>OV656854.1:6000000-6552500 GCA_927399475.2 Acleris emargana | reverse complement strand
CCTCGTGATAACAATTCACAACTCTTATAACCACTTCATAATTCGTCGGAGTGCGATTTGGATAGCGTTCCGAGTATAATCGTGCGGCCAAACTTGCATTGTAAGTCACATTGCCTCGAGATGAAACTTGCCTTGTTTCGCCGTAAATCAGGTGCATATCGGCTTCAGTGTTGCCAACAACTCAGGACCTGGTGTCGCCATTTTTTAGAGCTTAAGTAGCCTAAAGTAGCCGAATTTGAGCTGAAGTAGCCAAAATGGAAAAACTAAAATTAAAAACATAGTTTTTTAAGAAAAAATGTATTTATTGAGAAAGTACAAAGAAAAAACAGAAAGTAAATCACTAAATTAATTAATTTATAAGTTCTCTGACATTTCGTCATCTGCTGCCAGCAATAACAAAGCTTCCGCAACACCGCCGTCAACATTGACTGTGGTTGCTGTGCTAGTACTGGCTCCACTGGAATCGTACATTTTTCTTCCAGCATGTAAAGTTATCATATGATTGCTTGGCTAAAAGTTGTTGCAGCAAATGCCTCTAACATTCATATGTGTTCGAATCCTAAGAATGGCGTTCAGCATTGGTAATTGCATTCTGTTTCTTAATTTTGTCTTTATCGTACCCATCACGCTGAAAATTCTTTCCACGACTGCATTACTTATGCCTTGATCTCACGTACCGAGTAAACGGGCGAGACAGTATAATGTTTCTCGGCCGAGACAGTGATGTAAGCGAGTAACTGTTCACACACGTTTTGAAATTAGGACAGTCAGTTCAGTTCTATTGAGCGATTCGGGCACGATGGACCGTAAAAAGTTGATTAAAAAAATATACAAAGTTACTCATTCCACTATTAATGGAAGAATTAAAGGAATTAAAGGAAGGAAAAGGAAAAAAAGGAAAGGAACACCGGATTTGGACAACACCGTGGAATCAAATCAAAATCAAATCAAATTTCATTTATTGTATTTTAACGGGTGTTAAATAAAGAGAAAGGAGAGAGTTCAATCAATATTTGGTTTTATTTAATGTTCTTAATTTAGGATACAGGACAGTAAGTAAGTGACCAGGCCCCTATTTCACCAAGTTACAATTACGACGTATGCGTATAAACATTACTAACATTTTGTTAAAATTGTCATTTAAATAAATTTTTTATTAAGTAAAATGACAATTATCTTGTGAAACAAGAATAATTTTTCCGACTCGACATATTTGTAGATTTGTCGGTAATTATTGACATGAGATCGAGGCTGTGTCAGCCTAGCGTTACAATTGTAATTTATCTCTCACCTCAAAGGCAAAAAATTATTATAACGTTTCACTTAATCGCATTTCACCTCAACTGTATAATTATTAAAAGTATCACTTTTCGTCTCTTTCGTTTTTTTTGCCGCTAATAATTTAGTAACATTTGTCTTTTATATTAGTAACAAAGACAATATTCCAATGAGATGAATTTGATATCCCAAAGAAAAAAAAAGGAACAGTAACTTCAATATCTCGCGGTCATTACATATATGACATGTTTCAATGTTGTGTGTGAGTTGCCTCAACGCTGTTGCCGATACCTACAGAGTTTTACTGCAAACGTCAATTAATACGTGAAATATAATAGCGTTCCAAACATACATCGATCGCGGTGAAATGCAACTAAGTAAAACACTATACGGAAATTTAATGTATATGCTACAAAATTCAAAAGTACTAATTACAAATTAACTCAAAAATTGCTAGGGGGTATTATTTTTTTTAACTCGGTACTTACTATTGTCCTCTTTTGCCAATTTTGCCATGTGATATATTATCTTAAGTACTTTATATAGAGATATATATATATATATCGTATGTCTACTTTTGATTTCTGAGCAATTTCCTTCCAGTTTTTGATCTTCATATCAAATGTTACGTTATTTTCCGAAATTCAATTCAATATCGTAATTTCTTGGTCATATCCACTGTTATTGTTTTAAAATCGAAACGCTCGCTTGTGTGTTGTCATTATTGGTGGAAGGAATTAAAAATGATTTGTGTTTAAAACGCGGTAAATAATTGAGTAGTTTTAAATAAGTTAAAGGAAAATCCTATTTAGCCAGTGATACCTACATTTATAGGCAAAAAAAAAAAAAAAAACTTTAGTCATGTCTTCATACAATGCCTAAGTAAGTACTAGTCAAATTCTATTTTTTCATAAATAATCGATTAACTATACCGGCGATAAAATAGGCTTCTTAAACTTCCGTATTAAAAAAAACAATACGATAATTACCTCCTTTTTTTTCGTTGTAAATGTAAAATTTAAAAAATACTTACGTTTGGAGCCAAGCAAAGAGAATTAACATTATAATAAGTAGGTACATTTGGTGTAGAGCCAAGCAATAATTATTTATTTTAAATCAAAGGATTTTTTTTAAAATTATGAATAGGTTTGCTGAATATTACTTAATACGTGACTTGTGTGTGAATTAATCAATGGTAAGATACTGTCGGCCTTATTTGTAAGTCGTCTTGTCCTTCCCGCAAAAGGTACAGTCAACCAATTTGATTCCTAAGCCACTGTGGACTATGTCAACTAGACGTTGTAGAAGACGCTTGAAATTAAAAGAAGTATCTTATGTTTTGGGTGACAACGTCACTTTGACATAGTCCATATTGGCTTAGGAATCAAATTGGTTGATCATAGGTATTATAAATCTTGCAATGGTGGACGCCTGTCAAAAACCGACATACGGTGAAAAAGATAAGAAACAACAATTGTCCTGACATATTTACAATTGTCATCTTATTTTGACAATGCCTGTTTCACAATTTACAATTGTCATGTGTTCTTGACAATTGTAGCACTTGTCAAGCTTGGTGAAATAGGGGCCAGGTGGGCGCGGAATTACTAGATACTTAAGTTACTTGACTGTTCATGTCGAGCGCTACGTAATGACTGCCTGGCGAGCCCGGGCCGAGAGTGAGCGTTTACGCAGAATGCTGACGCCGCCGAATACGTCAGGGGTGTCGCCACAATACTTCCCCTCTTACAACAATAATAATAATAATAATGGTTTTACAATTTTATACAATACAAGGTTATTAAGACCCACAAAGGACAAAAAACAAACATAGGTAGTTGAACACTAACGATCACATAAGCTAAAACGTACCTACCCGTAACCTGATCACTTGTTATTACACATTACTGACTTAGAACTAAACACTACATTAGCTTACATTGTTACTGGTATGTTTGCTGTTGTGGCATGACCGGTATTCCTTGTACCTTAATACCCGTGGGCGGCGTGTTGTTGACGGCCTTGCGCACCCAATTCCTTGCGCCCTTTTTACATTTTGTTTTCAGTATGTAATATAATACCAACACTAGTACTATTCCGAGTACCAGCATGCCGATGCCAACGTAATTGAACTTGGATTCCACTTGGTTAGATAAGTTTTGTACTTTCGCAATCGCGATAGTGTTATGCGAATTTCCATCTGCTTCCTTACTTTGGCCCCAACAAATTTTATGTTTAAATTAATTTGTGGATTGACGTGACTAATCCAACGAAACGATTCTGACAACAAGAGAGATTCTATATGATCTAAAGTATATTTGAACACGTTTTGTGTGTAAAATGCGTACTGGCAATACGTGTCACAGTATCTTAATTATATTAGTATGTTAATTTAAGCTAAGTTAAGTTAGCCTAGACGTTACTTATGACTAAAAATCTTATGAACTACACGATTAAGGCCGGATTCGACCAAACTGCAGTAAGTTTTTACTCGAGAGTAAACCATTGTTTAATCTGGAGTAAATTGATTTTGCATTTTACCAAATCACAAGCTTAGAATAAGGTACTACACGCAAGTAAATATTTACACGGCCGATTTTGGTGGAGTTAAAGAAACAAACTGAGAGTAAGCTATTGTTGTCAAAGTCACTTGTCAAATTAACTATTTGTAACAGACTGCAATTTTTAAAATTATCTTAGAATAATTAACACGATTTTGTTACCTAAATGTTTTAAATAGGTACAATATTTATCAACATTGCCGCTACGATGGAACGATTGAGAAGAATGATCGATGAATCCGACAGTGACGATGAATATGTTCCAAGACGTCCAAGGTGGTTTAAGGAAAGAGCCAATTACTTTGAAGATTATGATGACTACGACTTTGCTGTAAGATTTCGTTTGACCAAGGAAGCCGCACTCTATGTTTATTAGCTAAACTTGAACATAGGTTGGAATACTCATCAGACAGGTGGGTACCCACCTACAAGCTTAATAAGTACTTGAAATACTATGTTACTCCTACGAGACGTGATCATTTTATTGTCAACGTAACATACAATTCAAATATGAATCTATATATTTCTGAGTGACAGGTCTTTTATTTTACAGGAATTTCTCCATATCGCCAATAAATCAACTGTTAGCAACCTTGAGATTCTACGCAACCAATTCTACACAGATGAGTGTTGGTGATTACTGTGGTATGAGCACTCCTACTACAAATAAAGTGATTCACCAAGTAACCTCTGTGATAGCTTCACTGCATAAAGAATATATTAAGTTCCCTGAAACAACTAGCGAAATAAGGAAAGAACAAGATGCATTTTATCGTATAGCTCGCTTTCCAAGAGTTATTGGTGCAATGGATTGTACACATATTCGTATTGCCTCTGTTCCATTACAATTACAAGTAGGTGGTAAGCAAGCCGAGCTATTTAGGAATAGAAAGGGATACTTCTCTATCAATGTACAGACCATATGCAACGCTAATCTAGAAATTATAGATATAGTGGCTAGATGGCCAGGATCAGCTCATGATAGCACTATATTCAATAATAGTTACAGAAAAGCACAATTTGAATCTGGTAAGTATGGTGAGGCACTATTAGTGGTAGATGGAGGTTATGCATCCACCTCATATATGATGCCTCCACTAGAGCACCCCAGACTACCGGTGGAACAACTATATAATGAATCCCAAATCAGGACACGAAATCCAGTTGAAAGAAGTTATGGTGTATGGAAGAGGCGATTTCCTGTCTTGGCATTAGGAATGCGTATTAAATTAGAAAAAGTTCTTAACGTCATTATTGCCACTGCTGTGCTTCACAACATTTTAAGGCGACGAGGAGAACAAGTCCCTATCGATGATCCTGAACTTCCACTTCCAGCCCCCTGGACTGAACTGTTACGAGACGGACAAATATCCTCCGCTGTGGATGCAGCTTCACAATCTAGTCGACAATTATAGGGCACGAGACATACTAATATCTAATTATTTTCAAAATTTATTGTAAAGTTAAAAATAAGTACCAAATCAACATAATACTAATTGTTTATTAGCTTGCTATTACAAAAATAAAGGAAGTAATTAAAAATTAAAATTAATTTTCGGAATTTTCTTCTTTCTCCTTCTTTTTTTTTTAGTTCTAACAATAACATCCTAGTTTTTAGTTTTTCTTGTTTTAAGATTTCTTTTTTGATATCCATCTCTAATTGAGTGGTAATTTTTTTTCCCTCTGCTTCCTCTCTGGCCAAATCAGTCTGTAATTTTATTGCTTCAATTTTATGTTTATGAAGCAATTCTAAGGAACTTGCTGCCGGAGTGTGAAGAACATGAACATGCCTGTCTTATCAGTTTTCAACTGGTTAGACACTAGAGTCCTAAGCAATTGTGGTGTATAATCACCCCAATTCTGAAACGAAATAAGGTGTTCCATATAAATATAATATATGTATAACAAGCAGGGAATTAAAGTCGGGGTTTTTTTATTTAATTTTTTTATTTTTATTACATATACACATATAAATAGCGGTCAAACTTATAACACCCCTCGTTTTGCGACAGGAGGTTAATAAGTAACAAATAAAAGAGGGGTGTTAAAAGTATATAATGTGTGTCTCTATGTCCATGTATCTGAGTGTCTGTTTGTGGCCTCGTAGCTCCCAAAGGGGTGAACGGATTTGGACACAGGTTTTTTTTTAATAAAGGATGGTTCTTAGCAAGATTTCATGAAAATTGTTTGGGCCGTTTAAGAGATATCAGCTCTTAAAGTAGGTGTCGCCGTTATATCGGAGGCTATTAACCCCCTGAAAGCTCAATATCTCAAAAACGGCTAAACCGATTTTGAGAAAACATGTCTGAGAACCACCGCTAAAAAACCGGCTTTCAAATAAAAAAAACCGCATCCAAATCCGTTCATCCGTTTAAGAGCTACGAAGCCACAAACAGACACTCAGATACATGGACATAGAGAATGGACACAGACAGACTCACACACACACGCACACACACACACGCGCACACTCGCACACGCGCACACGCACACACACACACACACGTCAAACTTATAACACCCCTCTTTTTGCGTTGGGGGTTAAAAAACACTGCATAAGACAATTACAAAATATTTACCTTAGTAACAAATTCTTGTTTTTGTGTCTCATTTGCTATTATGTTCACATTTTCATTTGTATATAACACAGGAGTACACACGAGTGTATCACCACAAACCTAGAACATTTTTTATTTAAAAGTAAAATTATTACAATAATGATTATTCAATACATAGTCTCTACAATGGGATGGGATAAAAGGCATAATATCTTTGCTTAATAAAAGTCCATAGCTAAACATATTCCTAGCCTAACAATATAAATTATATTCTAAAAGTAAACTGGCCCAGGATAGAAAGAAATGGAGGGATGCAGGGGAGGCCTTTGTCTAGCAGTGGGACACTATGGGCTCATAATAATAAAATAAACAAAATATTTAAAAAAAATCCAAACCTCAACTTCATTATCTGCTGATGTAGAGGCACCAAATTTCTCTACATCTAACAGACAGTAAGTGATCAAACAGGAAACTATGATTATATATATATTTTTATGTTATACCTATCTAAAACTTCATCATAATGGTGGATACTTATAGGATTGCTTGTAGGTACGACTACGAGTATAATGTAATATATAGACCCCGGTATCGGAGGTGCAAAATGGTAGCTGTCAAGTTCTTAGGGATGGGTAATCATATTTTTGATGTTGATATCGATACACGATTTTTCTATACATTAGGTTGTACACAGTTATTTTTTTTTGATCTATGATAATCATTGATCGTAAAAATATAAAGTGTACACATATTTATGAACTCGACTGTACAACAAAATATATATCTATGGTTGCTATTACTTTTCTTATGTTTCGAGTTGCAGAGCAGTGCATAAACACTCTTGTGATAAACCTTTTCAATAGAGATTAATACTGGCCACTTATACTGATAATAAATTATTTACGTCAATAGATAATCATTGTCACTTTACAACAATTTCTTCGATTAAATAGCTGTTTACGAGTTTATTCGTCTAAAATCATTTATACCATAGAAAATGGAGTCACTTCTTGCAGAACACCCTGAACTCCAAAAAACGAATGAAAAAATTTACTGCACAGTGTGCAGTGTACACATCATTTCCAGATCTTGGAATATTAAAAAGCACATGGAGTTGAAATGCCATCAAGAGAAAATCATCAACGCGTGTCCTAGTCACATTGATTATTTAATAAAGGACATTCCAATACTTGTAAACCAGGACGATAAAGTATATTGTATATCTTGCAACTCCGTTTTGACTCCAACAAAATTTTGTATTGAGAGGCATTTGAAAACCTTTACTCACAGAAAAACAAATGAAGATCAATTTAACTTTAACCGAGATCTGGTAAAGTTTTTCATCAGTTGGCATACCTTGGACCAAATTGGAAAACCCAAACTTCAGAAGTTTCATGGACAATTGTCTCAATAAAAAATATGGCGATGTTACATTACCGAGAGAATCAACTTTACGCAAAAATTACTTGCCTATAGTATTTAATGAGAAAAAAGATGCTATAAAAGAAGAACTGTCCAACGAATATATATATTTGAGCATTGATGAGACTACAGATTCAATGGGTAAAAAAGTGGCTAATGTGATAGTTGGAGCTTTAACAAATTATTTATCTAAGCCCCACATCTTTGCTTCACGAAAATTAGACTCAACTAACAATATCACGATTAGTAATCTAGTAAATGAGGTGCTTCGCGAGTTATGGGGCCATAATTACGAACAAAACTGTGATAAATTGTTATTTTTCGTGACTGATGCGGGGTCATACATGGTAACATCGGGTAAAAATTTAAAGAAAAGCTACCCAAATATGACTCATTTGACATGTGTAGCTCATGGCCTAAACAGGGTAGCTGAAGCCGTGAGACAAGCTTATCCGAAGGTAAATAGTTTAATAAATTTTGTTAAAAAAGTTTTTAAAAAAGCCCCTAAAAGAATAGACATGTTTAAACTAGAATATCCTAATACTCCTCTTCCTCCTGAACCTATCATCACGAGATGGGGCACGTGGATAGAAGCTGTCAGCTATTATAAAGATCATTTCCATAAGGTTAAGAATATTATTTCTAAATTGAAATCCTCTGAAGCTGCTGCTATAGCCAAAGCACAAAGATTGTTCTCTGATGCAAATCTGATAAACGAAATCAATTTCATCGATAAAAATTTTAGAATTTTATCGATCTCAATAACAAAGCTAGAAGATCCAAACCTTTGTTTAAAAGAATCCTTAGATGTAATACTCGAGGTAACAAAAAAACTTTACTTATTACGTTTGCATCCAATCGGAAAACTTATTTATTTAAAAATGCGGAATGTATTGCAAAAAAATCCTGGGTTCACAACTATACAAATTTTACAAAGTTTGTTGGATGGCAAAAGTGTTGAAATTACTGATGATGTAAATAAGAATACAGTACAGAATTACGCCAAATGTAATTTCTTGCCCATTACTTCTGTCGAAGTAGAAAAGTCATTTTCTTTCTTAAAGTGGATTTTCAACTACAGAAGAAGAAGTCTAACACCCGTTAACTTAGAACAAATTTTAGTAATATATTACGAGACATATATCTCTAATGATAAATATGACTAATTGTAAGATATTATAATTGTTGTGTATATTTATTGTAACTACACTAGTTTACTGCAAAGAATCTGATCATTCATCAAGAACATGGTATGACCTTTGGTGAATATAAAAGAGTTTATATTTTGTTTTAAATTTATTTATGAATGCTTTATGCTAAGAAGATAACTAAAACTTCTTAATGATGAAAGATTTTTTTTTGTAAATAATAAAAATGTTCAATACATGTTGGTTTTGTAATTATATAGTCCTACTTTATAGAATAAACGCTATCATTATGATATAATAAAATATCGACATATAACTATGTTTATCGACATGAAGTTAATATTTCAAAACAATGTTTACCCTTCCCTAGTAATGGCTCGAAATTGACAGCTACCATTTTGCACCTCCGATACCGGGGTCTAGTAATATAGCAAACCTATATTGCATGAGCTGGGAAGATGTTCAGATTCCGAGCCTGTAGTGTTAGCAGTCGGAGAAACTGCTTGAGCTGGAGCCACACTGTCGTTTTCGTACGAGTTAATGATAGATTGCCCGACGTACCGTCCTGCTGGAAGCTCTTCTGGAAGGACGGGTATTTTGTGTCAAATGTCCTGCCGGAAGACGCTGTAAGTCCTGCTGGCAGTACGAGGTTTGTATGAAATTTCCGTTTTTTTGTATGGTCCTTCCGGCAGTACGGTAACCCTGACCTTGAATGGGTGCGTCATGGACTCGTACCAGAAGTCATAAACCTTCGGTGAGTGTTTTACAAATAAAATTCAAATAAATATGTAGGTTATCATTTTAATAACAAATATTTAAAAAAATAGGTATTTAAGATATTTATAACTATTCTATGTAAGAAACTACAAAAATGAACTTAAATTAATTTAAAGTCAGTTACTTTGGAACTCGTTACTAGGTAATCAATCAGGCTGCTACAACGCGTACTAATTAGGTATACAAATCACAACCATAAAGAAATAGAAAAGGACACACATATAAATTAAAATCGAATAAAAAGATAATCTTGATCAAGCTGGAATGCCATGCTGAATATGATAAGCAAAACAGTTTCTTCCAGTTTGTGGCGAACAAACTACACATCTTTTGCCACAAGCCTCACAGTAAAAACTTGCCTTCTGTTGCCTTCTGTGCACCCTCGAACAAATAATGCATTTCCTTTGCACTCTTTGTCGGCTATCGTCTTTAGACAAAGCCTTTAATATGTGCGCACCGCCTAAGGCTGGTTGGTGATTAGAAGGCTGATTCTCTTTTGATTGATCAGGTTGAGTTCTGTAATTGTTATTGATGAGCTGCAAACTCAATTTTTCTGTGAATTCTTTATGTGTTACTTGATCATATTTATTTTTTAGGAAATAATTGTATGCTAAGAAAGCATTTGTTTCCATGATACCAAATATTGAGGCAAACATGCGATGTACCCAATTTTGGGTTCGCCACACTTCTTCCAAAGCCAAACCACCTTGTCGGACATGATTGTTAATGTCAATAGCTGGAGCTCCATCAAAATACTGGTGTACGACTTGGGTACGAGGGACTTCTTTGACAGTAGGAGCTCCGTTACTGTCATATCGTATTTTGCGCGCTGGTGTTCCTGGCAAAGTTGTACCACATGTGGCAACAAAATTGTGGATTTTTCTATCTTTCCAGGCTGTGGCTAGCAGTTCAATGCCATCTACTTCTGTTTTTGCAGAAATAGATGCTCCTTTTTCTGGTGGACAACGTTCCTGAAGTTGTTTCAAAGGAAACTTTGCATGGGCAGTTTTCACAATTCCAATAAAAAACAATCCAACTTTTCGCAATTCTATAGCAGTTTTTACAGATGCAAACCAGGAATCACCGACAACAATGCGACCAGTGCCATGTAAAGGTTCAGTTAGTCTCAAAGCAGTTGCTGTACCGGCTCCTAGCTGTCTCTGCCATTTTTTCTCAGCCATGCTGGTTTTCCCTTCGTTGATTTCTAGGCGTAGCATTATCTTTGTGCTACTATCAGCCAAAGTTTTGACCTCACAGCCGACTCCTTTGGGTTTACGTTTAATTTTCATTACAGCTGGCATCCCGTTTTCAAAATTATTACCCCGGCCATACCAGGCGAACATAGATTCATCGACTGTAACTTTATAAGAAGGCGTGATTGTACACAACCATCGTTCATTTACCATCTCAACAAGAGGACGTACTAAAAACCAACGATCAACATTTTCTCTCTCATCAAAGGTAAATGACAAATTCATTAATATTTCTTCAAAACGATGCTTACTCATACCGAACCTTGTTCCAAATGCTGGAGCTGGAAAAAGTCCATCGTCCTTTGTAGACCAATATAGTCGTCTTTCTGGTAAAACATTTATACACATTGCATATAGAATCCCAAAAAACTTTAATAGCTCTTGAGCACTTAAAATGCGGGTATTACGACCGAATTTCGCATTTGTGAATCGAAGAATATCATCAATTTTGTTCACAGGGAAAAATAGCAGCCATATGTCAATTTCTCGAATGTTTTGGTTATTCAGATCAATATGCAGACGTGGCCTGTACATAATATCCTTGTAATTATCAATGGTACCATCTATTTTCATTAGCCAGTCGATGCTAACACCTCCAGATGTTACCGTCACAATATCTCCAGATCCTTCGACTTCCATTGGAATGGGAGCAACATTTTCTTCTTCGGATCCTGATTCAGATGAGGAGGATGACGAGGATTCTTCTTGCTGGGCATCAGCGTCTTCAAGCTGCTCGTGAATGACTTCTTCGCGTCCTGATAATAATAACAAAATATATATGTAAGTTTATACATAATAATAATCGGTTTCGGTGGCGGCTAAAAAAAATCCCTTTTGGTATGAAATTAAAAACTACCTATATCTTTTCCATGCATATTGTGTTTACTTGTTTAGTAGCTTTTATAAATACAAGAGTTAAAAATCGAATCACTTAAGTGCTCGCATTAAAAACTTTATCATTTTATTTACTAATTGGTCGATGTCGGTTCCATTTTCCTGTGATAAAAATTTGCCACATACAAACTTTACCCTTTCATGATATTGAGTTGATAAGTTTTAACATAATATTTCAAAGGTCTATAAAAAGCTATTTATTGATTTAGAACTTAAAATCTATATTTATGCCGCACATGTAATATGCATATTATTTAAAAATTGAATTCTTTTCATTTAAACAATATAAAGTAAACTTACCAGGCTCATCATTTGCAGGGTTTATTTTATCGACGGAGATGATTGAACACTGTCCGTCGATATCCCATCGCACACGAACTTTATTATTCTCCAAAACCCTTACTATGACACCAAATATATCGCACTGATTATAATTTTCGCCAAAATGTTGACGACTCCATGCATTATTGGTGCCCGGCGCGTCGAAAAACGTCGCCCGGGCGTAAACGCGCTGTCCCCGTCTATACTCGCGCGCCATCGCTCGCCGACTGAAGGTCGGTGGCAGTGTTGCCACCTAGCCCAAAAAAAAGTGGCTAAACGTAAGATAGAATGTTGCTAGATTGGAAGAAATTGATACTGGTGAAAGTTGCCAAAAGTGGCTAAACGAAAAAAACATGGAATAAGTTTTTATTTGTTCAACTTGCTATGTTAGTTAGTGTGGGCCAATATGTAGATATCAAATAAAAAAATAATAAAATAAAAAAATGTTTATTTCAGACTGTTGGACAAACACACGTCAATATAAACAATCAAAATTATTTTACATTATTCTAATAATGTCTTCAACATCAACGTCAGAATCATAATTGTCTTGTGACGTTGAAGGTCCGGCTTTTTCTTCATCTTCTTTTTTTTCTGTATTTTTTGTTTTTCCTATTTCCTTAAGGACACTATCAGGGATTTTGTAAGAAGCGCAGGTCTCCGAATTTTTTTTCAAAAAATCTCGGATTCGCAATATTGAATTTAAGGTGAGCAAACCCATTCTATTTCTGTGTTTAGTTTTAATAATGCTCATGAAGGAGAAAAGCCTTTCTACTTCGGCATTAGAATGTGGCAAAGATAATGCTGTCATTGCCAAGTCACAAAGATCTGTGAATGCACTTTCTCCGCTGGCATTTTTAAAATTTTTCACTTCCACCCAAAATTGGACAACATCACTTTGCTCCCATTTTTCAAAATGAATTATGCTCCATTGTTGCATAATTTTATCAATTTTTTCATCTGGAAATCCAAAAATCTTTGCTAATTCTGAAATAGAAATATCTTTTTCAGGTTTGCAAGCTTCTTCGGGGCTTAACAAAGACATTTTTTCCAGCTGTTTATAGTTGGTAGGCAGACGTTGCTGTAATTGTTGAATCAGTTTAATTAAAAAGTCCGAACAGCGTTTCTTTATCAATAATTTTGATTCTGGTGACAGCTCGGATGATCGTAATGCAGTTTCAAAAGCATAGCCTAAATATGCGGTAGGATTAACGTCGCTTTCTTGAACTGGGTCCTCCAAATATTTTTTTTGCGCCTGAACAGTTGGTTTCAAAACCCTTGTGCAGATAGATCTTAAGAGTGTTGCCAGGGCATTTAACAACTTCAATGGGTTTGTATTTTCACCTTCAAAACTTTTAATAGCAATTTGGACATCATTTAGAACGCCGCGTAAAAAGAGCAAGTAGTATCTGGTAACCTCGTCATTCAGCATACTACTTAGGAGTTCGGCTGCATAACAATTATCTTTTGATCTCACTAGATTAAAGTGTAACTTGAGCTCCTCCCACTGAGTAATAATTTTTACTACAGCAGGTTCGATTGATAACCAACGTGTTTCGCAAACCTTCAAAAGCTTCTGAGGTTCTTCGCCACAGTTTATAAGTTGGTATATTTTTTTATATTCTTCTCTTCGCTTTGGCGAGATTGAAAACCAGGAATAAATTTCGCGCACAAAAAACTCAATATTTCTTGGTATTGTGTTTTCAGATGCGTGCGAGACAGCCAATTGTAGCGAATGACATATGCATCTGACCAATATAAGGTTTTCTAGGCCATAGTCTCGTTTTAAAATAGCATGGACGCCGTTGTTGACTCCAACCATCACTGACGCATTATCGGTCCCTATTCCAATAATGTTTTTCAGTTGCAGATTATATTCCCGTACGCAAGCTACCAAGCCATCGACTATACCTTTCGCATCACTAGTTTCTAGTTTAACTAAAGCCAGAAACGCGCTTACTATGTGCTTTTGTTTTTGGCTGAAGTATCGTATCACTATCCCCAGATACTTAAAAACACTTACATCGGTTGATTCGTCTATTATAAGGCTGTATTTTTGATCGCCTATATCTTGCAGCAGAAGAGTGCGAAAATGTGGAGCTAAAACGTAATTTATAATTTCTGTACACTTTGTTCTGTGAAGTTTCAACTCGTTCGCAGCTGGTGAATTTTTGAAAACGTTCTTGCATGCATCCGTCAAATGATCAACACTAAGGATTGAGCAGTGTTCGGCAATGTACAGGGTGTCCCAAAATCGGTAAACCACATTGACACCGGAGGTAGGTCAGCTTAAGAGGTGCCGAACTAGCCTAACATGACCTCAGTAAAATGTGCACGGTTTTCGAGTTATTGCCAAATTAAAGGTTTTTATAAATTTTCACCTTTTTTAACACTGTTTGTGCTAGGATTCAGTCGGAAAGCTCTCGAACTTATTTTTTTTAAAATGTAGGGAGCCTGGGATAGTTTATTAAGATATCAAAAGTGTTATTTTGTCAATAACTAATGTAAATTTATGAAAAATATTGGATTAGTCTCGATTTAAATTATCAGTAAATCATTAATTTCAACTTTTGACACCTGCCGTGAAAAAATTTTACTAGAAACGAAACGAGCAAATGATGTTTAAAAATTGAGCATGTTATGCAGATTCAGAAATGGTACAATACAAGTATCTTACTGCGATAAGAAAAGCATTCAATAACACTTTTCCGATGCCGCAAACCGTCGCCATCAGGTAAAAACAATGCCGTACGATGTGATATCGCATTTGAGGCCTAAACATCTTATTTTTTGCCAAATGCACGAGATCGAAAGAGATGGAAATAATGTGCATCTCGGGCTGGATGAAAGTTGATGACCAAAAAAAAACGGGTTTAACTTTCAATGATTTATTTTAATACTTAAAATTAGTTACAATAAATGTTCAAATTGTCTGCCTCGGACTCTAATACATAAATAACACCGTCTCAAAAAATTTCGGCTCAATTTTCTTAAGGTAATTCCCGATATGGTCCGGGCTGCGTCGAATACACGCTGCCGCAATTCTTCTTCACATCTTATTGGTTTTGCATAAACTTTATCTTTCAAACATCCCCAATAAAAAAAATCCAATGGGTTTAGATCCGGGGAACGCGGTGGCCATAAAATTGGACCCAATCGCCCAATCCATCTCTCGGGGAATGTGTTGCTGAGGTGTTCGCGGACTAGTCGAGCGTAGTGTGCCGGGCAGCCATCTTGTTGGAACCACATCCTTTGTCTCAGTGCCAACGGTGTATCTTCTAAAAGTACTGGAAGATCATTTTCCAAAAATTGAAGATAATTTGTTCCATTCAAAATAGCTGGCAGTTCGACCGGTCCTATTATTTGGCCGTTAAAAATGCCCGTCCACAAATTAATTTTGAATTGGTATTGGGACCGGTCTTCTCTTTGTTCATGTGGGTTTGACAGCTGCCAGCTATGGGTATTATGTAAATTTAGATATCCATCCCTTCTGCAGGCTGATTCGTCGCTCCACAGTACTTCATTGAAGAAATTAGGATTTTCCCTGTATTTCTGAGTCATCTTCCGACAAAATTCAACACGGTGTGCGTAGTCCGTTGCAAGTAGTGTTTGGACGCGTTGGATATGGTAGGGATGGTATTTATGACGATTTAAAATTCTTTGTGCCGATGATTTGGGGACTCCAGTGCGGCGTTCAATAATTCGCACTGAAGTTCCTGGCTCCGCTCGTACTTCTTCCAAAACCACGTCGTCGTTAACAGTCCGAGGTCTTCCTCCTTGGGTACTCGTTCCTGGTAGCCTGCCCTCGTGATAAGCGTTTAGGGCTCTTAAAATGACGTTATGAGTCGTTGGATTTCGACCTGGATATCGTTCCGAGTACAACCTTGTAGCCAATCTTGCGTTGTACGTAACATTGCCTCGACTTGAAACATGCCTAGTTTCACCGTAAATCAAGAGCATGTCAGCGTAGTCGCCATGAGTGTACTGGGGATCACGGTTTGCCATCGTTGTTGTCGTAGCAGTTCCACAAAGCAAATCAGAGTCCAATAGAGTGCCGAGTTGTCGTTTTCAGAGAAATCAGAGTCCAGAGAAAAGCCAAGTCGATAATAACACACAGATGGAACGCAGAGAACACGGGTGTCGCACGAAACGCAAGGTAACGAACTGATTTGGTTCGAAGGCTACTGCTTATCGTGCTACTTGTAAATAAACGGACAAAGCACTCTATCCATCCCTTTCTTTAAACAATTGGTAAAGCAAGGCAGGTACAAAGCCCGAAGTGGAGGGGTCCAGGTAGAAATCCACACGTGCTATTAGTCACCGATATCCTTCAAAAGGGAGATGAACATTATTTCCATCTCTTTCGTTCCCGTGCATTTGGCAAAAAATGAGATGTTTAGGCCTCAAATGCGATATCACATCGTACGGCATTGTTTTTACCTGACGGCGACGGTTTGCGGCATCGGAAAAGTGTTATTGAATGCTTTTCTTATCGCAGTAAGATACTTGTATTGTACCATTTCTGAATCTGTATAACATGCTCAATTTTTAAACATCATTTGCTCGTTTCGTTTCTAGTAAAAAAAATTCACGGCAGGTGTCAAAAGTTGAAATTAATGATTTACTGATAATTTAAATCGAGACTAATCCAATATTTTTCATAAATTTACATTAGTTATTGACAAAATAACACTTTTGATATCTTAATAAACTATCTCAGGCTCCCTACATTTTAAAAAAAATAAGTTCGAGAGCTTTCCGACTGAATCCTGGCACAAACAGTGTTAAAAAAGGTGAAAATTTATAAAAACCTTTAATTTGGCAATAACTCGAAAACCGTGCACATTTTACTGAGGTCATGTTAGGCTAGTTCGGCACCTCTTAAGCTGACCTACCTCCGGTGTCAATGTGGTTTACCGATTTTGGGACACCCTGTATAAGGATAACGTACCCGCAGCTTCATCTGCCGGTTGCACTGTACTTTTGCTCAATGATTTAAAGGGCAATGGTTTGTTACCTGAAATAAAAGCAACACAACGGTTAACTGCATAAACTGAATAAAAATATGGTAAAACTTAAGTTTTTTGATAGATTATTATTAAATAACGACATTTATGACTAATATTGACATACTTTGATTAACTCACCAGTTTTTAATTCATATTTTTGCTTATGTTTTTTAGAATCTGCATGCTTTTTGATATCCCACATTTTAGCATTGAAATCGGTAAGACACAAAATGCACATTGCTTTTGTTGAATCACCAGCACCAGGTTTCAACCATCCTTCAAATTCTTCCTGAGATTCCCATTCAGGACGATACTTCTGAGAGTATATTTTCTTTTTAAAAGGCAGTTCCATGATGAAAAAACAAAATATACGCTAAATAACAACACAACGCAGCTCAATACGCAATCAAGTATCAACGCAATGCACTGAATGCCGCCAGGCCGCCACCCCGCCCGCACGCAACGAAACGAACCAACCAACATTTTAATTTGAGGGAATTCCCCGAATCGACAAATTTAGGGATGCCCTCTCATAACTCAAAAACTCACTAAATCATTCATTGAAGCAGTGTTAACCTCATCACTTTTATAAAATTAGCTAGAAATGGTGGCTAAAAGATTTAGCTACCAAATTTTTTTTTTGTAGCTAACTATTGCGGTAATGTGGCTAGATCTAGCTATAAAGTGGCTAAAGTGGCAACACTGGTCGGTGGCGCTTAGCAACCGTTTTCTCTTATGCATAAAAGAGACAGAAATACTTTATTTTTTCGTGCAAATTTGAACTCTGTATTATATTTTAATAAGGAATTGTAATCGAAAAAAGCTGCGTCCTTCCGGAAGGCCTACAAGTCCTGCTAGCGGGACTCCGGGCGATCTATCATTAAATAACCCGACAGCACTCGTTTTTATTAACGACACAATCCTTGCAAAATTAGGATCTTCCTTTATTTGATCGGGATGTCCCCCTCCTGTAAATAAAAATAAATTATTTATGTAGTATTAAAAAAAATGGTTTTCTGAACGAATGCTATTATTAAACAAAGGATAACTATAGGTATTTGGTTTGCATAAAACTTACCTGTTTGAATCCTTCGCAGCCTAGCATTAGAGGCTTCCTTTTTCGCAGCCTTTTTCATGATTTCCCACTGGCTCCTGAGGTTTTCCGCAGTACGGTGGCAGTGGGTGGTTTGGCCATTATATTCTATTGAAATAATTTGCCATTCGGCAAGTTTTGTTTTCATGCTCACGCCATCGGTTTTTTTATTTTCAATTATTCGGAAATGCTTTTCGACTAGGTCAATAAGCAGTTTCTTTTCTGAAAGAAGCCAGTTAGGGCTACGCTTCCGCTTATTGTCACTCATTTTGATGAATTTATACTTATTATAAATCTTATAACAACGAAAATCAACCACAACACACAAATCGAATTTAAACAAATTGTCAATATGATATGACATTTCTCCACTGTATTTGCCTACAAAATTAAATTGTTACTTCGTTTAAAGTAAGGCCAGAAGAAACAATATGACACTATTCTTTGTTGGTTTATACATTCGTTCATCATTCACTCTTACTCCACAAATTAATAATACCGAGTTTAGCTTACTCCTCGAGTTCGTTGGAAAAACGTAATCCTAGTTAATCAGGAGTAAATTCCAAGAGTAAAATCATTCCCGTAATAGTTAGACTAGTGTAATTACGTGTTTGGTCGAATCCAGCCTTAAACAACTACAGCTCTTCTGAAAAAAGTTAAAGACTAAAACGACTAAAGTCTTTCACGTAGAATGTGTCATTAAATAATAAAAAAACTAATCTAGTCTAGTAAAAAATAGTCTAGTCTTTTTAGTAGGCCTTAAAAGACTAAACTTAGTCTTGTCTCTTTCATCTCTCGGTAAAAGTGTATAAATAGGTAATACCTACTGCTGTTCATATGCTATAATAGCACCATAGCCAATGCATGCACATTTGCCAATGTTATTTCATCAAAAAGTCATGTCAAAATTGTATTTACATTTGTATTTGTAGGTGCTATAAGTACCTTAGTAACTGGAGTATAATAAAATTTTAAAATTCGGAATTACAATATGTAAGGAAGTGGATTAGTCCATTTAATTTAGAAAAACAATATTAATTACAAATAAAATACTTATTTTAAGGAGTGATATTTACTTGTGATTTACCTACCTTTTTTCGTTCACGTCTATACGCAGCTCTAAGATGTTCAATTTTTTTTTTTACTTCCTCTATGGTGGCCTGCGGGTACCCCGTTTTCCATTTTTGTAAAATTATTTCTAACGCTTGACTGCGGGCATCTTTGTTACAGTAAAGTTCGTGACTTGAGTCCCACAAACACGGAAAACCTTTGTAGAGTTCTAACACTTCCACTATTATTCTTTTTTCTGCAATATTTACGGGTTCTCGATCAGACGACATTGTGACGTGTGTCTCGCTCGGTGGTAGATCCGCGACTAATGCTCTGAACGGTGCGGTGGCCCGTCCACACGAGCGAACTTGGTGCGGACCGCACCATATCCTGTGGGAGAATCATCGAACCGAGCGCACCGTCAATAATAATAATAATTTGCGGCGGACCGCTGAACATGCCATCGAATATTGTTCGGAGCAGACCAAGGTCACGGTGCGGAACGCACCATATTCGAACGTCTGTTAATACTTTAAGTTGTGTTCATTTTCGAGTTTCCTTAAGGAATGAAAACATTGAGTTATCCGGAATCTATTTATAGTTAATTATAGTACATTTATCGACAAATGACATGACAGCATTCGATATTTAAAAATGAAACATGCATTTTTTTTTTATTATGAATACTAGCCAGACCAGTGCTTTGGCAGAATTTTAATAATATCATCATATTCTACACACACTTGGGAGCAAAGAAATCGAGCCACCCTTGCAATTTTTACGTCGATGCTAATCAGTGTTGCCAACGAATTATCTAGCTACCCACCAGAATCAACTCCTAACACCACCAGAAAACCACTAACAGAAAGCGTGCCAACTTTCATAATCACTAAATTATCCACTAACTTTATTTTTGTATAATACGAAAGAAAACAATGCGTTTATCAAAGCGAAAAATTTATTAAAAAATTACAAACATTTTTTTTAAATCAAGGTAATGAAATTATTAATTTAGTAATAAAATGTCATCTTCAGATGAACCGTTTTGATCTGTATCATCATCGTCGATTTCCGACTGATACGATTCCTTAGTGCCAATTTGTTTGACAACATTTGTTGGGATTTCATAGTTGTTGCAGCATTTTCCTGCTAACTTCATACCGCAGCGTACTGTTAATATGGCAGTTACAAGATTAAACCCCATTCTGTTTCTCTGCTTGTTTTTAACTATGTTCATACTGCTAAACAGTCTTTCCACATCAGCGTTGGAGTGCGGCAATAGTAAAAGGGTAATCGCAAATGTTGCTATACTAAGTGCCAGTTAGCATTGCAATCACAGACCTTAATCTAACTAGATAACGCAAACACCTCAATTTGTATGAAAACCAACCGTGTCACTTTTTTTCTACCTGCTGTGACGTCACAAGAAAAAATAGTGATGTGAATTCCCCGTTGTCCGCGCGAAATCGATTCAAAGGCGCCGCCGCCCGCGCCGTGCGGCTCGTATCAATCAGTCTGCAGTCAGTACGAGGTCAGTCTTTGTAGTGAGAGGTCGCGCGCGTGTTGCGCCTTGTCGCCGTGTCTGCGTGGCTTGGAAGTTGATAATTTGACCGCTCTTCAGGTAAGTTATAATGTCATATACCTACGTAAAAAAATGTGTATAGTTACTAGATCTTTTCGATTAAATGAAAGTGACCGTAAGTACGTAATTGTTTGACAACAAAGAGATAGATAGATATACACACTATTGCCATAGAAATATTTACTAGAACACTTACAAAATTGTAGCAAGCGATCGAAGCAATTACAAGCGCGAATTTATGTGTCCGTGAATTTCACATATCGATTTTTCAATCGATTTGCCAGAGGAATGATAAAAGGACAGAAAAATGATAAATCTTATCTTACTCTTAGGTAATGGCAGTCATTTTCAGTTGGATTTAATTAAAATGTTTTCTTATGGTTTGTAATGATTCTCGTTACTTTGTTGTAGGAAATTATGTCTAAGCCAAATAAAAAAACCAGAGAAGAAATTTTATCTGCGAAAAGAAAAGCTAGTAAATTACGTTATGATAAAATAAAATCAGATCCAGAACTCAGTCAACTTAGAAAAGAAAAAGATAAGGAAAATTACTTAAAGAAAAAGAAAAATAGGCAGGTGACGGATATAAGGATGAAAAGCGTTATAGAACAGCAAAAACAGCGAGAGAAGTGGCGTCAGAATTCCAAAGCATACTACCTACGTAAGAAGAAACAGAAAGAAATACAAAGTGTAAATATTAATGAAAATGAGGACGAGGACAAGCCTCTGGTCGAAGCTGAAACTTTTGAAACGGATCCATTAGAGCCATCATGTAGCAACGATGTCACATCGCATAGCTTACCGAATGACAGAAAACCAAAAATTACAATACTCTCCGACGTAAAGGTTAACTATGACTTGAAGCAGCTTTTTAGATCACGTACAACTAACGTAGGTTGGAAATACAACTGTTCTTCACTTGACATCACTAAAGATTTTAAAGAATTTGAAAATTAATCATTATATTTTAAAATAATTGTTTTCTCAAATTATACTAAGATCTGATAAGTTGATTAATGAAAAGACTGATTAAGTTCCTAATTTGAAAGGCAAGTTGTAGCTTTTATTCAATAATAGAAATTAAGTAGATACCCGAAGAAACAAATAAAGGCAGGGTGTTTGGAAGCTAAGTGCAGACTTTCAGGGATGGCAGACGATTTTTTTGACCATTTTATTATTAAAGTACTTTTTCCTTATGACCATACTATGAAACTGGTTACTTTTAACAAATATTAATAATTAAATGGTCCCTATCTCAAAAATACAAGTCTGCACCTATCTTCCAAACAATCTTTAAATATTTTTAGTTGTTAAATAACAATAAAACACTGTTTTTTGTTATATTGATAATTTTATATAAACTCAATTGAGAAATTAAGAAGATAACTACAAATATGACTATACTGAACCAAATATAAGATTTATAAGTTGTTAATTATAAAATAAGTTTTTGTTTTTTATTTGTTGATTATTCAATATTAACATAATTTTGAAAATTGTTTATAGTAAAAAGAAGGCATAAAAAAGGCCACCTTACTTTCTATTTAATAGCAATTGCTAATAAGAAAATTATTAAAACAAGTTAGTAGGAGTTTCTAAATTTATTTCGTACAGGAATTAGTTTAAGTACAATTATTATGACTTAAGTAAATCTGATTTGCTCAATAAACAACTATAATAAAAAATGTTACGTAGTTTCTTTTACGTTTTGATAGATATTATTGCCCCTGGAATAAAATCAGCTTGTTGTATAATTGTCTTTTGGACACTGCAGGTTTCACGTGCTTAGTTAAATAATGAAAACGCACGTCGATATATGTATTTGCGACTGCCTTAATTAATTGTACCAAATGGTTCTCCGTTGGTGATTGGTCAAATTGATGAATAGCAATGCTACTAAAAATGTTACTATTTGGGTATGTCCGCGAAAAAGTGTACAGTTACATTCATGACATTATAACACATGTTACGTACATGACTAAATGTAACGTACATGACAATTATAAAGCTTAGTTCATGACATAGATTTTTTATGGAACTGCTAAAAAATGGAGTGTATTTATATATTTATTAAACTCTTTCGATTTTTGAATAAAACAATCAACTTTGTCAAACAATCACTTTAATTACGTACATTAGGACATAACACGTATTATTTAATTTTTATATCCTTACATAAAATAAAACAAAAGCTTAAAAATAAATGCTCACGTCTTCATTTTCTAAGACATATTTTTTTCCATCATAGGCTAACTTTACTTTTTTAATGACACAAATTGCCGGTACCACATCCTGATCTACCTTTTTAGTTTTAATAAATGTTAGTCCAGGTTTCTTATTGGTTTTTATATATATTATTGTATAAAATGTGTCATTATCTTTTCTAGCGATGTCTTGTATGAAACCTATAAAATATTTCCACCTATTTTTTATGAAATATCTCACAATGACACTGTCATTAATTTTGTATTGCTCTTTGGATTCGTTATGTGTTTCTATATCTATAGTTTCCTTATTTATTTCTTTTATGCCTTCTGTAATCTCTTTATCAGTCATATATTTATCTTCTTTGGTTTCTTTATATATTGCTGTATCTGTATTTTCCTTATTATCTTTTTTCAATCCTGCTGTGGTTTCATTATCATCCCTATGTGGATCTTCTTTGGTTTTTTTATTACGCATTTCTATCATTGTAATTTCTTTAATTTTATCGTCTATTCCTTCTGTAGTCTTATAATCATTTAAATTTGTCTCTTCTTTGGTTTCACTACATATGTCTATCTCTCTGGTTTCCTCATTATTTACTTGCATTCCTTCTGTGCTATAATTATTATTCATATATGTCTCTTCTTTGTTTTTGTTATTTATTCCTGCCTGTATAGTTTCCTCATTAGTTTCTTCCACTCCACTAGCAGCAGCAGTCTCAATATTATTTCTATGTGTATCCCCATTGGTTTCATTATATAACTCGATTTCTTTAGTTTTTTTAATATTAGCTTCTGTTCCTGTAAACAAACATGTATTATTAATATATCCAAATCTAACGTATAGTAATGTCATAACATTTTTTTTACCTTCTGAAATCTCATTATCATACTTATGCGTCTCTTCTTTGGTTTTATTATAGGTTTCTATATCTGTAATCTCCGCAGTATTTTCTTCCATTTCTTCTTCAGTACTAGATACTGGCTCTTCGTAATAATCATCATCTGAAGAATCGTGCAATGAATACTGGTCGTCTTCATGAGTACTGCTGTCATCAGAATTAATTGACAACCGATTTGGTCGCATTTTCTCCGCATTAGTTTGATTACTTTGCTTTTTCGACGTTCCTGAAGTAGATGGTTTCGGGTTGTCGTGATTTATGTTTTCCTTATTGGCACTGCAGAGGTTAAAGTCTGAATCAATTTTTTGTAGTCCCTTAAGTTTAAATGGTCCACATTTTTCTAAATTTTCATATGCTTTGTTCTCTGATCTGTATTTAACATCTGACAGAATTGTCACTTTAGCCCTCTTATTGCCGTTCCTGACTTTAGTCGTATCATCACCATCTCCATTTATTTTTCTTTTTAAATGAGGTTTCTGAGTATTGTTTTTGTCTTTTTGGTTAACGGTTTTTACAAGCTGATGAATCTTCGCATCAAAGCAGTCACAATAACCTCTATGCGAATCGCCACAAAAGCAGCTTAAACATCTGTATCGTATGACGTTAGGCGTTTCGGTTTTCGTTATTTGATGCAAGTTCATTGTGTGAGGAACAGGTATCAGATTTTCCTCTACCGCGTATTCTGCAATTTCAACCTCCGGGATGAAGAAAGTCATCACAGTTGTGTCAGAGTTTTTAAGATGTGTGTAAGCCGTGGAAGCGTCTGGTATATCGATACCATGTTTGACATAGTTATCGAGTCTGCGTTTGAGACCCCCTCCGACTCCATCGGCGGCTCCCTTTCCGTGAGAAGATTCGCTGAAATTCCAGGTGGAATGGCGAAATCCCAAATCTTCCATGGATTTTGTAAACAAATAAAAGTTTTTTTTTTGTTTGTACTGGGTTGCTGGCCCTCGTCTTACGTGGTTTAATATGGGTTTCAAATGTGCCCAAATTGCCTCAGGACCATGTTCATTGGACGGCGATAACGATGCAAACGATTGAGGCGCTTTCTCTTTAACGTACAGAACTCCAGTATGGATAGTTATCTGTGATTTTGATGCACCGAAGTGCATGGACTGCACTTCAGTTGCTAGTTTGCAGACATAATTTTCACTGAAGTCGATATGTATTGCTACTTCAGTAGGCATCAAATTTTGAATACACTTCAAATATTGTGAATATTGATGTTTGATATTGAATGAATGCTTTATCATCAATTTAAGTTTTTCGCCTAACGACTCTGTGAGTGATTTCAATGTACCATGAATTTCTTTTTTCACCATCTTTTTGGTACTCACTTTTTTGCCATCTTTTTTATTGATATATTCAATTCTGTCCATAGCAAATTCATTCCATATAACAATTTCATTCATATCCAAATGGTCCCAGTTCAATTTTATACATTTATTGTTACAAGCGGAACATTCCCCATAGGCACATTCTCTAGAATCCAAGTTACATTCCGCTTCTGATAAAATTTCATCTAAATCTGTAGTTTCGATCATTCCTAAAGAATTTAACTTCTTAATTATAATTGAGAAATTTTCATGCTTTATGCACCCACATGTTTCTCGATCTGAAAGTTTCGGTTGCATTACGTATAATGGCTTGTACTTTATGAACGAAGTTCTTTTTGCTCTACCACCTTCTGCTCTGTACTTTTTGTATAGTTCCTTTAATGTGTTAAGTAAGTATCGCCTTTGCTTTTTTATCTTTCCTTCAGTCTTAAATTCTTTTTTTCCAGCTGTTGCTCGACTTACATCATCTCTGTTATAAAACTGTACTATTTCATTTATAATAATACTGTTCTTTCTGGTTAAAGTTTTCCTTTGACGAGCCCATCCTTTTAGACCAAACACAGATTTTGTTATTTCACTTTGTTTTTTATATTTTCTTATAGCTTTATTTTGCAAAATTTTTTTCAGAACATTTCGATCCTCGTTTTTCTTGGTTTCCCCATATGTGTCTTGAATAGCAGTGACTAAAACGTTATGAGTTAAAAGATGTCTCTTTACTTTTTCTTTTTCTTGTTCAGGAATATTGGGCAGGTTTTGTTCTATGAAACTGTTGGATTTAGATAATGGTGTCATTTCGTTTTCATTTTTGTTAATTTTTAGTTGCTCGGCTTTTAATTTAAAATCATGTACAATAGCAAGTAGTTTTTTATTTTTCTGCATGTAACGCTTACATTTTTTTTTTAAGTTACGCATTTCAGTTGCCATACTTTTAATTTTTTGTTCGTATTTTTCTCTTACATATGCTAACTTTCTGAGTGATCTTTTTTTTTCCATGTACAAGGACCTTTTGGTGTCAATTTTAGGACTAACATCCTCATCAGGATCAATATTCACATGATTTTCACTATTTTCACTCTTTTTTGCTTTCATCCTGTGGCGATTCTGACTTTCTTTCCACTGTTTTCTTTTCAATGCCTTCTCTTCTTTCGAACAATCTTGTATTTTTTTTCGTTTTTTATTTCTTTCAGCATTTTTTTTATTTAGTTGCGCTAATTTGTCTGGATTTTGGACTCGCAACCGCTCCCTATATTGTTTTTGCCTTTCAGCATTTGTCAACGCCATCTAAAATTTAAAATTGTATACAATTTTTTTTTTATATAAAATAGCCGCCATTTTGTTTTTTTTTTGTAAGGAGAGTTTGGCCCCACTCAATAATAGATAAAAATAGCCTAAAGAATAGTTTCCAAAATGCGGTCAAAGATAAATATCATGGCTTGTAACGCCCGTGATCTATTTATATGAGGATTCACACCTACTATATGGAACGTTAGTGTACACTCATCTTAACGATCCGTCATGACTGTAACGTAACACATTTCGTTACACATTGTTACATTCATGACAAAAAAATGGTAGGACATAACCAAAAAAAAAAGATAACACTAAATTGCGACAAGCAATGGACTGCGAATCACTTTAATTCTATTACTGAATTGTAAATATGCGTAATCACATATATCAGGACAATAGAATATTTCTACTTACCGTGCAGTTAACACACTAAAAAACTAATTTTTTGAGTCACAAAACTATCATCGACCCAAAACATCACTTCACTCAACAAATATGGCTGCTATTTTTTTTTCTATGTTGGCATCATGTAAAATGGTGTTGCCATTCGAGAAAAATATTATAGTGTGGGAGATATTCTGTTAGTGCAATGGAGTAATAAGCGTTACTCTCATGACGTTACACATAATATCAAAATTTGGACACGTTTTTAAAAAAATATTTAAAAATAATGAAAACAGTATTTGATGAAAGCTTTTCAGAAACGTGTGGGTTAATTATTATAGAACTTCATATTTACTTAAAAAGACGGGATAGCGATTCCATTTCATAAGTGATGACAGTTTTTGCTGCAAGAGTAGTAGTTGGACAAATAATTTTAGTATGGGAGTGAAAGTAAGTGTCAATGATAAAATAAATAAAAAAATATAAAAAATTAAGAGGGCTCAAATTTCATACAATTACATAGAAAATAACATTGTATTCTATTCCATACAATATCCAACAGCTTTCATATTATCGAATAACGATACCGCTAAATTAAAACAAAATTGGGTCAAACCAAAAAATCAAATGTACAATTTTTCGCGGACATACCCATTTACAAAAACCCGCAGAATCTTATTTATTAACAGGGGCTTACTCGATGACGGCTTAATGCAGAATTTTTGTGACTTGTCAATTATTTGTCGTATTTCTAATTCTGCTACCTTGCATATTTGAACAACATCCTTTGAGGGGTAAACGAGACCACCTTTATCCTTGAAAGCGATGAACTCAAATGCATGACCAATGTTCGCCTTTGGTGAAGGTAGTGCACCACAACATTCATCGCATTTGATTATTTTTTCAAGTGCTCTTACAACATATCCAGCGGTATATGTTACAATCTGCTCACTAAATTCAGACAATTGAGGCAATGTAGAGCAAAAACTGTCAAAATCACGGATACTGCTGAAACTGAATTCTGTACTATCTACCTCGTCATCAGCGAGTGTGGCTCCTGTAGTTGTAGAATTTATTGTTTGTACCGCCGAAGAACAATTAAGTACTGAAATTTGTTCCAATTCAACACAATTGCCACCGTTGCAATGTTTTATTTCAACGTGATTTAACATTTTTTTGTAAAAAGATTCAAATTGTCTTGACGTGGGATTATTGTTACAACCACCGTGTGCCCGTACATTGCAAAAGAATAATTCCAGATGGTCTTGACTAAATCTATACATCGACATGAACTTTATTTTTTCTTCTTCTATCAACTTCTGAAACAATTCCTTTGTGCTTTTGATACAGACCAACAGACCAACGAACCCTGTCTTTCTGCCACTTTTAATCAATAGATCTCCTTGTGTAGTCCTCAGTCCTCTAATGTAATTTTCCGCCTTATCCAAAAATTCCGTTATTCTTGTCTTGTTGTTCATGTTAAGAGGCTGCTTGAAACCAAATTGTTTTAAGTTCCTAGAGTTGAGCACATCGAACAAATCGTTGAAAATGCGTATAAATTCAGCTGTAGCTAACGATCCTTCAAAATCCGGAATTTTTAATGTATCTCTACAAAAATCAAGAGATTTTGCAACACTTTCACTGAGGAGTTGAGTCGCCAACTTAACTTTCATCTTTTGATTTTGAAATTTGACATGGCTGTTTCGTAACTTGTTAGCTAAATGGAAATATTCTGTACTTTGCAGCCTGTGCAAAAGTTCGAAATATGCCCATGATACTCGATTACCATTACTATCAACAATATTTGCATAAGACTGAAGACAATTCCTTACTAATTTTACCATATGGCAAGCATCTAAAAAAACCGCCACCGGTTGTTTTGTAACAGGATGTTCAAATGTTGTTTTCAACTCTTCATTTGGATCTAATCTGCAGCCCAATTTTTTTGCCATACTTAAATTCGAAGGACAACCGTCAAAGGTAAGGCCGACAACTATTATATTCGATTCGCTCAAATGCTTCAAACATTGTAAGACCAGATCCGCTTTTTGTTGACCATTTGCCCCGTCTATTAAAAAGTATCCAACAGGAACCTGAAATATAATCAAAGCATTTAAATGCACATATGACAGCCAATACAATACACACATTTACACAATATAATTGACAAGAATAAATGGTAACCTTCCAATTCGCATTTATTCCAGTGACTAGAAACACCAGTGCTTCTTTAGCTTCAGGAACCTCATCAGAATCCAAACCACCACCGAAATCTACATATCCATGGATTTTTTTTCCGTCCCATTCAATTTTTTTCTTTATAGCCATTTCGTCAATCATAAGGCAACAGTACAAGGGTCTTTTCGATTTATTCGCTATTAATATCAAAGCATTTAAAGATTCGGTGGTAAAACCAGGTCTGCCATTTATACATTTAAACCACTTTTCAATAGTATGAGGATGTGGTAAGCACAAATTAAAAACCTTTCTCACATAGTTGTAAGCTTTGCTCGAATAATAGTGTAATGTTAGAGCAAAACTCCGAAGTGCCGGCGAATACTTTGATGTACTGACTACGTTAGCATTCTTTATCTGTCTAGAATAAAGTTCTTTGGTTGTGACATTGGACGAATTTAACAAATTCGCTTGCTCTTCATTTATAAAAGACTGCTTTTTTAAACACTCTAACAAAGCCACTAGCGTGAATATTTTTAGGCCTTTACGACGATTCTGTTCCCTCAATCTTTTTATTTGCTTGTTTTGCTGTTGAATTTTTTGTTGAGCTTGATTTAATTTGTGTAATATATTTTTTTTCTTTGGTATATTTAATGGTGTCTCCTCATTTGATTTAGACGGTTGCTTGATATCCTGTAACACATTAATAAAATAATCCTCTCAATACATCCTCATTGATTGATAGTACCTAGATTCTTGCAGAACAATAATACAGGTACCTGTCCTAATTTTCTTTTTCTCGACGTATTGTTCATTGGAAGGTTGTCCGCTATTTCGTTTATATTCTGCAAAAAAAAAAAATCTAGACAGGAAAAAGGTATAAAAACATGGATTAAAGCTGTATGATTTTGATTTAGGTGCATTTTTTTAAAATATGGCATGACTTCTTTTAACATTGAAACTTCTGTTCTAATTGTATCGGTTCTAAGCAACGTTTATAACGTCTACGTTAACTGTCAGATATTGTAATTTTAGGTGTTAGAGAACAATGCAAGTGAATCAAGACTATCGAGAACTATATCTACTAACTGTTTCACATGTTGATGTTTTCAGTACATCAATGGTTGGTATTGCTTCTGGAATCAGGCGACGATATTTTTTTGTTTCCTTAAAGCTGCTATCATTAAAATGTATAGAGCAAATTCGACTATTTTTTGTTGGAAACCAATTTCTTTGCCCGGTCGCTTCCATCCATTCCTTTTTTAAGCTTGGATTACTTGGAAACCTGTAATTTATAATTATGTTATTCAGACATACATATTGTTGCAAAAAATATAATTTACCTAATACCTAAGCGTATTATCATTCCTGTTTCAATAATCGGTTAGAATCGTAAACAATCGGAAGGTGTACATCACTATTTGCTTAATTTGACAGAAAAATGATAAAAGTACTCGTACCAAGAATCCAAGCGACACAAGCTAAAGATCGACCGTTAAATTTCCATTGCGCGTTAATATAGACAGGGCCTACAACTTTGCAAGTAAAGCAGGCAATGTATCATGAACATGAAGTAATCCCACACAGTATTATTTTTCATAGTAAAACCACGACAAACCAAAATAAATTATTTTTAAATAGATTAAACGTAATTATAGAAGAAATTTACTTACTTATGGAAGGAAACATGTCCATTATTTGGGTCAGCTTTTCCTGTACAGTTTTTACAACTTAATACGGAACAACCAGTCATTTTTCTAGATATCGGTGAGGTCCGGCGGCGGTAACGGTCGAACGCGTACTAAATGAAGCCGCGTAGAAAGCAGACATTTATACTGCTTTTTGACACGCGAAGTACGTACACTCGCGGCATCTAGTTAGATTAAGGTCTGTGATTGCAATAGCGCTAATAAAAAAAAAAAAACGCCGTTAGTAATAACTACACCTACCCATGTTCCCCGAAACATCCCGAAATTAGTATTTTTTACTTTCGGTAATGTATTTTGGTACCGGTAATACGTTCATCTAAAGACCGTATCGTTAATTATGGAAACAAGTTTGAATAGCTCTAAAAAAAAAGTTACAATATTTTATCTTGTCTGTCATATGTCAATCTGTTAAGCATATAGTCAAATATTAAAACTGATTATAAAAAATAGTATAATTCCTACACACTGCAAGATGAAGGGTCTCTCAGAGAAAAAACGACTTTCAATTGTGACCAAATATTGTAAAGAAATAAACAATTTAACCACGCTAGTAGATTTTTGCAAAGAATATAAACCTAGAGTCAACATAGAATATCGAGAAGACGAGGGTTTTGAGTACTCAAATATACTGCAATTAAGAGATATATCTGAAAATACGCACAAGCAAAGGAAAGGTAGATTAGGGAGAACTAAACCAGGAACTTATATGATACCAGAAGATGCGATTATTGTTAGAAACCCAGAAGTTGAACCCTCAATAATTCCATTGTACATTCTTATGAACATGTAATGCTTATTTGATCGAGTGGTGATAACATGGCCAGAGTCGCCAACAGCTAAGTCTTCAAACTCTTCTCTTACGACCCAGCTGGCAGAAACCAACAGATCCATATCGTTAGTAGCAACTTCATACAAAATTCTAGCAGTTTTTTTATCGGCATCGTTTAAACAGTGCTGGGCTGTGTACCACAACCCTTTGCGATAGAATACAGTCCCATTAGCCAACCTGTTGTTACCCTCTTTTAATTTAGTTACATCTATGGTTAAGGTACCATTACTACAATAGATAGGCGCACTTAGCTCTTTTGTTAGCTTAATGAAATCAATCTTCCGTTCTTTAATAAACATTTTCTTGTTGACGTATCCTGAGCATGCCCTAAAAATAATGAGAGTAACATAAGGTATCCCCGGAATAGTTATTATAACATCTTGCTTACTCCTATCTAAATTGACGTTACTTAAAAGTCTTATTGATATTCTATAAACAAGAATGCCAAAAGATGCAACCATTAGGCCAACGGAAGACATCATTGCATACCAAACAATTGTAAGTGTTACCTTATTTGCAACATGTATTAGAGCTACATGTGTTTTGGGCATGACCATCATAGATGTATTTTGAACTGCGTTTAATGTCATTGTGGTAGTGTTAACTACAATATCTTCTATTACTGAAGTTGATATCAATTTTGTTGTGTACTGCCAAAAAACATCGCTGCTTTGATACCAAAAACTAGAGCATCCCATTACATTAGTCATCAAACTTATAAATAGAAGAGCAGATCCTAAAATTGTGCTATTAACATCAAATCCGGTAATTCCCTTATACACCAGTAAAATTGCGAAACCAGCAGTAATTATTTTATATGTGTTGAAATGAAAGTATGTCATTATGCTCTCTAACCTACCAATGATGTCCATAGATCCAATACAAGAGAATACTTGGCCCATGTTGATAACACCAGTTACATCACTATACATTGACGATATAAAATTCTCAACTTGTTGTCTATGAGGGAACACATTTTTTGCCACCTCTTTTGTTATTTTGGTAGTTCCTCGTGAGTTAGTCATATGTATTATTCCTGTACTATTATTTGCACACCAGTAATCAATAGTTACAGGGATATTGGCTTTAAGTATTATAAGTTGACCTTGAGTAGACTCACAACCCTCTATTGTAACATGGATTGAGCATTTAGTATGCTCTGTACTAACATATTTCACTATCGTAGATTGATGATACGCGATAATACCCTTCTGAACATCCACAGTTGGTAAATTCCTGCACCGTGGAATTTTTTTTCCAGTGTCAAACCGCTTAAATTGCATATTAACTGACACTGAGTTAGCCTCTATTCCTACACTAAGTTTGTAGTTATCGATATTTACGTGCAGGTCAGATTGACACTTTTCAAATTGAACATGAACTAAATCTTCAAAATCATTATTCTTATATGATAGTTCATATTTTTTAGCATCAGGATTCCAATGAGGTACGGGACTCAAACACGCAGAATCTATATCAAGGGGGTCGTGGATATTGTTCGTATGACACGTGTTACTAATGTCAATAAGTCCATAAGCGCAAAACCTATCACCACCTCTAACCGCCACCATGTCAGGCCATGGTATGACTATGAGAAAGATTGCTTCAGAGGAAGGGGTTAGCCTGAAAGATTGCTTCAGAGGAAGGGGTTAGCCTGAAAGCTGTTTACAATACGATAAAAAGGTTTGGTATGAATAATACTTTAAAAGATTTACCTGGTCGAGGTAGAAAACGAGGCCCTTCATGTCCTAATTTAGACTAAAAGATATGTGAACATTTTTCCCAAAAAAAAGAGGCATCTATTCGGGATTGTGCGAAAAAATGTCGTACTTCTATTGCAATGGTTCAGCGTGCCAAGGAGCGTAACTTGCTTGTAACGTACAAAAAGCAAAAACAGCCTAAACGCAGCAAAACCCAGAAGTCTTCTGTCAAAACTCGGGCTCGGAAGTTGTACGACCAAGTCTTAACTAAAAATGAACAATGTATTATAATGGACGATGAAACCTATGTCAAACTTGACTATAAAACCGTACCCGGACCGCAGTTTTACACCGTAATAAAAGGAACGAAGGTCTCTAAAGAGGACAAATCCATTTTATGCGAAAAATTTGGGAAAAAAGTGATGGTTTGGCAAGCTATTTGTCAATGCGGCATGAAAACATCTCCGTTTTTTGTAACGGGAAACTTAAATTCGGATGTGTATAAGAAGGAATGCCTTCAAAAGCGGGTACTACCACTGATTCGAAAGCACAGGGGTCGTACATTATTCTGGTCCGATTTAGCTGCGTGTCACTATGCTCGCCATGTGTTGAACTGGTATCGAGAGAATAATGTCGAATTTGTCGCGAAATCATTAAATCCTCCGAATTGCCCTGAGATCAGGCCCATCGAGAAATTTTGGGCTCTGATGAAGTCAAGGCTACGAAAACAAGCTAAACCAACAGATAACATCGACCAATTCAAAAAAGACTGGACCCGTACCCAAAAAACTTTCAAAACAGTCGATGTCCAAGGGCTAATGAAGAGCATCAAAAGCAAAGTGAGAAAACTGGCAAAGGGGGTCAATAAATAACTAAAAGAAGCTTTTATGATTCACTTAGAAGATCTAAGATTCGCGTATTTTAAGTTATTTTTTTTGTAATAAAAAGTATTTATTCAGTTTACACCATTTTATTTGTTTCCATAATTAACGATACGGCCCTTAGTCAAACCAGTTATCGTTGCAGGGGTTGTAAACCTTGACGCTTACAATAACTGTTTTAAAATTAAAATTACTCCTGTAATGAAAAAGGCTGGGTTTTATAGAGGTTAATTATAAATGTAGCGCGAGCTCTAGAGTACGAGCGCAGCCGCAGGGTTAGGCGTAACAAACACCCGAGCGCGCGGGGTTAACTCACGCGCCGCCATTTTGTGGAGACGCTCCCTTCCCTCGCGTCCCGAGGTAGTCGCGGCACGGACGCTTTGACGCGCGCATCGTTTATGTTATGATTCTCCCTCGACTCTCGCTCGCTCGGTTGTGCCGTTGTGTTATACACCTACAGTATTTTCATTATAGCAAGGTGCGGGTGACACTTGATGCTACGTTTCGTTTTGCTCAAAAAGGTGTGGATGCGTTACTATATGGCAGCGAGCATTTCAGTTGCAACAAAATATAACTAATTTAGAATATTTGAATATAAAATTAACGATTATATTAGAATAACTGTAACTTACTAGGTTTTTATTTTCAATAATAAACCATGAATATTACTAACCAGAAATAAACGTCAAATGAATGAAACGGAACATGAGAGATTTGTTTAGGGATGGGACACAATGGAATCTTGAGTATGTCGATAAAAATAAAACGAGAAAATACTTCTCAAAAAAATTTTTATTCACTTAGTAGTTCACAATGTAGACTTATATCAGAGTCGTCTATATTTGTATCATCGCTGGATTCACTATCTGAAGTTGATAATGTTATAATCAATGACGAATCCAGGATGTTGTCAATGTGAATATCACGGTCCCAGTCACTCATGATGTCGTTTTTGGTTTTATTTACAACTTTTGACCAATCTTCGGGTTGAACGTTGACGATGGCTTCTTGTAATAATCCCAACATCTTGTTGGCTGTAAATGGTGGAGCGGTGTTTTTTCTTGCTGCGTAACCTAAAAAACAAATAATGACATTTAATATAGATTTTTACAATATCATTATAATATAAAAGTAAAGTACAAAAAAGAATATAATTATTATTCCCTTTATTTATTCATACCCTTGTACTATATTATTAATATTACTAAAATAATTAGTACAATAAACTTTACCTTTGATTTGAGCCCAAACAAGCTCAATGGCGTTGTACTGGCAATGGTAGGGTGGTAATCGCAGAACCTGGTGCCCTCTTTCTTTTGCCATTTCGTCCAGTGCATAAGTAGGCTTTGGCGGCTTATGACGCTGGACCAAACCAAAAAGTTCAGTCTTGAACATCTTCATGTCTGCTGAAACTCCATTTTCATTCAGCCATTTCACCATTTCACTTTTATTCTTAGATTTTGCTGGGGGTTTATTTAATTGCACTGAGTGGTAAGGTGCATTGTCCATAATTATTACCGTAGGTTCCTGCAAATTATCTAGTAAGCCGATAAACCAATCTCGAAATTTTTCAAAATTCATCTCCTCATGATATTCGTTTGTTTTCTTTGATTTAAAAGCCAGCAGACAGTTTGGAACAAATCCACTTGCTGTACCAGCATGGCAAATTATCAGCCTCTCTCCTTTCCCTTCTGGCACCTTAGTGCTAGATTTTGCTGTGTTATCGGTCCAACATTTACCGACCGTATGGTTTGCATTAAGCCACGTCTCATCTAAGAATACGACTTTCTCCCAATTTGTTATCTCCTTAGCCTGTCTTAAAAATGTGCATCTTGCTAGGGCAATATCATGCCTTTCCATTATAATTTTTCTTTTATTAATTTTTGTGTATGTAAACCCAATACTTCTAATAATCTTCCGTAACGAAGTAACTCCTCCTTTATACAAGTCAGCCTCATTTAACGATTTCGCTAACTTTTGCAGTGTTGGTATCTCTGTCCTTGTATAATAATTATAAATGTGATTTGTTATGGCATCTTTTGTGAAATCATCTATGTCGGTAATTGGCTTCGCCTTCGTCCGTTTTTTATTAGGGGTTGACACTTTATTTTCGGACATCCCATCTTGACCGTATTTCTCTCGTGTTATACGCGTAACAGTATTTCGTCCAATATCAAGAGCATCAGCTACTCGCTCCACAACTTGAGTAAATGGCAATAATGGTCCACCGTTTTGAAGTTCTCGTTCAAAATAATCTCGAAGTCGAACAACAAACTCCCTTGCTTGACTCCCCAAAACAGTTTTTTTTGTTCGTTTGGGCATGGTAAAGTTATTATAACCACGTTTTTATAAAACAAAACAACAAATATCAACGACAATAACAAAAACAACAAAGAATAACAGCGATATTTAAAACTGGGTGGAACAGAATGAGAATACGTATCGCATACAAGGCACTAGCACTCGTACTGACGCTGACGTTGAGTTGACGGAATGTTGACAACATAAACAAAATGGCTGCCGGCGTCCACTGAGGCATAAACAAGTATTATTTTTTTTTTTGTAATAACGACTCTGACTTTTATTTTGTGGCAATAAAAGTATAGTTAAACTTTTAGAAAATTAAAAAAGTAATAATTATATGTCATATTTCTATTGTCATTTCAACTATGTACCTAATACCGATCTTTTATCGACTCAAATTTCGACACGTACGCCTTACTAGTCTGTGATTTGGACAACTGTCACCCGCACCTTGCTATAATGAAAATACTGTAATTGTTTGCCCTTTTGTTTGTTTTAAACGTGTGAAACGCGAATAGACGTTTTTTTTGTGTAAACTTGGTTTTCACTGATGCCCTAATCCCGCAAGCTAGCCTAAATAAATTTAAATTTAGCTTTCATACAAAATTGATTTATATTTGTACCTACGCTTTAGGTTTTTATATTAGCCAATGTTGTCGTTTATTATTTAGGTGATGACACTGATGACGCTATCCATATTAGTTTTGTGTGAAAGCTCTGTTATAATTTCCATAATATCATTGGCGACTAGGGCAATAAAAGTCGGCCGGTCACCTTTTGTGCGTACTACTACCTGCACTAGAGTTGTGACACACTCTCCCTAAGGTCCCGCAAGTGCGAATGAGATAGCACGATAAAAAGGTTGTATTGCCCTAGTCGCCAGGTGATATTACGAAAGTACCTATAATATTTAGTTTAGTAAAAATACTTATTCGAGGGGTGAAAGGCTATTTGTTTGAAGCGACATTTTATGAACTTTACAGGAGAGCCATTTAAAGTTCCAAAATTTCGAAAAAAAAAACACTGTAAAAAAAGTGCTGCTTGTATTTTTAAAACGTTAACTTCTCCTTACGTTAAAAAAAACGTAGATTATGTTGGTATACCTTTCAATAATAAAATAACCAGATATGCCAAGATAAATGTCGGAGGGCCATTTGCAACGTTAAAAGATGGCGGACGTGTAATTTGTTTTAGACTTTAATTTTTGGGTAATTAGGTGTTCAAAGTTCTTTTCTGATAGTGATTTGTACTTTTTATGCCTTAGTGTCGCACAGTGATTGAAGATTTGGACTTATTTCGTGTATCTGGCATCTTTCTTCTCGTTTCAAGTGGACTCGCAGTGGTGCAGAGGTTAAAACTATCTTGACCTCTGACCTACAAATCACCGTACAACGTTGCCCCCAATCTTCCTAGAGAAGATTGGATTGTGTTTTATACTCATATAAACCTTGACACTGGCGAAATCACTTCACGTGGAAGCCATATCCCTGCGGTAGTAGCTGTTCAAGTCGCCGCGGGGGCAAAAAAAAAAAAAAAAGATAAATGTCGCATAAAGCAAAACGTCCTACTTGGTCGGTTTTCCGAAGCAAGGTGAAATGATTCAAGTGCAATACTCTAAGCAATCAATGGCAGGAAAAGAAGTTTCAGTCACTCTACGATGCCGATGTGATAGAAAGCAAAATGATTGAACCGCTTGTAATTATAGATAATAGGGACAGGCTATTTTGTTTTACTAACACCTTATGTTTGAATACCGGACAGGCAAGTTAACTTAAGCAACGATCAAGATTTGCAATTGGTGGTTTTATATGCCAAGCCTGGATCATATTTTATAAAACCTGGCTGTTGATACAAACTTTATAACAGAAATATGTAAAGAATTATGCTTTATAATTATTGATTATTATGTGTCAAAATGATGTTTAACAATAAAACAACTTATTAATACTTAAGAATATTTTATTTCTTAAAACATGACAGTCAGTCTTAATAAGGGAGGTCATACTAATTACCTATTAAGTTTTAATAAGGTATTTGCCTTCCAAGATTTTAATTATAATCAACATAATTAATAATTATGAACTTTTTTTAGCATTCGGCTAATTATAAGATAATCTCACTATTTGTCCTTAGCTCTTAAATTATCACAATATTATATTTTTTTAATACAATAAACTCTCATACATGTACTGTTGTACATTAATACTTAGATATACAGGGTTGGGCAGATTAAGTGTCCTAGTTGTGTATGGCTTTTTTACTTAAATATAACTTCACTTCTTATTCACTTCGTATTTTTTTTTGGTTGACAATTTAATCTTCTTTATGATTTCTACACGTCAGCTTGATATATTTTGTTTTTATATTGTTTTCAACAATGGACGCGAAACGCCAGCTCGTGTGCGATTTGTACCACAAAAAATACCGACCGTGTGAGATATTGAAGACGCTGAAACATTTAAATATCAATATAAGGTTTATATCGCGGACCGTCAAGCGATTCAAAGAAACGGGATCTTCACAAATCAGGCCCAAACCTGGGAGAAAGCCATCTGTTCGCACCAAAAACATCATTAAAAATATTCGTGAGCGTATTAGACGAAATCCAGCTCGAAGTGCAAGTAAACTTGCTAAAGATATGAAAATATCCCGTCGAACAATGAGTCGTATTTTAAAATATGATCTTGGGCTAAAGGCCGACAAAAAACAAAAAAATCATGGCTTAACAGATGCCCAGAAAAAAGCTAGAGTGAAAAAATGTAGGGAATAGCTAGCTTGGCACGACGGCGATGATATTATTTTTTCCGATGAAAAGATGTTCCAGTTACAAGACAGTCACAACCAACAAAACGATCGTGTCTATGGTGCTTCATTGAAGGATATTCCTGTGGACAAATTAGCCGTACAACGGGTTCCAGAGTGCATCAGCTGTCATGGTATGGGGTGCGATATCGCCTAGAGGCAAGTTACCGCTGCTGTTTATTGATCGAGGTGTCAAAATTAACCAAGACTATTACATCCAGAACGTGTTACAGGGTCATTTGCTAGAAAATGCTCAAAAATTATATGGAAACGACTATTACTGCTTCCAACAAGATAGTGCCCCATCTCACAAAGCTAAACGCACTCAAGATTGGTGTAGAACAAATTTGACAGATTTTATACCGTGGCAAGAATGGCCTGTATCATCGCCGGATTTGAATGCTTTGGACTTTTCGATATGGGTTACATGCTGAGCAAGATTGGGAGCACACAGGGCATGAATCTAAACTCATTCAAGCATCGATTAGTCAAGATATGGGATGAAATACCAGACGAGGTAATGCGTGCCGCGTACAATGCATTCTATGGAAGAATGCGTCAAGTTATTAAAGCTGATGGCGAGGGATTTGAACTTATGAATTAGTTTTTTTAAGTATAGAGTACGCTAAAAATAAAAACGTGATAAATTAAAAAAAAACTGTCTTGTTTTAATTTTATGGCTCTTTTTAACTAGGACACTTAATCTGCCCAACCCTGTAGTTAGCAATTAAATTAATGAGCAGTTACTTCTTACCCTGTAAAAAAAAACAATAATTCTTTGTACCTTACAGACAAATAAGATCTGTGATGTGATGATTAATGCCCGCTTTCCACTGCGAGCGGAGCGGGCTCCGTAAGGACTCCGTTTGGCTTACAAAGGTGACTTCAAATGTTTCCAACGCGACTAGGCCCGGCGCCCATTATCGGCATCGGCAAGGAAAAGGATCCTTCGGCATTCTACATGCAAGCGCACACTATCGGCAATTATGCTTTGGCATGCTGCAACGTTCTTAGGGATGACGAGGCGTCCTTAATGATGCCGCACCGTCCTGTAGCTTGCCGAAGCGTCTCAATATCGTATTTCTCATCATAACAGTCTCAGAGTTGTTACAAGCTAGTTGTCTGAATTGTATTTAATATGGTGGACTGGGATCTAGTGTTCATAGCAACTCTTGCTGAAGAAGAAGAGAAATCTAATCAATCAAGAAGATTTTGGGTGAACAACCTTTGGAAACAACGACATATGTCCGGTGAATTCAACAATTTATTCAATGATTTGCGTTATGACGTTCGAAAATTTTATGATTATTATAGAATGAGTTATGAAAATTTTGAAAGTCTGGTTCATTTGCTTCGACCTTACATGGAGAAAAAACAATCAAGATTTCGCTCACCTATACCTGTTGAAGAAAGATTGTCTGTGTGCTTGAGGTGAGTAATAAAAAATACTTTAATAAGTTTAATCATATTTATTATTTTTTAATTCACATATACTCGTACAGGTATGATTCGAATGGTGACTTCAGATCGCAGACTGCATTACTATTTCGTCTGAATCTATATTTCTTGCTGCGCCGGTCATAGGACTGTCGTCGTGGAGCGATTGTTGTTGACATTCGAATCATATCTTTATTTTTAATCACATTAGCTTTGCTGCAGGTAAAAAATAAAATGTTAAAAAAAATTACAAATTCTGGTAATCATTGGTTTCAATATTCTGGTAATCATTGGTTTTTTGGGTTGCTTGGGGTGTGTAATAAGAAAAATCGTCCATGGTGTAGTTTGATTGATTCACAGGAGGTTTTTGTTTCGATGTGGATGGTTCATAAATAGATCTTGTAGTTTCAATATTCTGTGGTGCTTCTGATAGTTCTGAATATTCGATTTCTGCCTTATTAACAAGAAGCAATACATCTCTTTTTACTTGAAGTTGCAACTTTTTCGGTAAAGATTTTACCGTAGCAGACATTGATTTAAAAAATATATCTATAGGATGTTCATCTTCGTTATTTTTAGAATCTATATATTCTTTTAATATCTCAGCTGTGGTTATGTTTTGTGATCGAGGACGCGACTTTTGAGAATCTGAATGTGACATTTGTGATTGTGGCCGTGATTGAGGAGAATCCAAGAAAGAATCTTGTGTCTCCTCGGAAGAAGAATCTAAATTAGATACCTGCGCTCTATTTTGTAAAAATGTATTCAAGAATTGGAGTTCTCTTTCGTGTTTTATAGGCCATTGTGGCTTTGCAGAATCACCACTTTTGCTTATTCTATTTTTCATCGCTTTTCGATAGTTGTTTCTGATATTCGTCCACATCTTGAGACATTCTTGAGCTGAAAATAATATAATAAACATATAAATGAATGGCTTGTTAGTTAAACGTATGTGTCCGGCACCCGCAACACAGGTGATATTATGTATAATGTTTCGTAATCCGTATTGTATGATTTAAAATATGATTATCAAAAGTGCCTAGGTATATTTTATTCTAAATTTTCAAAATTATAATATTTTTTTAAAATTGGTATTATTTAATTATTTTTAATAATATTAATAGGTACCTAAGCTATATTTAAAAATATAATGTTTCTTTTCAGGTTTTTAATAACAGGAGTCAGTTTCAAAACTTTAGCATTAAATTACCGAATGGGATTTAGCACAGTCCATGAAACCTGCCGTGTAATCTGGAATATTCTTGGCCGTGTCGTTCTGCCAAAACCAACAACAGCACAATGGAAGATAATTGCTAAAGACTTTGATGAAATATGGAATTTTCCAAATTGTATTGGTGCCATGGATGGCAAGCACTTCAAGATACGAGCTCCAAATAATAGTGGAAGTATGTATTTTAATTTTTTTTTTTTTTTTTGTATCGTTCTGCTGGCTGTAGCAGATGCTAAATACAGATTTGTCATTGTCGATGTAGGTGCTTATGGTAGAAATAGCGACGGTGGTATATTAGATCATTCAAAATTGGGTTTAAAAATGCAAAACGACACATTAAATATTCCTCAAAATGTGAGCTTACGAGGAATAACTGAAGAATTACCCTATGTTTTTGTTGCTAATGAAGCATTTCCACTAACGAAAAATATAATGAGACCGTACCCTGCGAATCAATTGGCAAATATAGAGAAAAGAGTTTTTAATTACAGACTAAGTCGAGCAAGGCGTATCGTGGAGAGTGCTTTTGGCATTCTTCAATCAAGGTTTGAAATATTTCAGAGGAGAATGCAAGTACAAGCAAAATATATAGATAACATCATTTTAGCCTGCTGTTCTTTACATAATTATATCATTAACAATGCAACGACGGAACTTCCAAACCCACTACAGGAAAGCGATATTTTAGAAGGTTCCGTGGATAACAATGTAGTAGGCGATAACGATATTATCATGTGCGAGGGTATGGTCGTTAGAGATCAATTCAAACAATATTTTAACTCTGAACATGGGTCAGTTAGTTGGCAGAATAATATTGTCAATAGATCATAAAATACTAACGATCTATAAGTCAATGTAATTAATCATTATCATATTGACGGTACTTATTATAACTCAATAAAAATAAAATGTTTAAGATGCTTACTTACGTGTTTTATTGAGTTCTTTGGCGATTTGCTCCCACGCATTATGTTTCATGTGTTGGTCACTGTAGTGACGCGATTTTATATTGTATAAACACTCATGTAGACGAACTAAATTAATAAGCTTTTCTTCCGCCATGACATTCGATGTGACAGCAAACAACCGGTACACACAGCGATTACCTCGATTGTGTTGTGTGAGTCAAATGATGCAAATGGCGGATGCCTCCCCTCGCCCCGCAGGGCGGCGTACCGAAGGTTGCCGAAGGATGCCGAAGCATCCCGAAGCATTCTCAAGGCTGCCGATACAGCATTCTCAAGCATACCGAAGCGGTATTTTTGTTATTACGACCACATATCACGGAAATTTCTACTTTATTGCCATTATGTTATAGTATATTGCTATTTGCCACCTAAAATCCTTTTCCTTGCCGATGCCGATAATGGGCGCCGGGCCTAAACCTCTTTTAAGTCACCGTTGTAAGCCAAACGGAGTCCTTACGGAGCCCGCTCCGCTCGCAGTGGAAAGTGGGCATGAACCATCACATCACATAACTTTTTTTAATGACTATTGGGAGGTAATTCCCAGATTCTCTCACTAAGCTGCTGTTTAAATTTAAAATTAACACAATAACATAAATGAGTGGGTACTTATTCACCTCTAAACAGTCTAAACGAATCACAATACGAGTTATAGTAATTATTTTTTCCTTTGTAGTTTAGGAACAACTAGAGATCATCAGTAGGAACTTTTTAAATTAGCACACGGTTAATAAAATATCGTAAAAGGCCCACCACTCTATCGTAAAAGTTAAATGTTAAGAATTCAGGTTAATCTATAGATGTAGTTAATTTTAATTATCGCCACCGTATTTTGTAGGGTTAGTTCGTATTTATCACTGGACTGGACTGGAGGAGATAGAACTTATCCGACAAAATAAGTACGATGGCAAATAATTTGTTCACTACACTTGTAGATTATTCTGAATTCTTAAAATGTAACTTTCTAGTTGGTGCCTTCTCCCACTTCATCTTCGATGTCGGTGTCCAGCAGCTCATCTCTTCCGTTGACGCTTTTCAGGTTTAGATATTCAGCGTGGAATATTCTTGGGATTACACCCGTGTCACACAATTTTTTAAGATCGTTAAATTTGGCTTTCGTGATCGGCAATGAAGATTTATACTTGGTGTGTATAGCCCTTGGCTTAGCATTGATTGGAACAGTCCTCCAAGGCGTCTTCTTTCATTGAAAATTTAATTTTCATCACGTTTGGAGAAGACTTTTTGAATGTTGCTGTGCGTATCTTACTTATTTTACCTACCAGGTTGCCTTTAAAATATTTGTCTGACCATTCATCGTAGTTTTTAAAGTCTTCATGCGTGAGGGCTTCGACATAATAGGGCGACGATTCTTTCCTAGCTAACTGGCACACTGTTACCCACTGTGATGGAGCCCATACTATTGTATTGCGCACGGAGTGTTCAATCGTTGAGTGTATGCTGTCTACTGTCATCTCTGTATGTCCTGGGAGTAGAAAATTCATTTGCAGAGCTTCAAGATTTTTAGATTGTAACAACGCGTTATGGGCAGCAGCAAGGACAATTTTGTTTTTATTCTGTCCCGGGCAAGAGTCGGAATATAAAATTAAGGTTCTTATCTTGGTTCGAGAATCGACGCCTTCGATGTATTTATGCAAAATTGACGCAATTTCACTAGCCCCTCTCTTTCCTTCTGATTCTCCCCAGACGTAACAAAAACCATTTCTAGTGATGCTTTCATAGAAACTAGTCGTGGGTCGTTGTCGAATTTTTTGACAACGAAACGCAACCGTTTTCTCTAGAATGAAAACTAGTCCTCGAAACGGTCCTCGTTCGCAACTGGTTTCATTGTATGGGGACGGGCAACGGAAGACGACGCACAGGACGATCGAACGAGTGAAACGTAAACTCATCTCGTCGACGTTCGTCTCGAAGACGAGTGAAGTGGAATGGTTGCGAATGCGGACTTGCGGTTACTTAACGTTTTTCGTTCGATTTCAATAGATTTTTCTTAATTTAAATGAATGAACTTCCCTTCATACTTTTCCAGGCTTAGGACTGGGCTGGTATTGATTTTTATACCAGGCGTATTTAAAAGTTCATTTGATTTTATGTACATAATTTGTATTTCTTTATACATATTTACATTTAGATATTTATATTTTTTTTTGTATTTTTTTAGTTTTTTTTTCGTATGTCCTTTTTATATATTTACACATTTAGGTAATTAAGTTACTTTCAGTTTTTTTTGTACTTTTTTTAGTTTTGTTAATAGGTACATATTTACATTTTGAAGCGTTCCTCTGACATATTGACATTGAGAAACATAAGCTTCTCTACTTTTTTAGTCGTTAGCCTTGTCCGGCGTTGGTTAATTATTAATCCCGATTTTGAAAACATCCGTTCGCAGGGGACTGATGTTGCCACAATGTTACAATGGCGAATATATAGTTTCGTCAAATTTGGGTAAACTGCACGATGATTCCTCCACCACTCGAGCGGACAATTCCAGCCACCAGCAGAATTTTTGCGAGGCAATCTCTCATCTGACAAATACATATCAATTTCCTTGATTGCCCGGGATAGTGGAGTCCCCTGCGTGGTAGGTTGCCCAAGTAATTTATCAAAAATTGTCCATGGGTTCAAGTCATTATCGGGGCCATTGGGCTGCGGCTGCGGCCGCGGCTCTTGGTTCTGTTCGGCATTTGTTGCCTCTGCTCTCTCATCTCTGCTTATAATATCTGCCAAGAGCTTTTTAACATGCTCTTTCGTTCTTGTGGCTTCGCTTTGTTCTTCAAACACCTCCATTTTGAATCTCGGGTCCATGAATGTACACAGAGACAAGGTTCTGCTTTGTTCAATATGCTTAAGTCGTTCCGTTATACCGGCTCTCAAGAATAAAGCAGTATCACTGACGGTTTCTGAATTTGATTTTTCAATTGTGATATTTAATGCCTCTTTAAGACATCTTGTCATTACTATAATAGAACTCGCAGTTAAATATTTTTCGCCGCTCATGGATCTTGTGAGCTCTTCGAATGGACGCAAAACAACGATTAGTTCTTCGAACATGATCCAGTCTTCTGCTGTTATTTGTGGCAAGTCCCGATCGATCAGAGCCATTGTAGAACGCACTGCTTCCTTTAACTCCACGAATCTACTCAACATATAAAAAGTGGAATTCCACCTCGTGTCCACGTCTTGGATGAGATGCCTGGGTTGAGTGTTTTGGTGTAATTGATACTTGGCCAAACGCTCTGCCGATACGGTGCTTTTTTTGTAATGGGTCACGATTCTTCTTACCTTGTCTATTTTTTCTTTGCAGTATCGTAATGCATCTTCTACAATTAGGTTCAAGGTATGTGCGAAACAGCCGAAATGCTTTAACCCCAAAATTTCTTTGACTGCTTTGACAACATTAGCTCCATTGTCAGAAACAACGAAGTTAACTTTTGCGGTTATACCCCACTGATCCACAATAGCACTTATTTCAGATGCTATGTTTTGAGAGGTGTGATTGCCAGAGAAATGGCAACATCCTAATAATACCGTTTTGAATTCCAAGTCGTCAGTGAGGTAATGGCCGGTAACGGCGATATAGCTTTCTGTGCTCCGAGAAGTCCACAAATCTGTAGTCAAACAAATTGTATGTACCTCACTCGTTACTTGTGACTTAATTTCTTTTTCAACTTTAAGGTAAGTCTCATCTAGCAGGGAATTTGACAAGGTTTTTCTAGTAGGTAATTTATAACCTGGTATCCATCGGCAAAACTTGATAAAACTTCTTTCTTCGACGATAGAAAACGGATGAAAACTGTCCACACATAAATCCAACAGATCTTGGTCAATTTTTTTTTTTTGCTCAGCGCTGATTTTTTTATGAATAAAGGCATCAATTGTTGGCCTCTTTTTTGTTGGAGTAGGAACTACTATTTGATCTCTTTGAGTAGCAGAACTAGCAGTAGCCGCCCTGGAAGTCGAAGATTGTGCTACGTCACGGACGTCTTCTGTGCGACTGCTAGTCCCTGGGTTTTCTTCCTCAATCAATGATGTGTATGTTCCAATATGCTTTCGTTTCAAATGATTTCTGAGATTTGCTGTGGTAGATTTGTAACTTAAATTTTCTTGGCACAAATGACACTGAGCTTTCTTATTAATAACATCCTTGTCATAATGCGACCACAAAGCACTAACATTTCTACGCGACGCTGACATCGTGAATTTACAATCTAATGGAATTAGTCTTCGCTTCAAACTTCAAGTTTTCCAAAATAATTAAAACTAAACTTTAACTTAAGTAAGTATTTACAAATTTACAAATAAGTAACATGTACCTATGTACTGTAAGTAACTTTCGTAATTGCAATTTACTTCTATTTAGCGATTCGCGCGCTTTGAATTATTAACGCAAACTAAAAAAATGAAAACAAACAAAACTGACACCCACGAGCCGCGCGAACGAGCGTCGCGACTAGTTGCCATAAATTATTATTATTTTTATTGCTAAACAACTTTACACTCTCTACCAACGACGTTAAGATACACAGCAATGACCACCGCGTTGCGAACGAGCGAGACGAACGAACGAAACACCAAAAAATAAGTTGTCTTACACGATATTCGACTATATTGTTGTGAAAATAAAGATTATTTTATTATATCAAAGACCAAAACGAAATGAACGAGCGACGACGTCGCAATGATCTCATTACGTTCTAGGCTCTATGGATATAGACTTACGTTCTAGGCTCTATGGATATAGACTTTAAGTACAAATTCGCGTCAAACAATGCGAGAACTAGTTGCGCGACGAAGACTGCTTTAGAACGAAACGTAAAACGGTCCTATCGTCGCGGAACACAAAACGGTCTTTTAAAACGGTTCGTCTTTGCAACGCCCATCACTAATAGAAACACAAGTCATAAACAGCATATTTACGAGTGTAAAATAGTAACATGCTCTGTCCATGAGGAGTGTTAAGAACCTTCTGTAGGTCAAAAGATGCACACAATAAAGAAGGGTTTTCTTTGCATAGTTCTCGATGACATTCCAGACGCTTCTTTGACGCCTCGTTTTCTTCTAAATGGGCCTGCAGTTCTGGACAATCTTGCGGATTTTGACCTTCAAAACGCAAGCACTTCAAACATTTATCCTTTTTAGGTACGTGAAACCCGACGTTAAAATCAAATTTGAATATTTGACGAAAGAGTTTTTCACTTAAGACGTCTACTCCTCTACTAATTCGCTCTTCTTTATAAACACGATAGAGATGTTTTATATTTTTAAATTCAGTTGGTAAATACAGCCTTGTACTATCCTTGCGGCAATAATGGGACGGTAGTGCAGGTAAACTTTTAATGAAGTTTCTAGCAGATTCTTTAACTTCCTCTGGAGTTTTGTTAGCCGGAACTAACTTTCCTCTGGAATCCTCTTTTGATATCCCTTGGGATAAAGTTGACACGGTGTAGTAAATGTATCTGCGTCACATCCAGAGTGTTCATTAAGAACTTCAAGCACACCTGGCGACAACCCTCTCCATCATTTATGAAATAGTCAAATGTGTTGCTCCTGTAAGTGGAATCTTCAGACCTCTTCCTTTTTACCTCTTTCTTAGAAGTCATGGCTATTAGCCATTCCTTTTTTCTCTGATTGGTTAATCCCCAAAAGTAATTAAATATACCTGTCCTTTTTTCTGTATCTATTTCTCCACATTTCCAGGGACAGTTTTTTCCTATGCATGGATTCGGTTGTAACTGTTTTTCCTTTGTAAGAGAACCATCTTTTTTGACATAACATTCACCCTTTGATCTAGCCTCTTTTCGTAGTTTTTTCTTATTTACTTTCTTTTTCCTTAGTCCTGTTTCTCCTACTTTTCCATCTTCTGCGCTTATTCCTTTTTTCTTTTTTCTTTTTTGTATATCTTCATCACTCGAATAATATACACATAATATGTGGTGATTTCAACATTGATATGCTCAGAAGAACACCTCAATCTGTAGCTTTCAAGAACTTAATGGCATCACATAATTTAAAATTCACCATATCTGAGCCGACTAGACTGTCTAGTAACACCTGCATTGACAACATCATCAGCAATGTGCGAGGCGGTGCAGCTGAGGTGATCGACTTTGCCCTTTCGGATCACACAGCTCAATTATTGAAATGTCCGGTAAAAAAAAAACCTGTATTCTTGCTCACTGGTATAAGAAACTAAGAGATTTCAGTCAAGACAATATCAATAAGTTTAGAAATCGCCTATCAGAATTAAAGTTTAACGAAGTTTTTAACGCCAATAATCCAAATGAAGCGTACGAAAGTTTTGCTGACCAATTTGAATTACTATATAAGCTATGTTTCCCTATAAAAAAAGTAAAAATTACTTCAGGTTCAAAACCAAAATGGATAACTAAAGGGATAAAGGCCTGCTGTAAGCGGAAACGCCATTTGCTTTGGAAATATAGGCTTTCAAAAGACAATAATTGTAGTGATAAAATGAACTTTCAAAATTATTCTAAGCGACTAAAAAAAATCATTAAGCTTACCCAGAAAGAACAAAATAATTACTATATTAAAAATTCTAATAATAAAACGAAGGCATCGTGGAACGTAATAAAAAAACACAAATCAAATCAACCAATAGAAAACATACAAAAGATAGTATTAAATGGTACACCTATAACGTCTCCTCAAAAAATTGCACAGGCATTTAATCAGTATTCCATTGATCAAACACATAGGATATCAAATGATTGTCATGCTAAAAATAATAAATCTAATTATATGAACACAATGACATGTAATACACCAAATTCTGTATTTATGAAGCCCACTAATTCAATCGACATTAAAGCAATAATTAACTCTTTAAAAAACAGCAATAGTACGGGATACGATGGCATTAGTACAAAAGTGGTAAAATCAGTGTCTAGTATAGTCTCACCATTGATTAGTCACATAACCAATTTATGCATAGAAAAGGGTATATTTCCAGAACGATTAAAGATAGGCATCGTTAAACCATTGTTTAAAAAAGGTAAAAAGGAAGACATGGGCAGCTATAGACCTGTGGCACTGCTCCCCATTTTCTCAAAAATTATAGAAAAGGTCATTTATAATTCTATATATAGTTACTTTGAAAACAAGAACTTATTTACACAAGAACAGATGGGATTTCGTAAAGGAAAGTACATCAATATGGCTATTTTTGAATTAATGCGTGTAATTGTATCTAACGTCGACAGGCGAGTTCCGATATCAGCACTTTACATGGATATGTCGAAGGCTTTCGACTTTGTGGATCATAGAATTTTACTAGATAAACTATATAGATATGGAGTAAGGGGCAATGTGCACTGTTTAATTAAGTCTTACCTAAACAATCGCAAGCAGTTAACACAATTAAATAGCTTATGCGTGAAAACAAAAACTGAGGTTACTTATTCATCGAAAGTCGAACCTACTCATTACGGCGTACCTCAAGGGAGTGTTTTAGGACCATTATTATTTATTATCTATATAAATGATTTGCCACAAGCAATTAAGCATCCCACGGTTCTGTTTGCGGATGACAGCACAATACTTTTTGCTTGTAAAGATCCAGCAACCTATGAAAATGAAATATGCAAGACATTAGAAACAGTAATTCATTGGTTAACTGGCAATAATTTAAAAATTAATTTAGATAAAACTAAGATAGTGACATTTAAAAATAGACAAGACTTTCCATATAATTTAAGAATATCATATAAGGGACAACAAGTAGAGGAGACAGACGTGACAAAAATTTTAGGAATAAGCATAGATCATAGGTTGACATGGCGGAATCAAATTGACATTATATGTAAGAAATTAAATCAATTCTCATATCTTCTATATAATCTAAGAAAAATTGTCAACGAATCAATAAAACTATTGATTCGTTGACAATTTTTCTTAGATTATATAGAAGATATGCGACAGCCTATCAAGCTTATGTAACGTCGACGCTAAGATACGGCATCATATTTTGGGCAAACTCCGCTGAAAGAGATGTTGCATTCAAAGCGCAAAAAAGGTGCATCAGATCGCTATGTGGACTAAAGCATCAAGATTCATGTAAACCGTACTTTATAAAATTAAGCATACTAACTCTTCCTAGTTTATATATCTTTGAAATAGTCATGTTTGCGAATGGTAATTTGCAGTTATTCAAAAGCTTTAGGAGTGTACGTCTCAGAAATAAAATTTGTTCGATGCCTTCAAAAACAGCATTTTACAGGAAAAGTGTACTTGGGATGGCACCAAAAATATATAACCGGGTTCCAGATCACATAAGAAATATAGAGGATGTAACTACTTTCAAGAGCAAATTGTTTAAATTTTTAGTGAACAAAGCATATTATTCAGTAAATGAATTTCTATCAGACTGCAATTGATGGTAACTGTACACCCCTAAGGGAAAGTCCATTAATAGCTAAAAATTTGTATGCCTTGCGGCCCAACATGGTGATGTAACCTTAACACTATAAGACCTGTGTCCTATACCACAAAACTTACAATTACAATTTGACAAGTGTCAAGTTACAAATTTGTCATAATACAAGTGTGTGTACCACAAAATTTACAAGTTACATATTTGTACTGGAAAATTCCTACAAATATGTAAATTGTAGCAAATATCTACAATTTATCGTATCACAAAACTTTACATACGTTACATATCTTTTCCGGAAAATGTACAAATTTGTAGCTGACAATTGTTTTGTGCTGCATTAAATTGTAGTAACAATTATACATATGTGTAGAATTGTACCTACAAGTTAACAATTCTCTAAACGTTTGTCACACCCTCTTACAACTATATTAAATACTAGTCATTGATTGCAATATAATAAAATTATAATAATTTATCAAATTTAGCGACCAACTCTTTGTACCACGAAATGTTTAGTCCAAGTAGCAGTGATAGTGAAGAAGAATTAATAGTGCGACGTCCGAGGACATATCGAGAACGTATAAATTTATGTTTGACCATAACGGATTTAACATTTAATGAGAGATTCAGAGTAAGTAAATCTACCTTCGAATATCTTCTACAGACTATTGGTGGAAATCTTAGACATCCGACGCAAAGAAGTCACGCTCTTGATCCTAAAAAACAGTTACTCATTGTTTTAAGATGGTTAGGCTCAGGTTCCCAATATCACGTCACTGGCGATGCTCATGGTGTTTCGAAAATGACAATGTCTCGTTCTATTCACGCCGTATGCACACAAATAGTGGACAAATTACTAGGAAGCGAAGTAAGATGGCCAACAAATGGAAACTCACTTTCTGAAGATTTTATTGCAGCATCACATGTAAATTTTCCCAGGGTCGCAGGTATTATAGATGGATCATTAATACCGATAGATGCACCACACCAAAATGAAGCTGGGTTTGTTGATCGTCACGGAGATCATTCTATAAATGTAATGGTTGTCTGTGGACCGAATTTAGAGTTTTTTTACGTGAATGCACGATGGCCTGGCTCTGTTCATGATTCGCGGGTTTTAAGGTGCTCATCGTTATGTCAGCAATGGGATAATGGATGGAGACCTTTCCCCAATGCTGTAATATTGGGAGACAGTGGATATAGTTTAAAAAAGTGGTTAATAACCCCAAATATTCCAGCCCGCATACCAAGAAACGCAGCATTGGATCGATTTTTAAGAGGTTTCAGATCGATTAGACGAATGGTTGAAAATGCACTGGGGATACTTAAAGAAAAGTTTCCGTGTCTTAACCACTTAAGACTTCAACCTAAGACTGCAAGTATGGTTATTTTGACATGTGTTATATTGCATAATTTAGAAAAACGTTTAGGCTTAAATGCTTACCAGTATACTCCATCGATAACGGACGCAGAACAAGACATTCAATTCAATATTGAAGATAATGATATTGGTGATATAGAAGCAATTCAAGTATTAATTTCCTTAATAGAACACTTCAATTGAAATTCATGAATTGTACTTACGTATGAATTCAACATATTTAAATATTATATCATAAATTGTAATTTGTAATAATATTATATCATAGACTAGTTTGCATTTCCAATATAATTGTTACGTAACTAAAAATATATCAGCATACTTTTGACATTTTAAATATCATTGTGACATAAACTGTATAAATCAATTTTAAAATCTTAAGATACCTTTGATATGTAAAAAAAATGACATTAATATTATTATCACACAAACAACAATTTAAATCGATGCATTGTATTCGCTTTCAAGTCAAGCATTCTATTTGTAATAAGTATTTAACTTTACACCTTTTACATCTCCAAGGGTATATTTTTTAAAGCTGTAAGTTAGATTTCTTTCTAAAGAGATTACTGTCATATTTCTTTTTTTAATATTGATAATGAACTTATTGTAATAAATTTAGGGCAAAGGGTTTGATATACTTTCTTCCCTTAACTGTGTAGTTAAGGGAAGAAAGTATATTAAACCTAGTTAAATTTTAGCAGTTTTATTATTTGTAACCTATGATAATAAATGTTATAGTTTTATTATTCAAATATATATTTGTTTGTCATTTTCTTCATAGAACCCAGGATTTGTCTCTAAAGCATTTATTTATTATGAATTCAACAATAATGATTATAAAATAAAACTTTATTTTTGATTAACGATGTGTTTATTAATTAATTATACTTACGTACAATACAAATACAGTGGTGACCAGATATTATCCAAACAAACAATATTAATGTCTTAAACAAACACATTTTAAATCATTAAATTTAAAACGTCATTTGTATACAGTTGTTTGATGAATAAAATTTGTTTTTTTTTTTAAATATCTGGCCACGACTGTATATAAAACTAACCTACATGAAGCAATTATATACTCGTACCACATGTTACAAATAATTAACATGCAAGCTTTTGTTGTGGCCAAACACATTTTAAATCATCAAATTTAAAAAGGCATTTGTAGGCCGTTGTATGATTTTTTAAGGCCTTACTATACCTACTAAACTAATCAGACGAGATAATACTGTTAGTGCTGTCATTTACTGTTTCTGAAAGCTCATTTACCAAATTAATTTGAATGATGGTGTCATCTTGCATATACAAAGGTAATGTGAATTTGGAGGGTTTCGTAATGTTTAATTCTTTTTCGAGTTTTAATAATTCTAAATCCAATTTGTAGTTTTCTCTTTCCAACTTTCCAATCTCCAATTCAAGTTTCTGTTTCTTGAACTGTACAATCTTATTTGATATTAGATCCTCTTCCGATGATCTTAAAGTTTTTACCTTTTTTTTTATAGGTGTTGGTAAGATCTTTGGGGTTTGAGCACCATCTTGTGGTAAAATACTCTCAGTAGTGTCAATGTCTACAGAAAACAATTCAGTTGATTGTGGAGCACTTGAATCAGAAGATTCAACACAATCTATTCCGTTTATAACTGGAGACTCCTTACCAATAATGGTTATGATTAAGTCATCACTCGCATCAAATTTCATTTGTTTCCCTCCTCCTGAACCCGTTTTGAAGCGATTATCTCTTTTTTCCTAAAAGTAAAAAATATAGGTACAATCAAGCAATATACTTATACAAGTTCAGTATACTATCGGTACGTTAATTCCGATATTTTCATCCAAAACACACCATTATTTGCCATAATTAATGAAAAAAATCCCAAGAGCATATCGGGCCATTATCAATGTAGGGTTCCGTAGTTCTCGGCCCGCAACTTCAAAACGGAAAGACCAATTTTATTCACTATAATGTTCATTGAAAGTTTTTTTAGGCTATTCAACCCCCACACAATAGGGTTAGGTGTAAGAGAGGTACCGAAAAAAAACTTATGTTTCATTTTTACGGCGGAATCAAAATACATACTCATACCAAATTTCAGCGTCTAATACTAACCATCATTAAGCTAAGCCGCGGACAGACAGACATACAGACGGACGGACACGGCGAAACTATAAGGGTTCCTAGTTGACTACGGAACCCTAAAAATGATTGCATTCAAATTTAACCTACCATTGTACGTCGTCTCCAATTCTGCCAAGTAGTGTCTCGTAAGTACTTCCAATCCTTTTCCATTATTCCTGAATCATTTAAATTTTTCGTTATCTCTCCATTTATTTATTTTCACAGCGTGCGTCAATTTATCACTAAATTTTCCAAAAATAATTTCTTTGTTTTCATTTATGAGGCCTAAAATAGTTAGCTTGGCTTGCAAGTCCATTGTAATGTCAGTGTACGTAAGTAATGCCCGTTGATATATCGGTATTTCACTATATATAGTATATAATTGTAATCAATGCAATTCTTGTGTATTGCGAATAAGGTGAAACTACCTTCAAACGCAAAGATACGAAATAAATTGTAATGTAATTGTAGTTGTATATTTACAAATCAACAATCCTACAATTATGTAGCTGTCATGAGTCATGACATATAATTGTAGTTGTAACATTACAATTATTCACCTGTATATTTACAAATCAACAATCCTACAATTATGTAGCTGTCATGACATACCTTTATTCTTTGTGATACGCTTTTAAAAAAGTGACATATTTGTAATCCGCAAATTGTAACGAAAACATATTTCTAATGATTGTGGTACATTTTTTTGTTTACAATTTAACAATTTTGTAGAATTGTGCACTTGTAAAGTTTTGTGGTATAGGGCACTGTGCTTATGTACAATGTTACCCGTGTTGAACAAATAAATTATTTGTATTTTGTATTTGTATTCGAAGACTCCCCCGTATCCTTCCAAGAACTAGAGTCCCATACAAAGTCTTCATCTTCACTCATGAAATCTAAACAACTTTTTTTAATCACCGTACGCTTACTTTTCCTTGTTTTTTTTGGAGTAGCCTCTGTCTGTCTTGGTATATGTATGTCTTCAGCATGATCGTCCTCCAAAGATTTCCTTATCATGTCCATCTCCTTTTCTGGTATAATTTCAGTTATAGTCGGCTCCACTTGATCGCAGTCTTTTGCTTCACCTTCCATGTATCCTTCTAACTCTAACACATTTTGGTTTTTATTTGGTTGAATGTTCTCTATTTCTTCCTCTATTTCAGGTAGGATGTGTTCTTCGTTTAACTGGAAAATTAAGTTTTGATTATGTATTAAGTTAAAAGTATTTTAGTGCTTACTAGCTTTCATTGTAAAAGTAAATTAATTTAAATGCGTTAAAATCTTTTACAGAATAAGAAATAAATAAATTAGGTAGTTACCTCTTCCCTTACAATCTCAATTGTTACTTCATGAATAACTTCAATTTCATTACTTGCTGTACTGTCGTGGTCTATATTTCTTACTGTCAAGTTTTCGGATGTATTTTCTGTATCTTCCTAAAATAATAAAATATTATTTATTAGGTAGGTACTAATATAAACAAGACATGGAGTATAACACCTCTTCACTTTAAATTTCCATGGGTATAATTTCGAAAATTTGGTATTTTGGTCAAGAATATTCTATTAGAGATTATTTTTTGCTATTCTCATTTTCCTGAGAGATACGCATATTTTTAACGGTTCATTAACATTAACTTTAAAATTAAACATCAAGTGACGACTAACATGGTATTTTTTAACAACTACCCACATTACAAGCTTAGGGCATTAATAATAAACTTGGAGTAACCGTGGTGTAGCTAAGCCATGCATTGTCCTTATCAGTCGAATTCAAAATAATCAAAATGTCACAAAAACAAAACATGGCTTAGGTAGGTACCTACTCTACGGTTACTCCACCTTTATTATTAGTGCGCTAAGCTTGTAGGTATGTGGGTAGTACAGTCGAGTTCATAAATAATGTATACACTTTAGTACGTTGTCACTTTAATCATTATAATAATTTATACCTAATTTGGACAAGTTTGGACAACCCTAGGCGCCAATAGGTATCAGAATATTCTTTTATACTATGCCATCACACCAATTACGTATGTATAACAGACAGAAATACAGACAGACAGACAATAAAATAGTTAATTAACTTTTAGGGAGAATGCAGTAATCAAAGATAAATTCAAATTACCTTATTAATATAATTTGCTGCACTTTTCGGATCATCGTTACTTCCATCGTCAATAAACCGATTTTTGTTTTGATTATGATAGGAAGAGCTTCCTAATATCGTTACTGCGGGGCTCATTGTACTGTCCGGTAAAGGTTCTCTCTCCTTTTTATCATTATTACGCACGCTTTCAATTGTGCTTTTGTAGAATTTTTGTCTTTTTGACTCCATAGTTGGCTAAAATGTAAATAATCTTTAATTAATGCTACAAAACAAACAATTAATAACTTATTTATTTAATGGGGCTATATCACATAAAATGATTTCATTTAACGTAATTTCTACGTTTCAGTCATAATGCAATGACCTTGGTTACGAGACTCCCGTTAAATTAACATACCTATAAATACGGGCTGCGAGCCATCACAAATAAACTTAACAAGGGGGTAAAGATTGTAATAGATGGGACTGTGTCCTCTTAACCATCCATCATTGAAACAAGTATGGTTATTGTGTATTCTTATTGAAAAGTATAATTTAGGTAACAGTAGGTATTTAACACTCCAACAAATACTTATTTAGCAACATGAACCAGATCAGAATTACATTAGACATAAGTTATTATGATTGTTTTGAGACAAAACTATGATACAACAATAAAAATATCAATACTTACATGCTCATTAATTCGTCTCCGTAATCCACAATAACAAGCGTGCGTTCACTATGCATACTCACGAGCGACTGAAGCGCCTGTGCGGTCGGCGCGGTATTTAAAATGGCACAGCTTCGGCAAAATCGACCAAAATTCGTTGGTTTTAAATGACATGTTTTACAAGTGCCATATTAAAATCGTACAGTTTACAAGACACGCTTTTTATTTTACAATGCAGTAATAATTGGTTTAAATACTATTACTTCTTTACGAGGTTTATCTTAAGTGACTTAGTTTCTAAATATAGTTACGAACAAAAAGTTTAAGTGACCCCTTCACTCAGGTTTGAAAAAGTAAAAATTGGTTGTAACACCGCACAGAATGCAAACAGTTACCGCGGGAATTGTTCAACCGACCTGCTTTGATAAATTTGGTTCAGGGCCAATTGTTTCAATCGACATCACCCTCTGGTAGTAGTGGAAAGCAAAATGTATGTAACGACTTTTCACCAAAAAAAAGCTGTTCGCGAAAATGCTTTAAGTACCATACAACTGTACAGTTAACAAAGCAAAAATAACTTAAGCTCCGCTTCTATATTTTTTGGTATAGTTTAAGTGAAGTACCCAAATAAAATGTGTAATTGTATGTCGGAACATACACCTTGTGATACTATTGGAGACTAAATTGCAATTGTTTCAAGCGCCAAAAAAATGGTCCGATCTACACAAAACCTAGTTCAAGAGACGCAGAAAAATTCGCTGATTCCAAATATGTATACAACTCAATATGGCCCAAAGTGTCGCTTCAAACAAATAGCCTTTCACCCCTCGATATTATTACTATTAAAAGGCAGTTTTTTTTTAAATAATTTAATTACAAGTTTCGTCGTCAGAGCTGGAGCTATAGTGTGAGCTCTCATTGGTGTCATCTGTGACGGTGATTACAAATTTGTCCACAGTCTTGTCGATCGTATGGTCGAGGTTGCACATATTTTTTTCCTCTTTTTTTACGTATTCGACACAGTTGGCCCACTTCTCTTTTGTGACTTGTCCAATCCCATCTTCTAAAAGATTTTTCACGTTGTTGAAGTTGAAAGTTGTGTTATTTCTCGCTACATAACCTTTTATATCAGCCCATATTAATTCAATCGGGTTCAGTTCGGGTGGTAACCTCAACACCGTAATTCCTTTTTTTTGCCATTTCGTCAATTACAAAACTTTGGTATTTTGATTTCACTGCATTCACTTTATCAATTAACTCCCTTTTCACATATTTGTCATCAAAAGGCATATTTTTAGATCGAAGCCAATCTTGGATATCTCCTTTTCTCCATTGCATAGTAGGAGTTCGCTCCTTTCGTCTGGAAAATAAGTGCAAGTTAAGAAAACACGTTATTAAATTCAAGCACCTCCCTTTCTCAACGATGCTTCCTAATTTGATATCGTTTACATTTACGATTAATATTTGATATAAAACAGATTGTAATGTAAATGGTGATTTTATCTCATTACAATTACTAATGTTTAGTAGTGTTAACAAAATATAGCCTCTATATTTAAATAAAACAAATACTTGGTCCATTCGTTATAAAGAGTTAACACTTATCATATTTACCTTGAATGGTAGCTTGCATTGTCCAAAACAATAACATCTCCCGATTTCATTTTGGTTAACACCTTTTCAAACCATTGTTCGAAGTGGGGTGCATCCATATTTTCATGGTAATCCCCGGTCTTTTTCGCCTCAAATACCACCAAAATCTTAAGAGAGAAAGAGAGAAAAGGAAAAAAGAACTCCTACTTCACTACATAGTATAAAACAAAGTCGATTGCGCTGTCTGTCCCTATGTATGCTTAAATCTTTAAAACTACGCAACGGATTTTGATGCGGTTTTTTTTAATAGATAGAGTGATTCTTAAGGAAGGCTTATATGTATAATACATTCCATGCGGGCGAAGCCGCGGGCGGGTCGCTAGTATGTGTATATAAGACGGTGCAAGATGACCACTTAAGATTGATATGTTTTCCTACAACAACGGTGTCCCCCAGGCAAGATAAAGCTTTTGAATTTGAAAAAAAATGATATAGGGTATAAAGTCTAATTCTATGGAACTTGCTAACTATGTAAACAAACCGCCATATTGAAATTGTCTCTGAATGATGAATTTACTAGTGATGGGCAATACTCCTTTACTTATGTCAAACCATATCAAATAATAAAATACCGAAAGTAAAAAACCAGTAGTTACTTATTTCTAATTTGTTTAATCACGATCTGAAGAAAAATCGGTACTTGAAGATGATATATCACCAGTATTTATTACAAAATGTGCCGTTATATCATTATGTGAGTGTGATCAGCGTGAGTTAGGTAATGTGTAGGGGCCTTAATTATATCGCCAACTTTAGCCACAACACTACCCATCATATACAATTGCAGAATTTAAAAGAAACAAAAACGTAATTCCATCAGGTCCTAATAACCTAACTTCTGAAACCATTTAAACTTGTAATGAAATATACAAGATAGAGTTATATATTTGGTGATTTAGTATTTTACAGTAACGACAGTTTCAATAGTTTATGGGTTCAATGGTGTTTGATGCGGTGGTATGAAAATTCAAGGAGAAACAGTGACAAAACAAAGTTAAGTCTTTTGTTTACATGGTTGGCAAGTTCCATAGAAATACACTATAGTCACCAGTGGTCAGCCAGAGACCAGTAGTCGACCTCGTATGAGTGAGAATAGTGGGAAATATATATTTCGTACTCTTCCCACTCATACAAAGTATAGGCAGAGGCCGACTACATGTCTCTGGCCGACCACTGGTGACTTTACCCTATTATTGATTAAGTTTCGGGTTTAGGCCAAGCATTTTTGTCTATTATATAGTCTTCGATCCTATAATACGCTTTAGACATTAACGACTTTTTCAAGTAATTTTTGAGTGCTGGAAAGGGTAACTTTAAAACTACCTCAGGTAATTTATTATACTAATAGAAATGAATGCATTGACCAACAAATGATTTATGTACTTTGCGGACGCGGAATTTTTGAATAGCTATTTTATTTTTATTTCTAGTATTTAAATTATGTATATCAGATTTTTTTGTGAAAAAATCCAATTTTTTTATAACATAAATAATATTCTCATAAATAAATTGAGACGCTACAGTTAAAATATTAATTTCCTTAACCCTTAATACGTTTCTGTCCGTTTTTTGGTACAACCACTGCATTTGACGTATAGGTAATAACGCTTCCGCAAGCTAGAAAAGGCAACTATGAATAGAAAGCGCGGAAATTATGCTTTCTCTTTCTTACATACGCCAACGGTTTTCAACGGTCAACTTGCGCGCAAACGTTAGTTGAAGTTAGACATTTGACGAATCTGCGTCGGCGCGTATTTATCCAGTTATAAAATTTGAGTGTTTCACGGAAGGTTTTTAATGAACGCAAATTTAAAACGCAGGTAAGTTTGTTATCAATATTTTATCATACATTTATTCAAATATAATAAGGTTTCTGTGAAACAGTGTCTTATTTAGCTTGTCCCATTTTTGTGACATTGACGATTAGCACAACTATTAGGTTTATTTGCTTACGTCCCAAAAAACGGACAATGCTGTACTGTGTATAAAAAATGGTCGTTGTATGTTGTCCTATAAAACGGACATTGCCGTTTTTAACTAATTATAAGTTTTAAATTACCTGTCATTTTTATCGGACATCATCGTATTATAATAGCGTGTGTTTATTTAAGTAATTTTTACCCGACTGCGGCAAAGCAAAGAAGGAGGGTTATGTGTTTGGGTTGTATATATGTCCGACTCAATGTCCGCGTGTAACTGCTAAACGTCTAAACCGATTTTAATAAATTATATGTAGTTAAATTCGTCTTAACCACTAGAGTGTCATAGGGTTTACCCTTGTTTCGCCGAAAATTATTTAGCAAATTCTTAACTCCCCAAACTACCTATCCCATATTTTCATTTGGTCAAATTTTCATTTCCCAATTCAACGTTTCGCACTGATATCATTTCCCAACGAATGATTTGATAAATTATTGTTAAACAAATTATTACCTGGGATTCTTTTAAGATGTCAATTATGTTTTCGTCAAATGTATTGATTGGCATAAAAATTAACCATAACCTATCTATATCTGTGAGCAGTTTCGTTCTTGGGGTCATAAAAAAAAATAACCCTAACCTATCTATCTCTGGGAGCAGTTTCGTTTTTAGGGTCATAAAAAAATACACTAACCTACCTATTTCTGGGAGCAGTTTCGTTTTTAATCCAATTTATATTTGTTTCAGACAACACAATTATTTACCACATAAAATTTGACAATATGTTATTTGCCTTAGCAAATCATTTGCTACACAATTATTTACCACATAAAATTTGACGTAATAAAATTTTGCAATATAAAAATGTAGCGAAATAAAAAAATTACGATGTAAAATTATGCCAAGGATTGATTTGCCAAATAAAACTTCGGCGAAAAGTTGATTGCTAAATGAAATGACGAAACATAATTCGGCAAAAAGGCAGTACACCGTGTCATAGGCTATATTAAAATTATTTAAATGTGAAAATGGCGAAATAAAAAATAAATACATGATAAGTAACATTACTTTGACGACATTATCCAAACGGCAGTTGGGTTTTTTTAAAGCTTGCTTTTCGTTAGACTTGTTTATGTTTATTTCAGGATCAAATGGCGAAGAGAAACTCATGGCGTGCCCAAAAGATTATGGCGATGCTGCCGCCTTCTGACTCCGAGCAGTCGGACTGTGAAAAGGAGGACAATCAATTACTGATAGCAGCGGAGCGCGCACCTGCATTACCTGACTCTGATACTTCATCAGCTAGATCACTTTCCCCGGGAATGTCTGATATCATGAATATATTTGATGACACTGTTGAATTTGAACCCAGTTTCGATATACCAGACCCCGTGCAGAATGTAAGTAATCCACCTGATCCCTATTTACCTACAAGTATTCCATCTACGAGTTATGATAATCAGCCTGTCACTCCTGGAAGCGTGCAAAACCCGCCGTCCGTTCAGTCCATGCTGCCCCCAGCACACCTTCGACCATTGTGACACGGCGGACGAAAAGGCTTGCCAAAACGAGTTCAGCTGTTGTTACTTCCACTCCAGCCGCTATACCACCCCGAAAAAGAAAGTTGCAGCAAATGATTTTCCAATTTAAGAGGCAAAAATTTAACAGCCAAGTTGCGATAGACGATAACCTAAACTGGCGTAACATAGGTTCAAGTTCAACAACAGATTTCGGTAATAGTGGAACACCGTACGATTATTTTAAGCTCTTTTTTAAGGACGAAATCTTTTACTACATAGCTGAGATGACTAATTTATATTCCGTTCAAAAGAAAGGCCGATCCATAAATATCTGTAAAAAAGATATAGAGCAGTTTATAGGCAAGGAGGTTATAATGGGGATCGTGACAATGCCGGCGTATACGGACTACTGGGCCTTCGAAACCAGGTACGGGCCTATTGCTGATACAATGTCTTTAAAAAAATATGAACTATTAAAATCGAATCTGCACTTTGCTGACAATGCAAATATAGATGAAAGTGACCGATATTTCAAAGTTCGCCCAATAATGAACCATTTGAGAGAAAACTGCATCGAAATAGAAGGAGAACAATCGTATGCTGTAGACGAGATGATGGTGCCCTACAAAGGTAAAAAAGCTGGTTCCAGGCGACAATACATGCCCAAGAAGCCGACCAAATGGGGCTTTAAATTTTTCGTACGAGCAGGAACCTCGGGCATAGTTTATGATTTTTTTGCCTATGATGGAGCTAATACCTTTGATGGGCACCAATTTACTGAATGGGAGCACAGCTTTTTGGGTATAGGCGGAAAAACTGTAATTAAATTATGCAACACAATAAGAGACAAACCAATGACAACAACTACTTCGACAACTGGTTTACTTCGTTTCCGCTTTTATTCCATTTACGTAATGAATACGGCATCCTTTCTTTAGGAACAGTCAGAAAAGATCGCATGGCAGGGTGCAATATTATCCAGGACAAAATTTTAAAGAAAAGGGGTCGCGGAAGCTACCAAATGGTGTGCGATAACGTGCATAAATTAGCTGTCGTAAAGTGGGTGGATAACGAGTGTGTCAACTTGGTCAGTTCATACTGCGCAGATGAGCCGATGGACACGATAATGCGATATGACAAGAAGACTCGCCAAAAACAACCAGTTTCCTGCCCCCATATAATAAAACAATATAATAAAAAAATGGGTGGTGTAGACAAAGCTGACATGCTGATCTCCCTTTACAGAGTAGGTACGAAAAGTCACAAATGGTACATGAACATTTTCTTTCAGTTGCTAGATATTGCACTGAACAACGCGTGGCTTGTGTATAGGCGGGACAGCTACGGATGCGGCGAAAAAACTAAGCCATTGAAGATGTTCCGAATATATATTGCAAACGCGCTAATAAATGCTAATAAGCAATCAAAAAAAAATATTAATTCGGATACATCTATTGTGCTTATATCTAAGACGGTGACACCCAGACCTCCGCAAGAAGTAAGTGCAACCAAAGGCTGTGCTTAACCCAAAAAAAATAATGTTTTATTACGTTTCACACCAAAAAATAGTTCATTTATTTGTATGTTACCTAAGCAGTAAGTAGTTATGCTAGAAGCAGATCTCATAATATAATTATAACTAATTTTTCTTGTGATAATGGTAACTTTTTTGATCTCATTTATGATTAAAAATATATTTTTTTTAAGTTAAATATGTTTGTGCTCTATAAAAATTTGTTATTTTATAAAAGAAATGTAGGTAAACCTATTCGTTATGTTTTAAGGCTGAGAAAACAGCATTTTTTTGTTTATTGACATCGAAAATTGTCACAAAAATTTAAAGTTTATTTGTAAAGTAATAAAACTCTTTTTCTACAACAATTTTATCGTGTTTTACTGAATGAATTCCTTTTTTTTAAATCTAATGTTGTTTTTAATTATTTTATGTAAAACAGCATTGTCACTTTTTTATGACAACATGAATTACTTGTTATCATTGGGCTTTATCGCACTGTCCGTTTTATGGGACAGTCTGAAAATCCAACTTCCAGATTTTTTTTCTTTTTTTCTTCGGAATAGCTTTTTTTAGGTCATAATAGACAAGAAAAACATACCAAGCAAGATAGTATTGCATTCCTTTATGTCGTGCCATGTTAAGGGTTAAAAAGATCTCTTAAAGAGTCACGGGAATGTATGTTGTAAATAGAACGAATGGCCCTTTTTTGTAACACAAATATTGTATGTCAGCTGCCTTACCCCAAACCAGAATACCGTACGACATGACACTATGGAAATAACTATAATAAACTAGGCGAGCTGTCTCAATATTGGTTAGCTGTCTAATTTTCCTAACGGCGTAAGCTGCCGAACTTAGTTTACCTACCAGTACAGCTATATGGGGACTCCATTGCAAATTTTTATCTATAGTTATGCCTAGGAAAACTGCCTTATCTACGATTTGCAAACACTCTTCATTTATAAAAATACTAGAATCTAACGGTTTAACATTAGGCAAAGCGAACCTAACACATTTAGTCTTCTTAGCATTTAGTAGCAAATTGTTGCTAGTAAACCAATTAAGTACTTTAATTAAAGTGGTGTTTATTCTACTGTAGTCTATGGATTTTCTGTCTACCTTGAAAATTAATGAAGTATCATCAGCAAAAAGTACAATATCACAAAGTTTATCTACTGTTGGTGGTAAGTCATTTATGTAAACTAAAAATAGAAAAGGACCTAAAATAGAGCCTTGAGGCACACCTATTTTTACTGTAGCTCCATCAGATTGCGTTTTGTTTACAACAACTGTTTGAGTTCTATCACTTAGATAAGAAGACATAAAACTTATAGCTTTATTGGAAAATCCATAATGTTCTAATTTTAAAATAAGGGTCGTGTGAACAACGCAGTCAAAAGCTTTAGAAAGATCACAAAATATTCCTACTGCATCGCAAGATTTTTCCCAACTGTTATATATATATTTGATGAGTACAGATGCCGCATCAATAGTTGATCGACCTCTGGTAAAGCCGAATTGTTTATTGCTAAGTAATTTATTTCTATTAAAGTGACCTAACATATCATTCAAAATTAGTTTCTCAACGACTTTACTTAAAACGGGCAGTATGGAAATGGGACGGAATCATCTCACCCGATTTAAAAAGAGGAATGACTTTACTATATTTCATTAGATCTGGAAAGATCCCCTCTGATATGCAATTATTGTATATTAATGCTAGATGGGGTGCAATTACATCTATTATATGAAAAAGTACACTAAGTAACTGATGTGCCCCACAAATCCTCAGTCTTTTTCAAACTAAGCGATTTAAATACTTTGACTATTGAATCTGAATTTACAGGGCTGAATTCAAAGTTTATATTACATTTACTGACATTAGTGCAAAGTAATGATTGAGCTGGCTGACTCACTGGCTATATAGTCCGGTCCACTCGCAGGCGTTAGGCGGCCATATCATTGCTCAACCGACAACGAACTCGGGGCGGTGGAAAGGCCGAGCAACACAACTTAATTTAGATTTTTTTTAATTTTGATTCGGTAATATTTAAGAGAAAAAGGTTTGGGGAGGAGGAAAGACTAAGCAAACAAACAATTTAAAAAATATGAATTTTGACTAATTTAGAATTTTGAAGAACTCTGGGCTGTGGAAAGGCTGAGCAACCAAACCTAATTTTGAAATTTTGAAAATTATGAATTGGAATTTCGAATTTTGATGAACTTGGGGTGGCGGAAAGACTGAACAAGCAAACCAATGTAGAAATTTTGAAAATTTTGAATTTTGAATACCTAGGTAATATGAACTTGGCGTTATATATGGCGAAAATATAGCCATAATATACCCATATTTTGAGCCTTTTCAACGTTAAAATTTGTTTTAGGTGAATTAATAGTAGATTGTACAACAAGTGCATAAAACGTACCATTTTACCCGAGACGTGCATATAGCCACCCGAGCCGGTACGGCGAGGGTGGATGGTCACGTCAACTCACGTCGAGGGTAAAATGGGTTTTATGCTCGAGTTTTACACTCTGCTTTTCAATTCGATTGCAAGGAAATAAAACAACGATTAAGCATATATAAGAAAATTTAATTAATTTTTATAATGTAGGTAATTAATATGTTCTATCACGCATAAAATGTAATTTCATCGACAGTTCGTCAAATTAGCTTAAACAAACACACTCCGCAAACGTATTTACGCTTTTTTGGTTCCTCCAAATCATAAAAACTTTCGTATGTGCTGAGATAGATTTTCTTCGATTTAGGCGGCAATATCTGCTCAATTACATTTTTCACACTTCTGTCCATTAAAGTCTCAGGCGAAATCATTTTTTGATCGTCACTATCACTACTTGAAGACATTGTTCAATTACTTACGAATAATTTATTGAATTTTCAACCGCAACAACAAATTTAGTTAGTTTTTAATTTTGTTTGACGAATAATTAGCTTCCCGCTACACAATTTTTCTTATTTTTATTTTTTTTATATACAACTATGTGACGTTTGACTATGGACACTATGGTTTGAGCCTTAATGCCAAGTTATTATAAATATTTGCGTTACTTATATTTTTTTTACGTAAATGCACGCCCGTATTAATCTTAAAGTATTAAGATAGTATTACATATGTCGTAATTATAAAAATATATAACTTAAATCTCATAAAAATATATCAATTAAATGAAGGTGTATTGCGTATGTGGCTGTAAGGCCTTATTGCCTTAGTCTTAAAAGAAGAAATTACTTTATGCACTAGAGCATAAAATGCGATTTTATGCAGCCTATACCCAGCATAAAGAAGGACTTTACGAGCATGAGAAGTGAAAAACATGTTTTATCACTCACACCGAAGCCTGCCGCTAACTCTGACGTAGGGTGCGATAAATCCGCTTCCACAATCACTTTTAATTCTTCGTTATTAACTAGGGTTTCCTGCCGTCCACCCACGGGGCTTGTTGTGTAGGTCAACATTTCCAGAACGAAAATGTTGGAACCAAAAGCGTACCCTGTTTTCTTTTACAGTAGCTGCCTCATACACATCATTTATCCTTCGGGCCGTAACTCTTATTCTTAAATAACGCGATATTTTAAGTTCTCCATATTGTGAACAGAATGATGTCAAAAAAAAAATGACGTGTCTCGTCATTTGAATCGCTAAATTCACAAATGAATCGCTAAATTCGAAGCACAAATACCTATTATGAGCTAAAATTTGAAATAAGTTTGAATATAGAATTCTTTGCCAAACACCAATTATAAAACGCCAATTTCATATGTAAAGACCCGAAATTTATAAAAAAACACAAAATATGAATATAATATTTAAATATTAAACATTATTTATTTAGTAAGCGTCAGAACTCCAGGACAAATGGAGATATTCAAGGATGTGTGGACTGCGTCAATCGAGGGAAGTACCTACTCTTTCGAGCATTTTTTTTTTGCCACTTTTACATTTTGTTCTGACGCTTACAAAATAATGTTTAATATTTGGTGTAACCCCCTTCAGCATTCAACACGTCTTGCAGACGCCTGCGCATTGATCCAATCAATTTTTTGCATAAATTTTGCCCTCTGAAGGATTCCCACACTTGGTGGGCGTGGTTCCTTAAGGCTTCTTTCGTTCTACATTGGGTTGAATCCCACTCTTGGACCATTTTTCCCCAGAGGTTCTCGATGGGGTTTAAGTCAGGGCTACGGGGGGGCATTTTTAGTAAAGTTATGTTTGGTTGCTCAGTTATCCACGCTTGGACTAACCTAGAATTGTGGATCGGGCTGTTATCTTGTACAAACGTTACTGGCTCGTCGGGGAAGAAAATCTTCGATGTTGGTATAAAAATATCTTCCAGTATATCCCGGTACTGGGTTGCATTCATGCGACCCGAAATCTCTACTAACTCCCCAGGACCGCCCGAACACATCCACCCCCAAAAGCCAATCGTGATCCGGCCACTATGCCTGTCGGGCATAAAGTGGTCCTCGGAGTAACGAGAGTTTTCGGGTCGCCATAAACTTAACCTCCCGTTGTCGGCTGAGCAAAATACTTTCTCATCCATAAAAATAACATTTTCGAAATTGGTGTTTAAATGCTGCACTGCAAATTGCAGACGCAGCATTTTGTGCCGAGGCGTGAGCAGTGGCTTCTTCGCAGGGACTCTGTTCCGTAGGCCACCTTCATCGAGTCTCCTACGAATTGTTGAAGAAGACACTGCAAACTCCTCGGCAAAGAGGGTAGTGTTGATGAAACGCTGATCTTGTGCTTTTCTTAACATATCTCGATCCTGGCGCTGCGAAGTGCAGCGCGGGCGCCCATACGATGCATGGTTTAGGAGGTGGCCTTCCTGCTGCCACCTCTCCAGCCATCGCTTTACGGTATTACGCTAAAATCGAAAAATTCAATTTATAAATTGAATATTTTGTCACGTTGACCACCCATTCCCATAAGGACCTAGGCAACGTAAAATATTGTCACATTAAGTATTGTATATGGATATTACTGCTTTTATACCATTATTACATTTTCCACCACAGTGGTATAATTTGGTACATTTTAATAGTTTCTTTCGACAGTTGCACCTATCACCGCACTGTGACTTGCACATTCACCGATTTAGTTCCAGATAAGTTGTAGCAGCAACGGGTGCAGTAGTCAAAATCGGGTTGGGTTGGATTCGATGGTATTTCCCATCCCTCCAGTATTCTGGGACTTGGATGAATCGAAGTATCGGCACCGTCACTTGGCCCCATACGTGCTCACTAGGGTGGTCCACGATTGTATGGGAAAAAATCAAAGTGCAGTTAAAAGTCACGGCACTCGCTTATTTGGTTACTTATGTTTCAAAACGAATCTATGTGAACTTTCATTCTCTAAACCAAAAATAAAATCAATGGGTGCTCAATTTGTATCTGATACACTGTCGTAATACTCTTTAGTGAACACCAAAAAAATGAAACAGAACAATACATTTAAATTATGAAACAACATGCTGTCTTGCTGTTAAATAGCAATCCAACTATCAGCAGCTATATTCATAGCTGCGCAATGTTAAAATAAATTTGGGTATTTAAATACATACATTCATTTATATTATGGTACTAAATGGAAAGAAAGTAGATAGGTAAATTTACGATGAAAATATTGCTCATAGCCTCTCATAGCCCACAACTGACTGCTAACTTGTTATTAGATTGAAGCTATTTTATTACCCCTCGTAAAGCATAGCAAAAAGGAGCATCATGGCTTTGACCCATATGTTTTAATTAAATCTTGAAATTATTAATTTAATAAAATGAAAATTCAATTTAATAAATTTTTAGTCTTATTATTAAAGTTTCAACCATTATAAACAACTGGTTTTTATTTAACATACAGTTGTAAGTGTCAAGAGTTCTGTAAAAAACGCCGAATGCAGCAGCACCCAACATGGAATTCAAGACAGTAAACCCACCTATGGAAACTATAAGTGGTGTAACCAAACCGGAAATCTGACTCATTATAACGTTTTATTATAATGTGGTTACAGAATTATCAACAAATTTTTAGAGTGGTTGGTAATTCTGTAGCTCTGCCTACCCCACTCTGGGAATGAAGGCGTGAGTTTATGTATGTATGTATGTATAACGTTTAAATTAGCCAACATAAGGCTATCGTGAACTTTAGTAAAACCCAGCTTGTACTTTAGAATTTTCCAATACTTTTCAATCCAATCTCTAACCTCGGCCATAAGTATATACCAATTTTGTCTTGTTATTGTCGGAGCTACATCATTACCTAGATCCATGGCTAATTGCTTTGCGGCGCCGGATATAGAACCTTTTTCAACAACTCTTACCTCCGTTATAAATCTGTTGCAATTATGCTCCATAATAGATGTTGTACCAACAATTGCCACTATTAATGATCCTATAATTGGTACACCTAGCAGCAAAAGTTTGTTGTCTTGCACCATATCGGCCTCCATGTTGCCGCTACTCTGAAGTAATTCCTTTATCTCATTTGCCCTAGGCAGTTCCCTGAAACTCTCGAAACTAGAAGGTGCACAGACAAGGTTTATATCAACGTCTTTAGTAACACATCGCATATACTTTAGTGCGTTATTATGAAATTTCTTGTCGTTCTCTGGTTTTTCCATCTTACTGAGTAGAGGATTTGAGGTTGTACGATCAATTTGTTCTTTTGAAAAAACGGGGCTTAGGTACCACCATACCACGTCTCCGTTTATTTGACTAACAAGCTTTAACTTATCTTCCATGTTGGTACTTTTTCTACTTTCACATACTTTTAGGACAAGATCCTTGTAATCTTGGTTATTACTCAAGTTATCAGGCCTTATCCAATTGCTCATCTCAAGAAGATCAACCAGTTTTTTATTGTAGTCACACTTTAGTGACTCTATACCTATTCCTATTTCGAAGAGTTGCAGAGACATATGTGGGATTATTGATGGCTCAACCTCGGGGTTTTTAACAATGGTAGCATCTTCAGGAACGATGTAAGTTCCAGGCTTAGTACGCCCAAGTCTGCCTTTCCTCTGTTTATGCGTATTGTCTGAGATATCACGCAGTTGTAATGTATTGCTGTACTCAAAACCGTTGCCTTCGGAATATTCTAAACTGCATTTTGGCTTGTACTCTTTACAGAAGTCTATTAATGTTGTCAGATTACTTATGGTGATACTTTGAGCTATCACGTCTGTTGCAAAGATCCAACACTCGTTGGGTATTGTAGATAGATCCTTGATAGTGCCAGCGTGAATCTGGAATACCTTGCCTGGGTAGTTACACTTCCTGGCCCAAGCAACTCCCCTCGATGTATCTCTGACAGAGGCAACCATAAACACGACAACCCCTTCAGCGGTGACCTGCTTTGGAATGGCGTAAGTCGACGAAATACAACTTAAATCTCTTTCAGTTATATAGTAATTCTCGGTATCGCTGACATTTTCTGTTTTTTGCTTCCTATCTTTCTTTAGCTTAATTGTGGACTGTGGTATCAATGGCATACCTGTGATTGGCTATTTGGTCCTCACCACCCAATATGTATGCTTGCACTCGTGATACAGGAGTTGCTGTCATCTTTATCAATTTGTGATTTGGCACCAACTTAGTACAATAGGCATCAGTTAGAACTACATCTACATCAGTAATCGAATGAACTTCATCCAAAATAACGTAATTATAGTCGTTGGTATTTTTAATTGTCCAACTGTTCTTTCCGTAGGTCTTAATTACCAACTTAGTTTTACATAATGTATTTTCAGGATACTTGTCCTCATGATCATCGTTGCCTATACCTATCAAATAGCTAACTGAGATGTTTTGGAGCTTCTCACTTTTTATACTATTAACCAAACGCTGATAAGTGTTTTTAACTGCTGCTACATTTGGTTGCAAGAGTAGCACCGTGCCTTCTTTCATTTGCATAAGAAGTTCCAAGCTAAATAACGTTGTTTTGCCGGAACCTGTCGGCTCTTCCAGCAAATAAAATAATTCAGCAGATGATATTTTCTTACTCAGTACCTCTTCTGCGCATTTCTTAAAATGCAGACGCATGTCGGTAGTTTGCATTGACACACCACTTATCTGAGTGAGTCCTTGCAAAGATTTGATGCTTCCTGATACGGTTGGGACCTCTGCATAATCATATTTGCCACTACCGTATATCGCGACTACCTGATTGTCTTTATTGAGTATGGGTGATCCTGAAGCACCAGGCTTTCTGTTGAACTCTATATAATCATAATCATCACCAACAACGTTTATAGCTCTGAATGCTCTGTATATGTTGCTTTTTGACTTGTCTATACAAATAAAGAATTGTGACCAATTTAGTATTGGGTTATAAGCTACGCATATTTCTCCCACTTGTACGTCGGCAAATTGCATAGTATTGCTCCCGTAACATACCAGATCAAACTCCTTATCAATTGTATTTGGTTTAGTCCATCTATGGGTGAGCTCCCCGTTGGTCCATAACACGTCCTGTCCCCTAGTCACATGATAATTTGAGATTAGAGTGCCCTCGGACGGTGCGACGGTCGGACTTGCGAGCTTACTCCCACTCGTTTTTACCTTGGTGTCACGTGCCGCTGTGTCTGTGTGCGATTTAGATGCGCTAGGAAATTGTTTGAATGTGTTAGTGCAAGTCCGGCGCTGAGTCACCTGATTGTATGGCGGTTTTAATTGTGAATGTAAGTTCGAGCGCGCGTAGTGAAATGTAACTGAGCGTGTGTGCGTGTATACGAATATATTGTTCTTGTTTCTTTCTAGTAATAGGTATAGGATGATATGATACTTGATTATTTTTGTATTTATGACAATCAATTTGTATAATAGTTGTTTTCGAACTTAATATTTCTTATTTAAGGAATATACCACATCTTTAGAAACATTAACCTGTGGTTAAAAACACATTTCAAAGCTCCGTTTGGTGTGACGGAGGTGTGACGAAGCCTTGACTGTCATGGATGTGAGTAAAAAAAAACAGTGTGTTGATTTATTTATTAGAATGTACATAATATACAGTGTGTCTCTGACCTTGGGGCTTTAAATTCAACGATCGATTCTACTCGCTAAACTGAACTACTTTTGTTCTGCAACATGAAAAAATAACTTAAATTTAGATAACTAATTGATGTTAAAGTCTAATTGTAAAATCAGTGTATTACATACTGGCCATGTAATCACTATCTCATGGTACGGGGGCGACATTACCTTGGTACGAGGGCTAAAGGAAAATGGAAAATTGGATCGCGTACATTGAAAATTAGATTTAACTTGTATGATAAAAAATAAATTTTAACTGAACATATTTTTAACAACTTACAGAACAAAAGAAGTTTAGTTTCAGTACGAGGGCTAAAGGAAAATGGAAAATTGGATCGCGTACATTGAAAATTAGATTTAACTTGTATGATAAAAAATATTTTTTAACTGAATATATTTTTAACAACTTACAGAACAAAAGAAGTTTAGTTTCAGGAGTAGAAATGATCTATGCATTTAAAGCTCCAAGGTCAGAGGCACCCTGTATACCTACTTAACATTTACTTACTTCAACAATATGTTTAATCTAGTACAGGCTGATGATAATTATATTCTTATTGCATCAATATCAAAATTGTCTAAATCCGACACTGTGCTTTTGTGGGGGCGTTTTTTTCCTGGAGTGTTCCACATCTTTTCATTCACAGACCCTTCCTTTTTAATTTTTTTTAGTGTCGTGACACCTACCTCTGCAAAACAAATTATAAAATGCATTTTTAATGATATAGTACCCAAACAGTTTGATTACAAAAAAGGAAAAAAGAAAAACGGAATAGAAAATGGGAAAAAGCAAGACTTTTTAGTTTTGAAAGAGATTTTGAAGTCTGTTCATTTTTCATTTTAACGGGTCAAACAGAGAACCACCTTTTTTTGAAGTTGGTTAAAAATAACACAACTGTGAAATGGAACAAACACACTTTTTTTTCCAAATTCCTGATCCTTTCAACAATGTTTTTCATTTCGCAGATTCCTTGAATATCTTCAAGATTATCTGTAAACATAAGAAACGGTATCATCACTATCGTCAATATTATATATATCAAATAATCAGCCGACAAGAATTAAGATTAAAAGTCATACTAACCTAAAACCTTGGAAAACAACTTCTTTCTCCTCTTGTTTTTGCTTGAACTGATAAAAATGTACATAATGATTGATTTACCATCGATGGGGGGAGGGGGGGGGAGGGCTACCCTCCTGTACAACCCCCCCCCCCCATCAAATTTCTCCACCAGGTGCACTTTTTTAAAAAAAATCAAAGAAATTTAAAAAAAATATATTTTTATTTTTTTGCTCGAAATGGCTAACGTATGTAATTTTAACCATGGACAATTATTTTCAGTCAATTCGAATGAAAAACTGATGAGTTAATGATACTTAATTGAAATCTTTGTATGGAGCCAATATGAAAAATCGATATTTCTCGTAAACTACATAAAATACCGTTATATCCTGTCAGGCAGTTATGGTACCAATTATTCTTGAATTGCTTACCGGGGGCTGTGGTTGAAAATCGGCTTTCATAGAGAAATAGAAACCGAAGTCGTAAATGTTTTTTTCTCTCTCTTGAAATAGGTTCTGTTTGCCATCCTCATATTAGAAAATGAGCCTGAGATCATTTGGATCAATATATAATTAATTATAAATATATTTAAAAAAACTTGTATGGAGAATATAAGAAAAACAGGTATTTCTCTGAAAATACTCGTCAAACTGTAATATCCTCGCAGATAGTTATAGATATATAACTGCTGCCTACAGTTATTAAATGTCCGGAGGTAATTAGGTGATGAGAGATAAGATAAACCACTTAATGGAGATACTAATTTAATTACTGGCTCTTAGGGCTAAGTAATACAGTGAGTTACCAGGCGGGCACGAGTCGCGTCTATCGGAATACCGATACGAATGGTGGCTGTGAGCGGACTGAGCTCCGCGTGCCCCGTGCTCGCTTTGCTTTCCAATAATGCTGACGATATAAATTCCTGTAGGGGTGTCGCCACAGTACTCCCCCCCTTTTTGGAAAGAAATGTACATTGAAGTGAAAAAATAAATAAATAGAATTAACATGTTTAACATTAGAATTCATTGTTTCTTTTACGGAACCCTAAACTGTTATCTATGTATCGCACAACCGATTCATCTTGCTGACAACGCACCGTACTCAAGTCGGTGCATTGTTTACATTTAACGAATGATACCACGAAACGAAAAGTACAAAGTTATGTTGTAAAAATAAAAACAAAACCAAATGAATTGCAAAGAAAAAATAAATTGTGGAGAATGTTTCCATAAGACTTCTAAGAACCTAATGGTTTTCAAGAGCCATTTCCTGCAGAAATTAGAACGCAGAAATCAGAACAGCGATAAATCACTTGATTATTATTGTAAAGATTGTGGAAAAATAACAGCTTTAATACACTGGTGCTTGTGGCCTCGGTGTTACCGTGATCCCCGAAGGCGTCATCCTTCTTATGCTTTTCTCTAACCACTTCCTCGTATTTTGAATGCACTTTTGTCTGATGTAATAACACACTATAATTCCAAAAATTACTGCACATATAATGAGGCCAATTCCTACATAGTTGAGTTTACTCTCCACTTGACCTGATAAATTTGTTACTGTTGCCATGGCTATGGCGTCGTGCGAGTCCTTGTTTTCTTCTTTGCTTTGTCCCCAGCCCATGATTAGCTCGCTTAATTGGTTTTAAGTTGAAATATGAATGTTGACGTAACTACTTGTTACGGTTTCGATTAGTAATGATCGCAAAAACTTGTGAACTATAGAAGAAAACATTGACTCTTACATCGTGCACGTGTGCTCTACTTTGCTTATAGGTATGTAGCAATTAAATGCTAACGTAAGTGTCACAGTCGACTTAGTCTGTCAGTACTGCATGATTTAACATTGTACTAGGGTGAATATCAGATTTCGTCTGAAATTTTCTAATTTCGATGGCGCATTTTTTTTTTAATATTTTCAATCATTGACATAACATACCTTGTAAACGACTTAAATCCATGTGTAAATATGTTATTCTGCCTTAAATAACAACAGGAGTTTGAAAGTTTTAGCATTTTGAAAATTACATTGCCAAAGAAATTAGGACTTGCCCAGAGAAATTAGAAAAACGCCAAAGAAATTAGAAAAATGCAAAACTCACGCCAAAGATATTAGAATAATGCGCCATACAAATTATGTATGTACAAGTTTAATTCGATTTTGTTTATTTATTTAATATAAATAAGTTATTTTTAAATAAAACGGCATGTATTTTGATCAGATGTTTATTAAACATGAGGTACGACATTTTTTTTTAGATCAAAGATCTTAATCTCACTTGTTTTAAATTATAACCATTCTCTGTTTTAATCTCTAGTACGTACTAAATACCAGTCTTCTTTTACAGTAGGTATATGATAAAACAAAATCCTGCTGTAAATCTTTACACTACTAGTATCTTTTGGTTTTGATTCGGGTAAGACCCATTGAGCAGGCACCTTTAAACTTATGAGGTAGGGTTTTTTTTTATTTAAGTGAACATACAAAAATAGTCTTCGAAAATAAAATATCAAGTTTTTAAATCAACATATTTCTAAATAAAAACAACTTCTAAATAAAGGAACAACAAGTAGTTTGACTACACTTTGTAGTTTTAACTAGCCTCAAAATATTTTTTTCTTAATTTGTACTAAATGTCCACGGCTATTTAGCCAAATTCGTTATAATAAATGCTTAAAACTAAATTCACAAAAAATCAGTCTTCTTTTTTAGCAGTAATTATTTAACAAAAGTAAACTTATTTAACTTTTTAAACTTCTAACTACTTAATAGTTTTTCATACACTTAATCAAATTGTGTTTATGTTTTTATAAAATTTTCAAATAGTTCTAAAAAAAACACAAAATAATTCTACTTTTATGAGAAACACTGGACGCCTCAAATTACATCTCTTTGACATTAACTATGTTTGAGAAAAACAAAGTCTCATGCTCGGTCTCTCTTGGTAGGGGAAGAATACACTCTATATCAGCTACTTCAATTATCGATATATCCTTGGGAATGGGTCTGAACACTTTTTTGTTTTTTTTTACCGATTTGTATCCTTGAATAAGTAGTTTCCCATCATCATACATCTCTTTGATGAGGCACACGTACATAAATGTTGTTTTTCCTCTATTGGTAGGGAATGTGGCAAGGATGTAGTCCCCTATTTTAGGCCCTGTCACTATATGTGTTTTTTCATTAAGGCTGTTGTTTTTATCTTCGTTAACAGATTGCAAATTGGAAGAAACATCATGTGAGTTCATGGTATTTAGTTCCGTCATAAGTTCAATGTTATTACTTTCCAAAGATCTAGTAGGTGACGAGTCCATAGTAACTAGTGGAGATTTCAAAGCTGCAGTATTTACTCCAATGGAAATGATGTTTGTTACGTCTCTGATCTGGTGTTCTTTAACATCAAGGTGTTGCAAGTTTAGTTTAGTGATTGAATGATCCAGACTGTTTGAATACGATATTAATGAACTGTCATCAACTGTGTGGCTTGGCAAACTACCGCAATATGGGACATTGTTTTCATCAACATGAGAGTTTATTTTCGGACGCAATGAAAGGTCATTCGATTCTAAACCAGATGTATGGTCCGAACTCTTATGGTTTTCTGATTGAGAGCCATCGACATCTGGCGTTGAAGGCCGAGATTCTGATTCGGGATTACACTGATAGTGAATGCGGTTTGTTTGTGTATGAGGTATTAAATCTTCGAAATCTGTTAATGGATCTTCTAAGTCTGTTAATGTATCTTCGAAGCGTGATGGAAGAAGATCAATGTTTACGTCAGCTATATTCAAACTCGTCAAGGATTCGTTTTCATTCAAATAATTTGTCAAAGACCCGATTTCGGACAATGTGGGTGTATCAAGACGGATATTTACATCTAATAGAGTACTATCTTCGATCGATTGATCATACACTGGATTAACTGCAGATTCGGTATAGTCCTCGTTTTGCACTGTCATCTGGCCAGCAACGGGTGGTTTAATAGTTTTTTGTGACAACAGTTTTATGCTTTGTTTGTTAGACATCCCTTTTTTAAATGACTTGGCTATTGGAAATGCCATCAGGTTTTTACTAGCCGTTGGTCGTCGTTCCACAGACCTTATAATGGTTGTATTACTGCTTACAGGCTTTTCAACATCATGGAATGCTATATGTGTTCCATGAGTACAGATGACAGCAGCATTTGACAAGCATTCTTTTTCATCACATGTTCGCATGCGCATTGCTAAGCGATTACCTTGCTCTTTGTTCCATACAACTTGGTGAGTTTTCATGGTTCCACGAAATGGCTGAATTGTATCCGGTATTAATAAATCTTTTTCGTAAATAGCGTAATCATCCACAATTTCCATTTGCACGCCTGTCACACTAGAGCGTAAATGCCGCATGAGGTCTTCCAAACTAGAAATATCGTTACCATATGCCACTGCTTGATCAGCCGTTCGTTTTAAAAGACCACCAACACCATCTGGCGCGCCTTTACCATGGCCACTCTCGGAGTAGTTCCAAGTAAGTTTTTCCAAATTTGGGAATTGCCAATATAACTTAGCCATGATATAAAATGCCTTCTTGTTGCGGTATTGCGAAGATGGCGAATCTGATAAAAAATGCAGAACCTTCACTTGAGGAGCTTTTTCTTTGATGAATTCCAAAAGTGGAATCAGATGTGCCCAGATTGCGGCTGCATCATGGCGCAAGCATGTGCTCAAAGTGCCAATGGCTTGTGTTTTGTACTTGTCTTCTTTAGCGCAAGACTGATGATCAAAATAGTATAGTACGGCAGTATGAAGCGTTATCTGACTCCTATTTCCACCAAAGTGAAGTGCTTGTATTTCTTTACCGAACTTAATAGAGTAGTTTTCACTAAAATCGATGTGCAGTATGCATTCTTCTTTAGAAAGATTATTTTTTAAATTCTTCACTGATGCACTTTGGTTTACAATGATACCGCAATGTTCCAAAAACGGTTTAAAAAACTTGACCAACTCATCAATAGCTGCACGAGGATTAGTATTTAATTTAACTTTTTCTGTTATAATTATTTTAGTTTCAACGCCTCTTTTATCTATTGTTTTAGGTCTTGCTTGCCATTGCCAGTAAGTTATTGATTCAGAATCATCGAACTCTTTAATTTCAAGGCATTTGTGTTTACACTCCTCACATTTTCTAAGCAGGCATTGCACATTATTAGACGCGCAGCACAATGATTGGCAGATATCAGTACAGCTATTTTCTGAAACTATGTGTCTTCGCTTTAAAGCTGTTACAAGTAGTTCGACGTTTGCATGCAGCTTGCACAAGCAAGTTTCCCTGGCATTGATGTTCGGTATTCGAACCCAAAATGGACGAAATCTGCAGAATGTTGTGTAACTGATTGTCTGATGGACCGATTCTGCTTTATATCGCTCGTACAAATTTTTCATTGAATCGTTCAAATATCTTTTTTGCATTTTTTCTTTTTTTCGTGTAATATATTCCTTTTTTCCTGGGCAAACCCTACTCACTTCATCTTCTTCAAAAAATCTGATAACATCCTTTTTCAGTGCACTGAGCGCTATGCAATACTTCTGTGATCTGTTCTTGGGTAGATTTGTTAAAATTGTATCTTCTTTCCCCTTTGAACGTCTACTGTTCTGTTGCAGTCTTTCGCATTTTTTTCTGTACGCGTCCTTTATTCGCTCTAATTTAGCTATTTTCTTTTCAAGCGCCATGATTTCCTTTTTTTTCTCGTATTTATATCGCGAAAGCGCAGCTTTGTGGACGGATGTTGAAGCGGATGTACCGATAGATGAACAAGATGCTGTCGATTTAGGTGACATATGACATGGTCGGTATGCCGCTGAAGTGCTTGCTCTTGGGCTTTCACGATTTGGTTGAGAAGAATCAGCTATATTTAGGTTTCGGTTTTCGATTACTGGAGCTGGATCCATAATATCATCTGCGTCTGAGTCCGGAGGACTGTTTTCTTGAAGTATTACTTCTAGCCGAGCCCGCTCTTTTTTTTTGTAATAGTATTTTTTAAAGTTGTCCCTATTTCGTTTCCTGATAATTTTCCGGTCTCTTGATGACATCTCGCTAACGGGTAATATTTTTTTTTCCGCTTTTCTTTTGTGGTAGCTTAGCCGTTGCTTTTCCTTAAATTCTGCATAGCGAACCGGATCATTCCGGATTTTTTCTAAGCGCTTTCGTTCTGCATTTCTTTTTTTTTCTAATCTTTCATCTTTGGTCTGTTTTTCTTTATTTGAATTAATTGTTTGCTGCGGTTGACTACTTCTACTGCAAACAATATTATTTTTTGGTTTTGGTTTAATTTTAATAGCTGATTTTTTTTTTCTTCGCGCCATTTTGATTTCAAATCTGTAACAAGTATTCTATAATCACATTTTGCATAAACAGGCTAAGATGTTGAACATGTGTATATTAGTGACAGGTTGCAAGCCGCAACAATACAACAAGCCTTTACGAGTAATCCCTTTGTCGCTTCTTACGACAAGTTTAAGTTGTTAGAGTTGTTGGTAATTCTATAGCTCTGCCTACCCCACTTTGGGATGAAGGCGTGACGGTATGCATGTATGTATGTAACATGTTCAATACCACTTTAACACTCTTGTTTATTATAGAAAAAGTACATAAAGATTTTTTTTATTAAAACTTTTAAGATTTATAATTTTAACACCGAATGATCTTTATTTTTTCTATTGTTGATCATGTAGAAATCAATATACAAAATATTACGAACAAAATGCATCCTAAAATACACAATAAAGTTAATACAAGCTCACTAAGGCAAGAAATTTTTAACTCTTTAGCAGAATTTTCAACCATATCCTAATTTCTTTGGAGAAAACCTAATTTCTTTGGAACTCAATGCCAAAGAAATCCGAAGAAATTAGCACCAAAGAAATTAGAATAGCACCTATTTTATTTCTTTTACCTGTCAGTATTTAACTAGTGGTTTTATCTTACATTTACAGAAGCGAGCAATCACAGCGTGCATACACTAAAAAAGTATAAAAAATTACAAGTCGTATATAAGTATAAAATCGGCTACCGAAGAAATTAGGTACTCACCGGAAAAAAACACACGCACACCGATAAAAAAAATATTCTTCCGAAACACGTTGCACTGTGCATAGGTCTGCACATGTCGGGCGTTAGATCTCAACTGAACGGAGCGGGGGCGGGAGGTGGGGATGGTCCACGTAACATGGTGGCATTATGCGAGACTGCACAAATCCGCCAAAGAAATTAGGTGTTTTTGGGGTGGACAAAATTGAATTTACAATAACTTTTGATTAGATAATCAAAAAAATATTTCGTTTAAGCTACTTATAGTTCAATATTCCTAAATAATGAAAAACCTGTTGAATAGGAGAATTTTGGATTTAAAAAAATAAAACAGGTGTTTCAAAAACAGAACACAGTAAAGGACGCGCCAAAGAGCTTAGATTTTTGACCTTTGATATTATTTTTAAATATCTTCTATTCGAAAAAAATACATTTTTATTAATGGCAATACTGGTTTTTAGAATGAACTTCAACCAAAAAAAAACTTGACCGCAATAGTTAATTGCATATGAAGTTAACATGGGTGGACAAGTGCAAAACACGAAATCTGATATTCACCCACTATTATCTAACTTAAACAATTCCTATGTGTGCATTACCGCTATTATACTACTACTGTGCACCGTAAAGTGCGGAATGTGCATAACTGTGTTGCACCAGTAATGCGCATTATGTATTTTTCATGTTTACATCATATTATAATTAAATAATTAAGCATATATCTTAAGGGTAGTTGTGGTACAGGACCGACTCTGCCATAGTTAATTACAAAGAAAATCTCCAAACAGCCGTCCTGTACCCAACGCCGACTAAATAAATAATAATTACCAATTGCCACGCGTTCAATCATCGATTAGGTATCTTATAGGTCTATTAATAACTCGTCCGCAACGCGTGGTTCGGATCCGTGAGGCAGGTGTAGGCGAGGATACCGCTGATGGTGATGATGATGTCGGTGGCGATGGCGCCGATGTGTCCTGAATGACACTGGTCGGCCCATCGTAAACGTCGGTGGTATGGTTACATAAGATGAAAGCTGGTTTTAACCTATCTATGGATATATCTACCTGCCTGTTTGGTAACTGTACCTTAAATGTTTTCGCGTTTCTACTGAGGACTTTATATGGTCCATCGTAGTTGTAAGTGAGCGGTTTTTTTACCGCATCATTTCTTACAAAAACATGAGTGCAGCTATCGAGTTCCTTGAATACAAATATCTTCCTATTATCTCTATTTTTTATTGGGACTGGTTTCAGGTTGTTGATTATGTTTCTTAATTTTTCTACATATGAAAACTGATCGCTACTATTTATCTGTGATTTTATGTAAAAATCCCCTGGTAACCTGAGGACCTGTCCATATGTCATCTCTGCAGCACTTACGTCGCTCCCTGACTTACCAGCTGCACGTAGTCCTAACAGTACTGTTGGTAGCTCCTCTACCCAGGACGCATTGTCTGCTAACCTGGCCGTGAGGGCAACTTTTAAAGACCTGTGCCATCTTTCTATCATCCCGTTGCTCTGAGGGTGGTATGGTGTTGTGCGAATTCTCTGGATACCTAATATTTTCATTAAATTTGCAAATAACTCGCTCTCAAACTGCCTGCCCTGATCTGTGGTTATGTAACCGGGAGTTCCAAACCTACATATCCAATTCTCGTATACCACCCGCGCTACCGTTTCCGCTGTCATATCCGTCACTGGTATGGCTTCCGGCCATCTCGTACCTCGATCTATCATCGTGACTAGGTACCTATGACCTTGTTGTGAAATAGGCAAAGGGCCTACTAAATCTATGTGTACGTGTTCGAATCTCCCTGCCGGGTCGAACGTTCCTAAGTCGGAAACCACATGTCGACTTATCTTAGTCCTTTGACATTGTACGCACGCTCTTGCCCACTTTCCGATATCTTTATTCATGCTTGGCCAGAAGAATCTATAAGTAATCATTTTTCGTGAGGTTCTAATTCCGGGATGACTATTATTATGGACTGCCTTAAAAACTGTTTCCCTAAACTGTAATGGTACGTAAGGCCTTGGCGTACCCGTTGACATTTCGCAATAAATTACCTTATCGGAGTTAGGTAGCAACAGTGTTGTGAAATGAATTCTACTGTTGAACGACTGCGTAACCTGAGTATCCGTTGCTTGCGCTTGCGCTAATTCCGCGTAATCAACTACTGTGGGGCCTGTTATCGCTTCTACCCGTGAAAGCGCGTCAGCAACTACATTCTCCGAACCTCCTATGTGCCTAATCTTGCTTGTAAATTCGCTGATGAACATAAGGTGCCTTGTCCGCCTTGGTGTTTCGTTTGTCGTTCCTATTTTTGATAATGCGAATGTTAGGGGTTTGTGATCGGTATATACGATTAGTTCCCTTCCTTCAATTAGGTACCTAAAATATACTATTGCCATGTATATGGCTAAAAGTTCCCTATCAAACGCACTGTACTTTCTCTGCGTGTCTGAGAAAGTTTTTGAAAAGTAACCTAAAGTTTTCCACACGTTGTTTGTTTTTTGCTGTAACACGGCTCCAGCTGAGGTGTTTGACGCGTCGGTCATGAGCGCAAGCGATACCCCGGGTAACGGATATGACAGAGTAACGGCGCGTTTTAAGCTTTCCTTACTTGTCAAAAATGCGTTGTCGGCTTCCTTGTCCCATTGAATTTTGGTCTGGTCTTTCTTTTTTGAGTTGTGCAAAAATTTATTTAAATGACTTTGTCCATCCGCTGCTTTTTTAATGTGAGGCCTGTAGAAATTAATCATTCCCAGAAATCGTCGTAGTTGTTCGATGTTTTCTGGTTTCGGGTAATCAATGATGGCTTTTACTTTTTCGTCTAGTGGCTTAAGGCCCGCTGACGAAACAGAGTATCCTAAAAATTTTACCGTATTTTGCTCGAATGTGCATTTACTTAAATTTATTGTTATTCCGTATTTATTTAAAATTTTGAAAATACATTCTAGATGCCCTTTATGCGCGTGCTCGTTTTCCGATGCGATTATAAGGTCATCTATGTAACAAAATAGCGAAGACTTAGCGCCCTGCGGATCGACAAAGTTTTCAATTTCTTGAAGAATGGAATTCATGAACCGTTGAAACGTTTGTGCCGCGTTACGCAGACCAAAAGTCATCCGTGGGAACTCAAATAATCCGAACGGTGTGATTATTGCCGTTTTCTCTATGTCTTCCGGAGCCACCTCGATATTGTGATACGCGCGGTTGATGTCTAATGTTGTAAATAATTTCTTACCTGCTAGTCCGTATGTGAAGTCCTGGAGCCTTGGTATTGGGTAGCGGTCCGGCTTGGTTATTGCGTTTAACCGCCTGTAGTCCCCGCATGGCCGAATTTGTCCGTCTTTCTTCGGCACGACGTGTAGAGGACTGGCCCAGGAGCTTTTGCTTGGTCTGCATATACCTAATTCCTGCATTACACGGAATTCTTCTTTTACCTTTGCATACCTGTCGGGCGGTAACGGCCTTGCCCGCGCGTATACCGGTGGTCCCGTGGTTTCGATGTAATGTTTTACATCGTGTTTGGCTGGCTCTGAAAAGGTGATAGGTTTGGTTATGTCGGCATACCGTGCTAGGATGTCCCGGTACGGATTTGACCTTTGTATGGTTTGTACCGTCCGAGTTGCCTGCGTCATGGATCCGCTTATACCTACGTTGCCGGACTCGTCAATTAAACTATGATTATGTAAATCTACCGTTAACTTATTTGTCCTTAAAAAGTCTGCTCCTAGGATCGGTTTTTTCACGTCACACACCACAAATGTCCACATGATGGGTTTTCTAAACCCTAAGTGTAGCTCAAACGTCATTGTGCCGTATGTCCGTATCTCCGTATCGTTCGCAGCAAACAACTTATAGCTACACTCGCGATTAATTGCGCCACTGACTCTACCCACTGGGATGACTGAAACGTTAGCACCTGTGTCTATGAGGAATGTTATGCCACTCTTTCGATCTGTTATGCAAAGGCGGTGATTGTCCAAGTACGGTGTACACCCTTTAATCACCTTGGGGTGCACCGCACTTAGTTTTTTGTCTGCGGGTTCCAATTTCTCTCCCTGGGTTGTCCCCTTTGCTGCCAGGTACAAGGTTGTTGGCAATTTCTTACAAACTTCCCGAATCTTTGGTGGTAGTGACATAACCTGCTCTGCTTCTGGAAGTAATTGGGTGGGCCTCCTTTTCGTTGTGGCCAGGTGCCGCGGCTGCTTCCGGTTCCTGCTTCCCTTCTCATCTCATCTACCTGCCCTTGCAGCTGCTGGAAACCGTCTGTTATTTTCCTGATTTCCTCTAATAGGGCTGGGGAGCCGCCGCCATCTTTTTCTTTGCTCACCTCCGCTATCGTTGTGTTTTTGAGCGTTTCAGCTATCCTGTCTGCTAGTACCGTAAGTTTTTCTGGTTCCTCTTCTTCGTGCGTTATTAGTGCTGCTCTTACGGCTGCGGGGAGTCTCTGTAGCCATAGTTTTTTTACGGTCCTTAGCTCAACCTTTGCATTTCGGGCTGCTTCTGCCATCCGCCTATACAGCTGTGATGGCCTCTGGTCCCCAAGATGCAGTTCATTGAATAGCTTGTTGAATTGCTGTTCCTCTGTTTCTTGGAACTCCGCAATCAACCGTGTTTTGAGGGTGTCGTAGTTCCTCGTCCCTGTTTCCAACAGGTCATCGGCATGGCTGAGCTCTTCTTTGTTCAATTTTCCAATAACTAGGTCGAATTTTGTTTCGCTGCCTATCTTCTGTGGTGCAGTGATTGCCTCGAACTGCACGAACCATGCTCTCGGCTTGTCGCTCCAGAAGGGCGCAATCCGGCTGTGTATGCTCACAGATTGTACCTCTCCTATCGCGGTGTTGAGTGCTTCGGGTTTAGGCTCCGTCATTATGCCCGCCTGGTTGGTTTAAAATGCTCGAACAAAAATAATCACGTCGGGGTCACCAATATAACTGCTGCCTACAGTTATTAAATGTCCGGAGGTAATTAGGTGATGAGAGATAAGATAAACCACTTAATGGAGATACTAATTTAATTACTGGCTCTTAGGGCTAAGTAATACAGTGAGTTACCAGGCGGGCACGAGTCGCGTCTATCGGAATACCGATACGAATGGTGGCTGTGAGCGGACTGAGCTCCGCGTGCCCCGTGCTCGCTTTGCTTTCCAATAATGCTGACGATATAAATTCCTGTATTGGTGTCGCCACAGATACATTTTTTTCTGCTTTTTCGATATATCCGAAATTTCTCCACCAGGTGCACTTTTTTAAAAAAAATCACCGAATTTAAAAAAAAATATATTTTTATTTTTTTGCTCGAATTGGCTAACCGTATGTAATTTTAACCATGGACAATTATTTTCAGTCAATTCGAATGAAAAACTGATGAGTTAATGATACTTTATTGAAATCTTTGTATGGAGCCAATATGAAAAATCGATATTTCTCGTAAACTACATAAAATACCGTTATATCCTGTCAGGCAGTTATGGTACCAATTATTCTTGAATTGCTAACGAGCTAAAACCTTAATTAGAGAACGCTTTTTTTATTATTCACTGAATCATTAAACCATATCATTCGCTGGTGGCTGGTCGAGGTATCTGCCCATTGGTGCCCTTAGCAGTATCGGACCTGGGATCTTGCCAGCCAGTCCCACTTACGCCACTCAGGGCAGTCGCCGCTGTAGGCAGGGTGCGTCGCTTCGCCGGACGTCAGTCCGTTCCTCACGCAATTCGCGCAACTGGGGTCCGCTTCCCGCCCAGTGCACTCCTTGGTGTCATGGCTGCCTCCGCAATAGCCACATGTCCGCGGGTGGTCGCAATTTCTGGCAAAGTGACCATAGCGGAGGCAGCCATAACATTGGACCACCGGCGACTGGTCGAAGGCCATGACCACCTGGTAGCCAATCCTCACCTTGCTGTCCCGGAGGCGTGCCCATATGTCCGCATCAGCCTCCAGGAAAACGTTGGTGGTCTCCGGTATCCGGCCCTTAGTCCTTCGGAGCACCCGCATCCTGCCTTCAGCGTCGACCACGCCCTCAAGTAGCGAGACGTTCTGTCGTACTATTGCCCCCGGTATTTGGGCATCCGTCTGGCCCCGCACCACCCCGACCAGCCGCAACTGCGGCCTCCGGAGACTGTTTTTTGTGGTTTTTAGGTCTGGGCACTCTCTGCTAATGGCCGCCTGGAGAGTCTCCCGGTCCTCCTCTGTGGCAAGACCCAGGACTGCCTTCTGATTTCTGACGCCTCGGACGTAGTCCACCCCTACCCCTAGTCGCGAGACGTCAATACTGTCCTTCACCCTGCGGATGACACCCGCAGAGGTGCGGCCCGGGGCAGTCGACTCGACTGTGAGGGGAAAGCGTGTCCGTGGTGGGAAGTCGGGCGTTACCTTCGGGCCAGAAAAACCGGCCCCGGTCCTCCGCCGTGACTTCCGGGGACCAACGATCCTCCACGGTCCGTGGTCCGCCATCCCCTCCTCCCCCCCGCCACCATGTGCCGGCTTACCAGCGCCAGCCAGCTCGTCCATTAGGCTTCGGCCCGCTGGCCTCATTGCGGTCGCTGTCTGAAGGTCCTCGCCCATGGAGTCAAATCCCGGCACCACCCGAGAGTAGAGCCTCTCCGTCTGGGCTGTAACACTTTCGTGAACCCCCTCGATACTCTCGGCGATGCGGGCCACCTGCTCCATCTTGGCCCCTGCCTGGACCTCCTGGGCGATACCTTCCAGCGTGCTATGGAGGCCAGCAAAACAGGACTCCGCCTTGGCACCGCTAGCCACCGCCAGGTCGCCGGACTCTGCAGCTCTGCAGACGCCCTCCCGCAGGGTGACAGTCTTCTCTGAAAGATCAGCAATCTCCTGCCGCAGCCTCCTCACCTCGACCAGGACCTCATTTTCCCCAACTTGGGTCCCTCTCAGCGGTTTCCTATCCAGCGTCTCCCTTAGGGACTCCACGGACGCCCGGAGGGGCTCAAGGCCTTCCCCGGCCGATGCAGCCTCCCCAGCCGCCGGCACTCGGGTGCTCATGGCCGTCCTGAGCCGCTCCATGGAGTCCCCAAGGTCGGAGACCATAATGGTCCTCTGGGCCCCTTGCTCCTTACGTACCGCTTCGAGGGCCCCCATGACCCGGTCGGAGTCCGCCCCCAGCCTCGCCATCGCCCCCTCCAGGGCTCTGGAGTGCGATCTCTCCAGGGCTGCGACTCTCCGTTCCTGGGCAATCTTTTGTTTTTGTTGCTCTAACATGTGTCGGGCCCGGGACCCCCCGCGGACAACCCCACTCCCACGGAGCAAACGGAGCGGTCGTCCAACCCCATGGACAGCTCAGCCACCCCCTCCGCGTCCACTGGCTCGCCCGCAGTCCTGGCACACTCGGCCGCCCCCGCCAACGTGGCCTCCCTGATTTGGGTCCTGACCCTGAGGAGCGCCGACTCTGACCTGGTGCTCGTCCGAGTACCGGGGCTCGGTCCAGCTGGCGTCGAGGCCGCGGCCGGCCGTCCAGGCTTGGCTTCCGGGTCCTGATGGGCCTCCCGCGTGCCCTCCGACGGAGGACTAACCCCTCGCCGGTCCACCTCCGCATCCGTCCAGGTGACCGTCCATGTCAACCGGGGAGGTTGAGGGCACCTCGGTCCCCTCCCGCTCCGCCGACGCCCCGCTGGCCCCCCTGGCCCCACCTGGAGCCCCCTTACCCAAACGCCGCAATGGCGCCGCATCCCCAACACCAAGGGGGGGAGTTTTGGCTATGCGTATGAGAAGCCGCGGCTTCCCGAAGGTTTTCCCACTGGCTTCTTCCTGCTCTTGCCGTCCCCCTCCTTAGGGTGCGCGGATGACATTTTGTAAAACGGGGGCCGCCGGTTATGCTGCGGAGCTGGTAGAGCCCGTCGGTCCGCCCACAACGGTGGGTCGCTCGCCTCTCTAGACCGCCCCGTTCGGGAGCTACAGGCCCCCAAAGACGGTGTGTGACAGCTGTCACCTGGCCAAAGATGGCGGGTCAGATTTTAAAATGCCCGTATCTCCGGATCTAAGGTCTGACTTTTATTCCCACAGAAAAAATGTAAACAAAGTTACGTCACTGTCAAAGTGACATTTCAGGGGATCTTAAAGTACGGGCCAGCAAGAAAAATAATATTACTTAGGTATTAAGATATTATCATGCCGCTGGAAGTGATATTAAAAATAAATTTGAGAAATAATTTAAATTAAAATCGCACAAATCTGTGAAATGAAACAGCATTATTTTTAAATTTATTAACATACCTATATGCTAATCTTTTAGGGTATCCAAACAAAACCAAATTTTATGTATGTATGTTTGTTTGTCCACGCATCTCTCCGAAACTATTAATCGGATTATGACCATACTTTTTGTATTGCCTTACATATTTACTTCCTTCAACTTAGGGAGCAGTGCAAGATATGAACTAATACGTTTAAGTGTGACGTCCTGGCTGAATGATATGTGGTGTCAAAGGGTAAACATCCCAATACCTATATTCGGGGTCAATAGAAATGACATAAGATATAAACAAAACCATACGGACCTATTTACCATCATTACACCATAATCACCTACCGTACCAATTTGGATATCGCGTCGCTTGCAGAAATAATATATTGAGGTTATGTGTCAACCAGTACTGATTTGTTTACATCTTTCATCAGTTCTATTGACCCCGACCTGGTGGTTAAATTCTAGCGAACATAAGAAAAATAAAAACTACACCTTTTTTAATTTTTTATTTCCATACTTATGAAATATTTACAACATAACTATTAATTTCTACATTCCAGTTATTATTTAAAACTAAAAATTACGAATTGTAACTGCCTAAATAACTCCTTTTTTTATTCAGAATCGGTTATATCAGTTCCGCTGTCACTTTCATCACCTGAAACATGAATTATAAATTTCTGAGAAACGTCATCAATGAGATGGTCGAGTGCCAGCATTTTTTCCTCCTCTTTTTTGACATGCTCTATAACTGCTGTCCAGTTTTGCGGAGTAACGTTGTTGAGGCCATCTATAAATAATTGCTTTACTTCAGCCATTTTAAAACTTGTATTGTGTCTTGCAACATGCCCCTTTACCTGTGCCCATACGAGCTCAATGGGATTGAGCTCGCAGTGGTAAGGGGGCAGTCGCAAGACTGTTACTCCTTTTGCAGCCGCCACCTCATCAATCACTTTTGTTTCGTATTTATGTTTTACTTTCCCTACTATTTCTAATAATGTGGCTATCACCATATAAGGTTCAAAATGAATATTTTTGCTTCGCAACCACTGTTGGATGTCACCTTTTCTGGTTTTACTGTTTGGAGCTCTGTCTGCTTTACGGGAGTGGTAAGGTGCATTATCTAATACTATCACTGAATTTGGTTTCACTTTGGTTAAAATTTTTGTGAACCACTCCTCGAAACAGTTGGCGTTCATTTCTTGATGGTAGTCTTCAGTGCCTTTTTTTGCTTCGAACATCAGAAGACCATCTTCCAGGAACCCTTCCTCGCTCCCTATGTGACTTATTATCAACCGTTTCCCCTTGCCTGTCGGAGACTTAAGACCGGTTGTTAGCCCCTCCAAAAATGCTTGTCTGGGGTGATTAATTGTTTCGTCAATCCAGGTTTTCGACAGTGTGTGGCCTGCAAACAATTGAAATGTGTGAAAACACTATACAAGAATGAGAAATAAAATGTTCAAGGCACTACTAACACTACTTATATGATAAATTCAATAGTAAGATGTTTCTTTGTCATTAAGTGACAACAAAAGAATTAACTGTATTGGACGTCTTTTAGTACAGAGGTATTTAATATGCTTCAGAATAGAATGTTTTTATCTTAAGTAGTAAACACAGGATTAACAAACTATAAATAAACTAGCAACTAGCCGTTGCTTCGCTCCGGGCTAACTGATGGTGAAAACCGCATCAAAATCCGTTCAGTCGTTTTTGAGATCATCGCTAACATACAGACAGACGGACACGGCGGGGAGATTGTTTTATAATATGTAAGGATAAGGATAAATAACACATGAGTAACCAATAACAGTAAACTATAAAATTAAATACTAATTTAAACGCTAATAAATTATGGGCATAACCTATAATATTAGAAGTAATTGTACACACCTTCATTAACCCATGTCTCATCTTGGTAATAAATCTGCCTCTCCTCTTTTCTAAAATCCCTTATCTTCATAAGGTACCGTTGACGCCAAACAATAATGTCCCGGCGTTCAATAAGGTTACTTCTTCGCTTACGGGAAGTATATTTGAATTTTAAATGGATAAGAACTTTCCTCAATGTGGTTTTCGAGAAATGAGGAAGATCCGGGTCTTCACATAGCTTCTCATGAATCTAAAATAAAAAACTTTGTATTAATATTATAGAATAATCATAATGTCATGCATGTGTTTACAAATATTATTTAAATCAATGAGGCATCTACATCCAAGTATTGGTTATAAATATTATTAATTTTAAGTACTTTATTTATAATAAGTAAATTTTAATGCTACAAACACATGTTCAATTTAATTAGGTTCTGTGTGCTTTAGAAAATGTTTAATTTCCAATGGTAATTCTATCAAATCTATAATGAAGTAGATACAGAAAAGCAAGAAAATACATACCGTTCTAATTGTAGGAGGCTCATTGCGACCGAAAAACTGGTGCACAATGCGACGAATTGCACACATCGTAAATTCATCGATTTTGTCGATGACATTCATCTTCGGGCCAGGTTTTTTAGGAGGAGATAGTATGTCGTTCTCTTTGTATTCTTTCAAAACCGTATACACGGATGAAACAGCTGTTCCCAATATTTGAGCCGCCTCTTTTGCACAGTCGACTTTAGACCAATATTTATTGGCTGGCCAATTATGATACACGTGTTTGTACGCGTTTAACACCATGTTTTTCTCCAACTCCGAAAAAGGGCCAGCACGTGGTCTTTTTTTCACGGGGGACAACGTATAGTCGTCCTGTGACCGAGAAGTACTCGGGCCGGGGTCCATCCTACCACACAACAATAACAAAAACACAACGGAAAACGTAACAACAATGAAAATTTAACAGAACAATTTAACAAGAGTAACTGGAAAGCGAATAAGACGGGAGCACTAACTGTAAGCAAGTGAGGTGACGTCTCATTGTCTCAAATCAAGCGAAGCGGCCCTCGACTTGTTGAGACGGGAGTATCGAGTCAGTGATACCAGTGTAATAAATAAATTATGCATACGAAAACAGTATTCTCGTTTTAAATTAATATTAAAAACAGTTTATTTCAAAATAAAGTTTACAATCAACAAATTAAATTATTTCGTCTTGATTACAATATATTGTTTTTTTATAGTAAGTCGATTTATTGTAAATGTGGGAAGTATAAATATTTTGAATGCCGGAAATGTTTTTCGCTAGCGGCAACACCTTTGTTTACATTTTTTCTGTGGGAATAAAATTCAGACTTTAGCAGCCGCAGAGGATCGAGATTGGGGTCCCCGGTCCCAGGCTGACACTCCCCACCCCCCCACCCGTTGCTAGTCTCAACCAGAATCTATTATTTTAGATCCTGGTGAAACTGCTCCGGGTACACAGGGTAGGTCAGTCCGCTTCCAGGGACACCTCTCTCGCGCCTCTGCGACCTTCCAATCCGGACAGCTGTCAGTGCCGAACTTTGGGGACCTGTAGCTCTCGAACCAGACCCCGGAGCGAGTCCGGAGCTCCAGTTCCTGTCTAGGCACGCTCCAGGGAACCGAGAGTGTGGTGAAAAATCAACTTCTATTTTCCGGAAAAAAAATCCGGAAAATTTCGACTTTTCACCGATTTCTCCCCCTGGGCACCTCGGGCACACCCGGCCTTCCAGGAACGAGCCCCAACTCCGCCCACACCCAAGAAAACCCCAGTCTCCTACGAGTTCCCTAAGCGGAGTTCTGTCGCAGAGAACAGCTCTCCAGGAGTCCGACTGGTCTTCGGATAACCAGGATCGAGGGATCTCGGTCGTTATCCCTAGTAGGGGCTTCCAAAGAGTTCCCAGAGGAAGCGTGTATACCGGCGCTGCTGTGGAAACTGCGAACGGAATTTTCCCGGCCTTGGTTTTTCCGGAAAAATAGAAAAACTTAGCCAGGGGCGCTACTTCGTCAAAAATGGCCCTTAAATCACGTGGAAAAAAGTAACCTCCCTAATATATATACGTCCGTCTACATATAGGCACACAAACACAATGCAAAAAGTATACAGAAGGGGGGGCTCGTGGCCGGTCAAAAACTTAAAAACTTAATAACTAAGGAAATGTTCGCGTCGCGCAGTCAAATATTTGCAGTCGTGGAGACCCCGCCGCTCCGGTCGCCCTCAATTTTTCCCAGGGGGGGTCGTCGATCTCGTTACTGAGATCAGCTTGGCCAAAATTTGGCCAAAACTTCAATCACTTATAAAATCTGTCCCACTTATCTTTTCTTCCTGGTTTCTTCGGATCCGTCCTCCGCATTTTAAGTAATGCCTATTTTATTCGTTAAACATGTTAAAATGTAATAATATGGTTAAAAGAAAGAATATACATGACTCGCAAATGATATTAATTAGCTTTATGAATGATAATATTTAAAATGAGGTCATTACGATTACCTATCAATAAGTATTACTAATCACTACGCACCATTAAACACACGCCAAATGTCATTAGTAACATGCAATAAATATGGAAAATTTAAATTGCATGTCCTAGTTCATCTCGAGCTTCCTAACTGCTAACATTGTGACTTTTAACTATGGAGGGTTTAAATAGCAACTTGGACTTGTGGGTTATTTTGAAAAATCAGGAGCTGTCGGCTGATTATGAAGCTTTATTTGAAAAAGTTATCACTCACGTACACAGTGAACTTTCTGAAGAAGACCGCGATACTCTTACGGAATTTTGCCGAAGATTCACCCGTGCTGCCATGCAAAGATGGAAGAAATGCCGAAGAAGCACAGAAAAATTCAGACAAACTTATGGGAGTTGGCTTGAGGCAAATGTTGATTGGCCAAGCTGCGTGCATCTTCACAGTGATTTGTCTGTTCAAGAAATAGACAATGATTCAACGTGTCAAATATCGTGTTCGATATCATCGACCGGAACCACAACCAGATGAAAACGTAAACCATTCGAAGATTTAGGAACCAAGCAGAAGAAGAATAGATCCAATGAATTAAAGTACGAAAATGCAGATGAATTAGCTTATTCAACAGTACAACACCTAAAAGAAGATGGTCGAGACGATATTGCAACAGTAATTGAATATATGCTCAAGCATCCGGAGGCAGCTGCCAAATTAAAAGAAATGATCAAGAAACCAGTTCCTGCGGCATTATTAACAGCAGAAAAAGCATTAAGTTTATTGATTTCTTTAAAGTTATCTAAATGGCAATATATAACCTTGAGAGAAACAGCTATACGAGAGGGTGCAAAAGACCTATACCCTTCTTACTACAGACTACAAAAGGCTAAATTAAATTGCTATCCTTCGACAGATTCAGTTATTGTGACGGATGTTTCAGCTGAAATAAAACTTCAAGCTTTACTGGACGTAACCGTCAAAATAATATTGGATAGTTTACCTGAGAGGGTAGAAGGCCAGCAGTTACAGTTGTTGTGCAAATGGGGGTTTGATGGTGCATCCAGCCAAAGCAGGTACAAGCAGAAAATCGAGGGCAGTGAACAAGATGATTCAAGTATTTTTATGTTAACGTTAGTTCCGTTAAAGCTGAGTTCAGGAGACCACAATGTTTGGACTAATCCACAACCATGTTCAGCTGCATATTGCCGTCCAAAGCAATTTACTTTTGTAAAAGAAAGCGAAGCAGTGGTCATCGCTGAGAAAGCAAAGATGGACGCAGAAATTGAGGCTTTGCAGCCAGCAGAATATAAAAACAATAAAGTGACATATCAATTGAAGATGACCATGATATACGGCAAGATCTGCGCATACCTTTCCAAATCCAGATCAAATGCGACCTGCTATCTTTGTTTGGCAAAACCTACGGAGATGAATCGCCTGGCTGTGACTCAACCCAAGCCTGTACCCGATACTGGCTTATATGAATACGGATTGTCATCTTTACATGCCCGGATTAATACCATGGAATGCCTTCTTCACATATCTTATCGATTGGACTTCAAACAGTGGGCTGCCCGAGGCAAGGAACTAAAAGAAAAGATGGCAATTAGGAAGAAAACCGTACAAGATAGGTTTAAAGACGAATTGAACCTCTTGATCGATATTGTGAAGCAAGGCTCGGGGACGACCAACGACGGAAACACGGCAAGAAAGTTTTTTGAAGATCCTGCTAAAACGGCAAGCATCACTGGGCTAGACAAAGACCTCATCCGGAGATTCGCTGTTATTCTGCAGGCTGTTTCATCAGGAGAATCAATCAATTTAGAGAAGTTTAAAGACTATACCCAGAAGACAGCTGAAAAATATGTAGAACTATACGACTGGTATCACTTCTTATTCATGGAGCAGACATCATTGCTAACAATGCGATTGTTCCGATTGGACACCCATCAGAGGAAGCCTCAGAGGCACGGAACAAAGACTTCAGTCAGAAGAATTAGGGAACATCACTCACAAAAAAAGAGCAGACAAGATTCAAACAAGGATGTCTTGCATATGTTAATTCTGTCTTCGGATCCTGTGTTAACTTCCATGAGGCCGACGTTTAAAGATAAAGATAAAGACATTTATTCAGTAAGTACGCCGCACGGGCACTTTTACACGTCAAGAATCTACCAGCGCTTTACAAGAGGAGACCACTGCTGAGAAGAAGCGCCGCGAGAAACTCCGCAGTCAGTCATTTTTTTTAAATATATTTGATATTACAATGGTACTACTTAGTCTAGCATTATATAAATCTATAAATAGCAAATTAAAAAAATATTTCAAATATCCTGCGTAGTTTCCGCAGGAAAACACACCAAAATCTTAAGATAGAAAGAGAGAAAAGGAAAAAAAGAACTACGTATGTGTATATAAGACGGTGCAAGATGACCACATAAGATTGATATGTTTTCCTACATCAACGGTGTCCCCCAGACAAGATAAAGCTTTTGAATTTGAAAAAAAAATAAAAAATTGAATAAGTTTCGGGTTTAGGCCAAGCATTTTTGTCTATTATACAGGGTGTCCCAAAATCGGTAAACCACATTGACACCGGAGGTAGGTCAGCTTAAGAGGTGCCGAACTAGCCTAACATGACCTCAGTAAAATGTGCACGGTTTTCGAGTTATTGCCAAATTAAAGGTTTTTATAAATTTTCACCTTTTTTAACACTGTTTGTGCCAGGATTCAGGCGAAAAGCTCTCGAACTTATTTTTTTTTAAATGTAGGGAGCCTGGGATAGTTTATTAAGATACCAAAAGTGTTATTTTGTCAATAACTAATGTAAATTTATGAAAAATATTGGATTAGTCTCGATTTAAATTATCAGTAAATCATTAATTTCAACTTTTGACACCTGCCGTGAAAAATTTTTACTAGAAGCGAAACGAGCAAATGATGTTTAAAAATTGAGCATGTTATGCAGATTCAGAAATGGTACAATACAAGTATCTTACTGCGATAAGAAAAGCATTCAATAACACTTTTCCGATGCCGCAAACCGTCGCCGTCAGGTAAAAACAATGCCGTACGATGTGATATCGCATTTGAGGCCTAAACATCTTATTTTTTGCCAAATGCACGAGATCGAAAGAGATGGAAATAATGTGCATCTCGGGCTGGATGAAAGTTGATGACCAAAAAAAAACGGGTTTAACTTTCAATGATTTATTTTAATACTTAAAATTAGTTACAATAAATGTTCAAATTGTCTGCCTCGGACTCTAATACATAAATAACACCGTCTCAAAAAAATTCGGCTCAATTTTCTTAAGGTAATTCCCGATATGGTCCGGGCTGCGTCGAATACACGCTGCCGCAATTCTTCTTCACATCTTATTGGTTTTGCATAAACTTTATCTTTCAAACATCCCCAATAAAAAAAATCCAATGGGTTTAGATCCGGGGAACGCGGTGGCCATAAAATTGGACCCAATCGCCCAATCCATCTCTCGGGGAATGTGTTGCTGAGGTGTTCGCGGACTAGTTGAGCGTAGTGTGCCGGGCAGCCATCTTGTTGGAACCACATCCTTTGTCTCAGTGCCAACGGTGTATCTTCTAAAAGTACTGGAAGATCATTTTCCAAAAATTGAAGATAATTTGTTCCATTCAAAATAGCTGGCAGTTCGACCGGTCCTATTATTTGGCCGTTAAAAATGCCCGTCCACAAATTAATTTTGAATTGGTATTGGGACCGGTCTTCTCTTTGTTCATGTGGGTTTGACAGCTGCCAGCTATGGGTATTATGTAAATTTAGATATCCATCCCTTCTGCAGGCTGATTCGTCGCTCCACAGTACTTCATTGAAGAAATTAGGATTTTCCCTGTATTTCTGAGTCATCTTCCGACAAAATTCAACACGGTGTGCGTAGTCCGTTGCAAGTAGTGTTTGGACGCGTTGGATATGGTAGGGATGGTATTTATGACGATTTAAAATTCTTTGTGCCGATGATTTGGGGACTCCAGTGCGGCGTTCAATAATTCGCACTGAATTTCCTGGCTCCGCTCGTACTTCTTCCAAAACCACGTCGTCGTTAACAGTCCGAGGTCTTCCTCCTTGGGTACTCGTTCCTGGTAGCCTGCCCTCGTGATAAGCGTTTAGGGCTCTTAAAATGACGTTATGAGTCGTTGGATTTCGACCTGGATATCGTTCCGAGTACAACCTTGTAGCCAATCTTGCGTTGTACGTAACATTGCCTCGACTTGAAACATGCCTAGTTTCACCGTAAATCAAGAGCATGTCAGCGTAGTCGCCATGAGTGTACTGGGGATCACGGTTTGCCATCGTTGTTGTCGTAGCAGTTCCACAAAGCAAATCAGAGTCCAATAGAGTGCCGAGTTGTCGTTTTCAGAGAAATCAGAGTCCAGAGAAAAGCCAAGTCGATAATAACACACAGATGGAACGCAGAGAACACGGGTGTCGCACGAAACGCAAGGTAACGAACTGATTTGGTTCGAAGGCTACTGCTTATCGTGCTACTTGTAAATAAACGGACAAAGCACTCTATCCATCCCTTTCTTTAAACAATTGGTAAAGCAAGGCAGGTACAAAGCCCGAAGTGGAGGGGTCCAGGTAGAAATCCACACGTGCTATTAGTCACCGATATCCTTCAAAAGGGAGATGAACATTATTTCCATCTCTTTCGTTCCCGTGCATTTGGCAAAAAATGAGATGTTTAGGCCTCAAATGCGATATCACATCGTACGGCATTGTTTTTACCTGACGGCGACGGTTTGCGGCATCGGAAAAGTGTTATTGAATGCTTTTCTTATCGCAGTAAGATACTTGTATTGTACCATTTCTGAATCTGCATAACATGCTCAATTTTTAAACATCATTTGCTCGTTTCGTTTCTAGTAAAAAAAATTCACGGCAGGTGTCAAAAGTTGAAATTAATGATTTACTGATAATTTAACCCGACACTAATCCAATATTTTTCATAAATTTACATTAGTTATTGACAAAATAACACTTTTGATATCTTAATAAACTATCCCAGGCTCCCTACATTAAAAAAAAAATAAGTTCGAGAGCTTTCCGACTGAATCCTGGCACAAACAGTGTTAAAAAAGGTGAAAATTTATAAAAACCTTTAATTTGGCAATAACTCGAAAACCGTGCACATTTTACTGAGGTCATGTTAGGCTAGTTCGGCACCTCTTAAGCTGACCTACCTCCGGTGTCAATGTGGTTTACCGATTTTGGGACACCCTGTATAGTCCTCGATCCTATACGCTTTAGACATTAACGACTTTTTCAAGTAATTTTTGAGTGCTGGAAAGGGTAACTTTAAAGCCGCGTTCACATTTGTCTGACGTGTTGTGTCGTGATGCGTCAGAACAGTATCAGTTTCATACATTTAATATGGTTGCGTTCACATTTGTCTGACGCAGTGTGTTGTGATGGCTTGTGTTGTGTCGCATCACAAGCGATCCCGGTCCGCGTCAGAACGGGTGAGGTGCGGGGGGCGGTGCAGCGACACGACACAGCGCATCAGACTAGTGTGCACGCGGCCAGTGTTGTGTCGTGACTCGTCAGAGCTGCGAATATGGACGAAGAGCTGCTCATTGAATGCGTTCGACAATACCCAGTGCTATACAATCCAAAATGTAAAGAATATAAGGATCAAGCTATTTGAGCAGCTGTTTGGGAAGAGATAGGAGAAAAAAAATTACAAACGTTAGCTATATCGAGCAAAAAATTTTTATTTTTTTACGTTTTATAATTTCGGTGATTTAAAAAAAAAAAGTGCACCTGGTGGAAAAATTTCAGATATGTCGAAAAATCAGAAAAAATGTACCTAACTATAACCATCTGCGGTTTGACGAGTATTTTCAGAGAAATACCTGTTTTTCTTATATTCTCCATACAAGTTTTTTTAAATATATTTATAATTAATTATATATCGATTCAAATGATCTCAGGCTCATTTTCTAATATGAGGATGGCAAACAGAACCTATTTCAATAGAGAGAAAAAAACATTTACGACTTCGGTTTCTATTTCTATGAAAGCCGATTTCCAGCCCACTGTGCGCCCCTGGGGTCGCTCGCTTCAGTCAATCGGGGTCTGTGACTGCTCCGGCTCTGCGGGATGAGCACTCCCTCCGCCCTAGCGTAGGAAAGCGCAGGATCTAAATGATTAACCATTATTCTCCGCCTCCATGTTTACTCGCACAGCCAGTCTGTAAAAATATGTTTATTTTGTTGTTGTCTAAATTGTTTTTTCAATCCTCTCCACTGGCTCTCAATTCTCTGAGTATGTGTCCCGTCTGGTGCCACAAATTTGTTGATTGGGTCACTATGATTAACTCTTCTGTGGACATATCCATGCTCAGGAAGGCTCATATAGGCCCTCCAATAATCAGTGTGAATGATGGAGCCTTTCTGAACATGTATAAGTGGCACCAATATGTCCGCAGACCTCTCATCGTCAGGAGTTCAGGACACACCTCAAGTCGCAAATCGTCGTTTCCGTCTTCGATCATTCCGATCACCCAATGCCCTTCAATTTGTCTTCCCCGGTTATATTTCCTACTTCCAAATTTCGATTCATTAGCTGCGTACTGACTGAGCGAGCAGCCTCGCGAGGCTGCCTCGGACGTTTGCCTCGCTACGTTTGCCTCGCGAGGCAGCCTCGTGTTAGCAAAAATTTGCCGCGCGAGGAAAGGCCGAGCCAGTTTGCGGCGCGAGGAAAGGCCGAGCCAGCCAGTTGTATTTAAGATCGCCATGAGGCCGCACATTCGGAAAGCTGTCGCCACCACTGCGTTGCTAATAATTCTACGCCTTGCAAAAAAAAGAAAACAGAAATCTAAATCTAAACGTTTTTGGGTGAAACTAATATACAAAAATAGATTACAAGCTGGGAACAGATTGTTTGATGAGTTGTGCTTTGATGATGAAGAAAAAAATTTTTTCCAGAATGAGTGAAATTGAATTTGAATATTTGTACTCTCTTATAAATGCCAAAATAAGCAAGAAGGACACAAATTTTCGAGAAGCAATAACCGCTAAAGAAAGATTATTAGTGACATTGAGATTTTTGGCCACAGGAGATTCTTATACCAGTCTACAGTATCTATTTCGTATATCAAAACAAAGGATATCGGCAATAGTTCCAGAAGTCTGTGATGCGATAATCGAGGTTTTGAAAGATTATGTTAAGGTAAAATAAAAAGACTAATTATTATTATTTTTTAATTAATCAAATTAACCGTAGACTAAGGATCAAATTAACAAACGTTTCATTAGGCAAACATTTAATGATAAGGAGCTGGAGGTGGAGGAGGAGGAGGGGGAGGCATCGGTGAGGTAGGAGGCATCGGTGAGGTAGGAGGCATTGAACATGTAGATGGCGTCGATGAGGAAGAGGGATGAGTCATGTAGCTTGAACTGTCGTGTCCACTATATGACTGAGTATAATAACCATAACCACTGTATGCTCCCATGTCTGCATCAAAAATAATTTTATTTATTCCATTTTTTACGTATGCTAATGTAATATTATCATATTTTCGCAATTCATTCGCTATGTATTGGCCATACATATCATAGGAATCTTTTTTTTCCGATGCATTGTCGCTTGTACACTGCTGCAACAGTGTTAATGCTTCACATATAGCGTTATCAGTAAGATCATCAGAATCTTTTATTTTGGTTCTCTTTTTAGGTCTTGTAGTTGACTTTGGTCCTTCCGTTGTCGTCGTAGTTGACTTTGGTCCTTCCGTTGTCGTCGTGTTTGAAGTTGGATTTGTTTCATCATTATTATGACTGTCATCTTTTCGAGTATTATCCAGACTTCCATTCTGTAAAGATAAAAATTGAAATTTTATTTTATTTACAGTTACCATCATCCGAAGAAGAGTGGCTTACCAGAGCAAAAGAGTTTGAGAGCAAATGGAATTTCCCACACGTCATAGCAGCAATGGATGGGAAGCATGTTGTATTACAGTCGCCGATAAATAGTGGCAATGATTATGACTGTTACAAAATGTTTCCCAGTATAGTGTTGTTCGCTTTAGTTGACGCTAATTACCAATTTATGTACGTAGATGTTGGCAGCAAGGGACGTATATCAGATGGCGGTGTGTTTAAAAACACCAATTTATATAAAAAACTCGAAAAGAAGGAACTTGGAATGTCGGAAAGGAAAATCAGCAACTCTTAAAGCCTTATGATACGAAGGCAAAACTGGATATTGTTTACTATTAATGAACTCTTTAATTAACCCGACGGTACTCGCTAGGTATTTACAACCACAAATACTCGCTACCGGGTAAATAATACCACAGACTTCAAATGGCATTATTTTAAGTAAACTTTCTATTTGACCCTGACACAGTGTCGCTACAAACAGTTTACGTATGGCAATAATGTGCATACGTCATGTATAGTCAGCATGGTGTGTATTGGGTTTGTGTTGATATTTGAATAATACCAAAACATTGTTTACAGAGAATCAGAGCGTTGTAATATTACCTATTTGTCAAAATCCGATTCCAAATACTCAATATTTCTGTATTCTTCATATTCTGACTCTGGTGAAGTTTGATCTTCGTCAGATGTTGTGTCGCTTTCAGGACCACCAACCTCGATTATAAAACGTTCAGCCTGAGATTCGATTATAGGACCTTTATTCCTATAATCGTCTTCAATTTTTTTTACATGGTCACAGCAGTTGGCCGTTTTCTCGAGTGACTTCCTAAGTAGTAGTAATAAATAAAAAAAAAACAGATAAAGCATAAATTACATAAACTCAATCATAAATAATTTATACTACACAACTAAATTCTAAACATCAAAGTATTTTTATACCTGAAAACTATCTTCAACAAGCTTTAGGAAAGCATCATTATCGAGAGAAACATTTTTAATGGCCACTTTTGATTTTGCAATGCCCCAAATCATCTCAATAGGACTCATATCACAGTGATATGGCGGTAATCTTATCACTTTGTGTCCATGTGTAGAGAGAATCGTGTCTATTTCATATATTGGTTCCGGTTTGTGACGTCTCAAAATCTCAACCAATTTAGCTTTGGTTGCCTTTTGTGGAAATGAAATGTTATTCGAACGGAGCCACTCTGCAATTATATCTTTTCTATCCACAGATGTTGGTGGTTTATTAATGCGAAAAGAATGGTACCGGGCATTATCCATTACTATACATGTGGGTTCACTCAAATTAGGAATTAGTTTCTGAGTAACCCATTTCTTAAAATTGTCTTTATTCATCGAATCATGATAATCGGCTTTTTTTTCTTTATCATTGTACACTAGGAGAGCATTAGGAACAAATCCGGATGGTCCCCCAGCATTTACAATAATATATCGTTTCCCCGTTGAAACGGCTTTCGATACTCCGGGTTCATTATCGATCTGCCAACATTTTGCGTGGTTTAGAGAAGTATGAATATAGGTCTCGTCCAAATAAACAATTGGCATATATAAATCCCTATCCCTAGCTTCTTTAATTTCATCCAAATAGCTTTCACGCCAAACCACAATATCGGAACGCTCCATTAATATAGAGCGTTGGTTTCAACATTTTTTATACCTGAATCCCATTAGAGCTGGGTCGTCGCGCGTTTTGACGACAACGAAACGAAACGGTTTTTAGTTCGCCAGAAACAGTTTCAAAAAACAGTTTTTTAAAAAACGCTTTTTTTGTTACACGTGTCTTTCAGTTTGCTCTATATAGCTCATTGAGGGGCCGATACTTAGTGCGCGCTGCAGCGCTGTGCGCACACTTAGGCTGTTTTTACACCGACACGCTGCGAATCGCGAATACGCGATATTTAACGAACTTTACTCTTTGCGTTAGCAGTTTTTCTTTGCTACTGCCTTGTTGCCACGATACGCGGCGTATCGGTGTGTAAACGGGTTAATGTGAGGAGAAGGAGACTTAATGTAAACAAAGTATTCCGTGCTCAATCTGCTTAGAACTTCAAAATAATAATACTTAGATAACTAATTTTGATGTGGTTTTTTGAGTAAACATTTCCTTGAGTTAATTAAACATTCAAGCTACAGTAGTACCTAGAAGTGTTGTATAAGTTATGTAGGTACCTATGGTAAATAATTTCAAAAATAAGTTCCCTTCGTACCTACTTGACCAACAACCCTTGACCTTGTAAGAAAGTTAACAAATCCGGAGAAATTTGAAAACAAAACACCCTAGAGCCAAAACGCATTTTTCACATTCAAAGCAAGAAGTAACAACCTTATACGTAATCACACAGGGAAGAAGATAAATTATAATCAAAATTTCGAATATTCGAGTATTATTAAGAAATGATTGAAATAAAAACTAAACCGTATCGTAAAGTCATACAGTGTTATTTCAAATAAAGCGACATTTTCAAATGAAAAAATCATGCCAAAATACTCTTTATTATCTGCATAGCAACAGGTGCAGGTGGCCCGGCCAAGGCCGGCCACCCGCGTAAAATGGCGCGGATTTGATTTCCTTTCCTGATCGCCGACGCGATCCCGCGGACTGGTTATAAACCGGTTTCTCTCACCTGATATTTAAAACCCCATAATATGTCTTAAACCTTAATGTTAAGGCATATTTCAAAATAAAACAAGGCGTCGCATCTTAAAAAAACTAGTTATTGGCTGACTTGGCAAAGCCACCAATAGGTTTTAAGTTTAATATTCTTTGAGGTAAGATTCATTTTACAAAAAGACAATATTTTAAAAACTGTTTTTTAGAACTGCTTCCATTCCGTTGCCGCCAACGTCGATGCCTCTTTCACTACAGTTTTTGTTAGAATTTCAATTTTAAGTCCTTTCTGTTAGAGTACATAACATACATACATTAAATCACGCCTGTTTCCCAGAGGGGTAGGCAGAGACCACTTCTTTCCACTAATTCAGAGTACATAACAATTCAGCATATTTAATAAAAGCGTTATTTGTAACGCAACGAGCGAGAACGAACATGTCCATTAATCTATCCTGCTCTTTCATCATGTTAGTACCTATATTGGTCGCACTTTGAATGTTGTTTTGAATAGTGAGTGATGTGAGTAGAGCTATTTGAAACAGTTTTTATCCAAACAGTTTTTTCTCTTGGCAAGAAAGCGTTCGTTCGTTTTTAGTAGAAAACTGTCCCTGAAAACTGTTATTGAAAAAAACGCCCAGCTCTAAATCCCATACTGTGTATCAGTTTTCGCAAGTATTCTCTGCTGCCTGTAAATCCAATGTCTTTTTTCAAAGCGATAAGCAGAGTTTTGATACTTGGTACTTGTTTTCCCACGGTTATTATTACACCTATTAAACGATATATTTCAGAGATGGACATCTCCACCCAGTCGTTTATCCTTGACTGAGCGGAGATGCCCGTTTCTAATTCTGAAGACTTGCCAATAGTTTGCCAGGAGTACCGGTTTGTTTCTTCGACCATCATTTCAACTAGAGGTCGGTTCCGTTAATTTTAGGACCAACCTCCTCTTGAAAATCAGATCTCGTGGCCCTAAAAGTAGTGAAATCATCGCTCCATACGATTTCGTCGTCCACAATATCTAATCCCTCCAGTTCTATATCCCCTGACGATGGTAGAGATTCCTCCTCGAGAAGCTCCCGTAACTGCTCGTCGGTAAGCTCTTCGCCTTCATCAACCTCGCCGCCGGAGTCGAGAGCCAAGGCTTCGGCGAGCGGAGCATCCAAAATGTCTTCGATGTTCTATATAAACATGCAACCTCAACCAAAAAAGACCATACACACGATGCAAAGTTTAAACCTAGAGTTAGTTATGTATCAAATCCATAATTTAACTTTGTTAAACTCCCATAAAGTAGCGATTGTACCCTCAGAAATTCCATAACATCCTATAAAACATTCCACCTCAACCAAGACAACACACGCATAGGGGAAGGTTGCTATCATTGGACCACTTAGAGCCGAAACACATAACCGCGTTGCGGCGTCGCGCCGCTATAATTGGCAGTAGCGTCAGCGCCGATTTTAGTGGCGCGGTGCCGCACGGCGGCACATAATTCACCGCGTTGCGGCACCGCAACGCTAAAATCGGCAAATTTGCGTTGTGGCGTCGCGAAAAAGAGCGTTTTATTGTGTGGTAGGGTAACCAGTTCCTCGTGGGTTTTGATTGTGGATAGACGTGTCTCTCTGCCATGGAGCGTCGTAAGAAAGTTATTGCTTATTTGTTATTAAGAAGACATTACGCTGTTTTAAATAAACGACAACGAAGATACTGGATACATCCATTTAATAAGGCTATAAATCCCGATGGCGAGTACTTTTTTCGAAAATACAAAGCATTAAAGATAGACGAAAAAAAGTTTTTCGCCTACTTTAGAATGAGTGTATCATCATTTAAAGAGCTATTAAGCGGGTTATCAGAATATATACAGAAAAAAAATATTAAAGGAAGGAAACCTGTTACTGCTTTGGAAATGCTGGGCTTGACAGTAAGGTAAAGTAAAACAAATACGTTTTTTATTTTATTTTATTGATATTTATGGTACTAGGAATCAAATTAAGGATTTTGCATTATACTTACTTAACTACTTATACTTAGAATACTTAATGTCTTTCAAAAATACAATGATTAATTTAAAAAAATCAAACTCATCGTCTTGTGTACCATAGGATTGTGTACCTGACGTTTCGTCCAGGGTAAATGGTGAATTTATTGGACGTTGTTGGTTTGATTGCTCGGAATGTATCTGTGAGGATGTGGCAGTCCTCGTTGCAGGATTCGAACCTCCAGGAGTAGAAGTGTGGTAGCCACTCTGAAAAGTATTATCATCTCTCCGAGTTAAATATCCTTGATGCTGATAACCTTGAGAATAGCCGTGAGGTGTATATTGCTGAATTGAAGGCCGAAGAATGTCCGTTAGTATTTGAAGCACCCGACTTTGGAATATCAATGTTTGATGATCATTCAATGTTTGAAGAGATGGTAAAATCCCTTTGAAAAAATGCAAATGTCTATTCTCCGGTGTTTTTAATATTTCAAGAATATTTTCTTCAAAGTCATCCCTCTCATTTGCCTTTCGTTTTCGTGATTGACTTTGGTAACGAGGCAATGCTGTTATTTCACTTTGAGTGTCACTATCTCCTTCCACTACGTTTATACTGGAATCAGTTGCATTTTGTGAAACCTTTTTCAAAAACTGTAATTGTTTATTCAAGTGATATTCTTTAAATTTTGCAGCTCCAGCTCCAGACCGATTAGCATTTTTTATTTTTTTTTGATATTTACTAAAATTATCCTTTAAGGCCTTCCACTTCTTAACTAGTTCATTACCTGAAACAGAAAGCATTACAAATGAAAAATAGTAATGATGATTAATACATAAATAATAGTTTACCAAATAAATAAGGAGCTTTAAAAATGATGTAGGTACGCAAACTTTCACAGGTGAAAATGTTGTTGAAACTGAATAACTTAAAAAAAAAAACAAACTGCTTGTTCCTGATTTAGGTAAGTAAAATCTGATTGACTTTGCCTTGAACAAGCAAAATGTAAATTATTTTTTTAGTACATGTGTCTTTGGAAAAGTAATTCAACTTTAGCAATACTAATCACCTGTAGCAGTTTGCGTAGATAAATTATTAGCACCTTGTATTAGTATACCTACATTTTTATTATTTTATTACATGCCTACTAATTATTATTTCATTTCAGATTTCTAGCAACCGGCAGTGACTTCAAAATCATGCATAAAAATTACTACCGAGGAGCAAGTACAATATCGAAAATTGTGAGGACTGTTTGTCGCGCCATATGGAAACATCTATCAAGTCAAAATATACCTCCTATAACAAAACAGCTTCTAGAAGATGTCGCTATTGAGTTTGACAAGAAAGCGAATTTTCCTAACTGCATAGGAGCTCTCGATGGTAAACATGTCCGTATTTGGTGTCCTGCGCACAGTGGATCACTATTTTACAATTATAAGGGCTATAATTCAATAGTTTTATTAGCTCTTGTTGATTCTAGATATAGATTCATTTTTGTCGATATAGGAGCATATGGAAAGGAATGTGACTCCACCGTTTTCCAGAACTCGAAACTTTATGAATTGATTATGACACATAAATTACCTATTCCAGCACCAAAGCCCTTACCAGGTAATCAAAATGCAACTCCATTTGTTTTTGTGGCAGATGAAGCATTCGCAATCTCGAATAACGTCATGCGCCCTTACTCAGGGAAGCATTTGTCGGTACAACAAAGAATATTCAATTATCGGTTGAGTCGTGCCCGAAGATATGTGGAGTGCGCTTTCGGCATCCTAGCCAATAAATGGCGCATATTACACCGAGCTATGAATGTGCAATATGAATTTGCTACAGACATTATTAAGGCATGTTGTGTACTACACAACTTTGTTTTGAATCGAGATGGAGTACAAACGACTGATGACATTATCGTTAATGATTCTGATCTTCAAATGTTGCATTCGCCGACAACTAATGAAAATAGTTTGAGCCCACATTTAATAAGAAATACATATTGTAATTACTTTTCTAGTGATGTGGGTACCCTTAGTTGGCAATTAAAAAAAATATGAACCTTCCTACGTATTCTCATTTAAAAAATAAATAATACTTTATTTAATTCAGTCTATTGTAAACTGCGAATAAACAATTTAAATAGCAATTTAGGATTTTATTTATAGTATTTGTTTACCTTTTAGGATTAGAGCACCATATTTTTTAATAAACAAAGTACTAGTCCTGTGTTCTGTGATTGTTAAACGAATGATTAATTCTCTGTGTACCATTAAATATTTTTATTTATAACTCGGATTTTTAAAGAAAGGGACTGAAAATGGCGACGCTGTTATTTGTTTCTCGCTCACACAAGCATAAGTGTGAGCGTGAGGCAAATAACAGCCCTTTTCTTTAATTGATTATTTCAAAAGAAAAGACTACACTACTTACCCAATTTAGATTTTTCGGCAGCGTCTTTTTCGTTATAATTTTCATAAATTATTTCACAAATGCTTTTCCAAGCGTCTTGTTTTATAAATTTGTCTTTATAAGTTTCGTCACTAGAATCCCACAAACAAGGGCGTTCCTGAACCAAAGATATAAATAAATCAATGTCAACGTCAGACATTTTAAAATTGCTTCCGGGTTGACGCGTGTTGTTTGCAAGAGTGATAGAAACAAACTGCATCATTGTCAACAAGTATAACGTCATAACGCCGGAATGTGCGCCGCGGTGCGGCGCCGCGCCGCTAATATCGGCGCTGGCGCCACTGCCGATTTTAGCGTTGCGGTATCGCAACGCGGTTAGTTGTTGGGTATGTCCGCGAAAAAGTGTACAGTTACATTCATGACATTATAACACATGTTACGTACATGACTAAATGTAACGTACATGACAATTATAAAGCTTAGTTCATGACATAGATTTTTTATGGAACTGCTAAAAAATGGAGTGTATTTATATATTTATTAAACTCTTTCGATTTTTGAATAAAACAATCAACTTTGTCAAACAATCACTTTAATTACGTACATTAGGACATAACACGTATTATTTAATTTTTATATCCTTACATAAAATAAAACAAAAGCTTAAAAATAAATGCTCTCGTCTTCATTTTCTAAGACATATTTTTTTCCATCATAGGCTAACTTTACTTTTTTAATGACACAAATTGCCGGTACCACATCCTGATCTACCTTTTTAGTTTTAATAAATGTTAGTCCAGGTTTCTTATTGGTTTTTTTATATATTATCGTAGCAAGTGGAAAGAAGTGGTCTCTGCCTACCCCTCTGGGAAACAGGCGTGATTTAAAATTTATTTATTTTTTATTTTTATTGTATAAAATGTGTCATTATCTTTTCTAGCGATGTCTTGTATGAAACCTATAAAATATTTCCACCTATTTTTTATGAAATATCTCACAATGACACTGTCATTAATTTTGTATTGCTCTTTGGATTCGTTATGTGTTTCTATATCTATAGTTTCCTTATTTATTTCTTTTATGCCTTCTGTAATCTCTTTATCAGTCATATATTTATCTTCTTTGGTTTCTTTATATATTGCTGTATCTGTATTTTCCTTATTATCTTTTTTCAATCCTGCTGTGGTTTCATTATCATCCCTATGTGGATCTTCTTTGGTTTTTTTATTACGCATTTCTATCATTGTAATTTCTTTAATTTTATCGTCTATTCCTTCTGTAGTCTTATAATCATTTAAATTTGTCTCTTCTTTGGTTTCACTACATATGTCTATCTCTCTGGTTTCCTCATTATTTACTTGCATTCCTTCTGTGCTATAATTATTATTCATATATGTCTCTTCTTTGTTTTTGTTATTTATTCCTGCCTGTATAGTTTCCTCATTAGTTTCTTCCACTCCACTAGCAGCAGCAGTCTCAATATTATTTCTATGTGTATCCCCATTGGTTTCATTATATAACTCGATTTCTTTAGTTTTTTTAATATTAGCTTCTGTTCCTGTAAACAAACATGTATTATTAATATATCCAAATCTAACGTATAGTAATGTCATAACATTTTTTTTACCTTCTGAAATCTCATTATCATACTTATGCGTCTCTTCTTTGGTTTTATTATAGGTTTCTATATCTGTAATCTCCGCAGTATTTTCTTCCATTTCTTCTTCAGTACTAGATACTGGCTCTTCGTAATAATCATCATCTGAAGAATCGTGCAATGAATACTGGTCGTCTTCATGAGTACTGCTGTCATCAGAATTAATTGACAACCGATTTGGTCGCATTTTCTCCGCATTAGTTTGATTACTTTGCTTTTTCGACGTTCCTGAAGTAGATGGTTTCGGGTTGTCGTGATTTATGTTTTCCTTATTGGCACTGCAGAGGTTAAAGTCTGAATCAATTTTTTGTAGTCCCTTAAGTTTAAATGGTCCACATTTTTCTAAATTTTCATATGCTTTGTTCTCTGATCTGTATTTAACATCTGACAGAATTGTCACTTTAGCCCTCTTATTGCCGTTCCTGACTTTAGTCGTATCATCACCATCTCCATTTATTTTTCTTTTTAAATGAGGTTTCTGAGTATTGTTTTTGTCTTTTTGGTTAACGGTTTTTACAAGCTGATGAATCTTCGCATCAAAGCAGTCACAATAACCTCTATGCGAATCGCCACAAAAGCAGCTTAAACATCTGTATCGTATGACGTTAGGCGTTTCGGTTTTCGTTATTTGATGCAAGTTCATTGTGTGAGGAACAGGTATCAGATTTTCCTCTACCGCGTATTCTGCAATTTCAACCTCCGGGATGAAGAAAGTCATCACAGTTGTGTCAGAGTTTTTAAGATGTGTGTAAGCCGTGGAAGCGTCTGGTATATCGATACCATGTTTGACATAGTTATCGAGTCTGCGTTTGAGACCCCCTCCGACTCCATCGGCGGCTCCCTTTCCGTGAGAAGATTCGCTGAAATTCCAGGTGGAATGGCGAAATCCCAAATCTTCCATGGATTTTGTAAACAAATAAAAGTTTTTTTTTTGTTTGTACTGGGTTGCTGGCCCTCGTCTTACGTGGTTTAATATGGGTTTCAAATGTGCCCAAATTGCCTCAGGACCATGTTCATTGGACGGCGATAACGATGCAAACGATTGAGGCGCTTTCTCTTTAACGTACAGAACTCCAGTATGGATAGTTATCTGTGATTTTGATGCACCGAAGTGCATGGACTGCACTTCAGTTGCTAGTTTGCAGACATAATTTTCACTGAAGTCGATATGTATTGCTACTTCAGTAGGCATCAAATTTTGAATACACTTCAAATATTGTGAATATTGATGTTTGATATTGAATGAATGCTTTTTCATCAATTTAAGTTTTTCGCCTAACGACTCTGTGAGTGATTTCAATGTACCATGAATTTCTTTTTTCACCATCTTTTTGGTACTCACTTTTTTGCCATCTTTTTTATTGATATATTCAATTCTGTCCATAGCAAATTCATTCCATATAACAATTTCATTCATATCCAAATGGTCCCAGTTCAATTTTATACATTTATTGTTACAAGCGGAACATTCCCCATAGGCACATTCTCTAGAATCCAAGTTACATTCCGCTTCTGATAAAATTTCATCTAAATCTGTAGTTTCGATCATTCCTAAAGAATTTAACTTCTTAATTATAATTGAGAAATTTTCATGCTTTATGCACCCACATGTTTCTCGATCTGAAAGTTTCGGTTGCATTACGTATAATGGCTTGTACTTTATGAACGAAGTTCTTTTTGCTCTACCACCTTCTGCTCTGTACTTTTTGTATAGTTCCTTTAATGTGTTAAGTAAGTATCGCCTTTGCTTTTTTATCTTTCCTTCAGTCTTAAATTCTTTTTTTCCAGCTGTTGCTCGACTTACATCATCTCTGTTATAAAACTGTACTATTTCATTTATAATAATACTGTTCTTTCTGGTTAAAGTTTTCCTTTGACGAGCCCATCCTTTTAGACCAAACACAGATTTTGTTATTTCACTTTGTTTTTTATATTTTCTTATAGCATTACTAGCGACCCGCCCGCGGCTTCGCCCGCGTGGAATGTATTATACATATAAACCTTCCTTAAGAATCACTCTATCTATTAAAAAAAACCGCATCAAAATCCGTTGCGTAGTTTTAAAGATTTAAGCATACATAGGGACAGACAGCGCAAGCGACTTTGTTTTATACTATGTAGTGATTTTGCAAAATTTTTTTCAGAACATTTCGATCCTCGTTTTTCTTGGTTTCCCCATATGTGTCTTGAATAGCAGTGACTAAAACGTTATGAGTTAAAAGATGTCTCTTTACTTTTTCTTTTTCTTGTTCAGGAATATTGGGCAGGTTTTGTTCTATGAAACTGTTGGATTTAGATAATGGTGTCATTTCGTTTTCATTTTTGTTAATTTTTAGTTGCTCGGCTTTTAATTTAAAATCATGTACAATAGCAAGTAGTTTTTTATTTTTCTGCATGTAACGCTTACATTTTTTTTTTAAGTTACGCATTTCAGTTGCCATACTTTTAATTTTTTGTTCGTATTTTTCTCTTACATATGCTAACTTTCTGAGTGATCTTTTTTTTTCCATGTACAAGGACCTTTTGGTGTCAATTTTAGGACTAACATCCTCATCAGGATCAATATTCACATGATTTTCACTATTTTCACTCTTTTTTGCTTTCATCCTGTGGCGATTCTGACTTTCTTTCCACTGTTTTCTTTTCAATGCCTTCTCTTCTTTCGAACAATCTTGTATTTTTTTTCGTTTTTTATTTCTTTCAGCATTTTTTTTATTTAGTTGCGCTAATTTGTCTGGATTTTGGACTCGCAACCGCTCCCTATATTGTTTTTGCCTTTCAGCATTTGTCAACGCCATCTAAAATTTAAAATTGTATACAATTTTTTTTTTATATAAAATAGCCGCCATTTTGTTTTTTTTTTGTAAGGAGAGTTTGGCCCCACTCAATAATAGATAAAAATAGCCTAAAGAATAGTTTCCAAAATGCGGTCAAAGATAAATATCATGGCTTGTAACGCCCGTGATCTATTTATATGAGGATTCACACCTACTATATGGAACGTTAGTGTACACTCATCTTAACGATCCGTCATGACTGTAACGTAACACATTTCGTTACACATTGTTACATTCATGACAAAAAAATGGTAGGACATAACCAAAAAAAAAAGATAACACTAAATTGCGACAAGCAATGGACTGCGAATCACTTTAATTCTATTACTGAATTGTAAATATGCGTAATCACATATATCAGGACAATAAAATATTTCTACTTACCGTGCAGTTAACACACTAAAAAACTAATTTTTTGAGTCACAAAACTATCATCGACCCAAAACATCACTTCACTCAACAAATATGGCTGCTATTTTTTTTTCTATGTTGGCATCATGTAAAATGGTGTTGCCATTCGAGAAAAATATTATAGTGTGGGAGATATTCTGTTAGTGCAATGGAGTAATAAGCGTTACTCTCATGACGTTACACATAATATCAAAATTTGGACACGTTTTTAAAAAAATATTTAAAAATAATGAAAACAGTATTTGATGAAAGCTTTTCAGAAACGTGTGGGTTAATTATTATAGAACTTCATATTTACTTAAAAAGACGGGATAGCGATTCCATTTCATAAGTGATGACAGTTTTTGCTGCAAGAGTAGTAGTTGGACAAATAATTTTAGTATGGGAGTGAAAGTAAGTGTCAATGATAAAATAAATAAAAAAATATAAAAAATTAAGAGGGCTCAAATTTCATACAATTACATAGAAAATAACATTGTATTCTATTCCATACAATATCCAACAGCTTTCATATTATCGAATAACGATACCGCTAAATTAAAACAAAATTGGGTCAAACCAAAAAATCAAATGTACAATTTTTCGCGGACATACCCTGTTGCTGAAATATGTGCCGCCGTGCGGCACCGCGCCACTAAGGTCTGACTTTTATTCCCACAGAAAAAATGTAAACAAAGTTACGTCACTGTCAAAGTGACATTTCAGGGGATCTTAAAGTACGGGCCAGCAAGAAAAATAATATTACTTAGGTATTAAGATATTATCATGCCGCTGGAAGTGATATTAAAAATAAATTTGAGAAATAATTTAAATTAAAATCGCACAAATCTGTGAAATGAAACAGCATTATTTTTAAATTTATTAACATACCTATATGCTAATCTTTTAGGGTATCCAAACAAAACCAAATTTTATGTATGTATGTTTGTTTGTCCACGCATCTCTCCGAAACTATTAATCGGATTATGACCATACTTTTTGTATTGCCTTACATATTTACTTCCTTCAACTTAGGGAGCAGTGCAAGATATGAACTAATACGTTTAAGTGTGACGTCCTGGCTGAATGATATGTGGTGTCAAAGGGTAAACATCCCAATACCTATATTCGGGGTCAATAGAAATGACATAAGATATAAACAAAACCATACGGACCTATTTACCATCATTACACCATAATCACCTACCGTACCAATTTGGATATCGCGTCGCTTGCAGAAATAATATATTGAGGTTATGTGTCAACCAGTACTGATTTGTTTACATCTTTCATCAGTTCTATTGACCCCGACCTGGTGGTTAAATTCTAGCGAACATAAGAAAAATAAAAACTACACCTTTTTTAATTTTTTATTTCCATACTTATGAAATATTTACAACATAACTATTAATTTCTACATTCCAGTTATTATTTAAAACTAAAAATTACGAATTGTAACTACCTAAATAACTCCTTTTTTTATTCAGAATCGGTTATATCAGTTCCGCTGTCACTTTCATCACCTGAAACATGAATTATAAATTTCTGAGAAACGTCATCAATGAGATGGTCGAGTGCCAGCATTTTTTCCTCCTCTTTTTTGACATGCTCTATAACTGCTGTCCAGTTTTGCGGAGTAACGTTGTTGAGGCCATCTATAAATAATTGCTTTACTTCAGCCATTTTAAAACTTGTATTGTGTCTTGCAACATGCCCCTTTACCTGTGCCCATACGAGCTCAATGGGATTGAGCTCGCAGTGGTAAGGGGGCAGTCGCAAGACTGTTACTCCTTTTGCAGCCGCCATCTCATCAATCACTTTTGTTTCGTATTTATGTTTTACTTTCCCTACTATTTCTAATAATGTGGCTATCACCATATAAGGTTCAAAATTAATATTTTTGCTTCGCAACCACTGTTGGATGTCACCTTTTCTGGTTTTACTGTTTGGAGCTCTGTCTGCTTTACGGGAGTGGTAAGGTGCATTATCTAATACTATCACTGAATTTGGTTTCACTTTGGTTAAAATTTTTGTGAACCACTCCTCGAAACAGTTGGCGTTCATTTCTTGATGGTAGTCTTCAGTGCCTTTTTTTGCTTCGAACATCAGAAGACCATCTTCCAGGAACCCTTCCTCGCTCCCTATGTGACTTATTATCAACCGTTTCCCCTTGCCTGTCGGAGACTTAAGACCGGTTGTTAGCCCCTCCAAAAATGCTTGTCTGGGGTGATTAATTGTTTCGTCAATCCAGGTTTTCGACAGTGTGTGGCCTGCAAACAATTGAAATGTGTGAAAACACTATACAAGAATGACAAATAAAATGTTCAAGGCACTACTAACACTACTTATATGATAAATTCAATAGTAAGATGTTTCTTTGTCATTAAGTGACAACAAAAGAATTAACTGTATTGGACGTCTTTTAGTACAGAGGTATTTAATATGCTTCAGAATAGAATGTTTTTATCTTAAGTAGTAAACACAGGATTAACAAACTATAAATAAACTAGCAACTAGCCGTTGCTTCGCTCCGGGCTAACTGATGGTGAAAACCGCATCAAAATCCGTTCAGTCGTTTTTGAGATCATCGCTAACATACAGACAGACGGACACGGCGGGGAGATTGTTTTATAATATGTAAGGATAAGGATAAATAACACATGAGTAACCAATAACAGTAAACTATAAAATTAAATACAAATTTAAACGCTAATAAATTATGGGCATAACCTATAATATTAGAAGTAATTGTACACACCTTCATTAACCCATGTCTCATCTTGGTAATAAATCTGCCTCTCCTCTTTTCTAAAATCCCTTATCTTCATAAGGTACCGTTGACGCCAAACAATAATGTCCCGGCGTTCAATAAGGTTACTTCTTCGCTTACGGGAAGTATATTTGAATTTTAAATGGATAAGAACTTTCCTCAATGTGGTTTTCGAGAAATGAGGAAGATCCGGGTCTTCACATAGCTTCTCATGAATCTAAAATAAACAACTTTGTATTAATATTATAGAATAATCATAATGTCATGCATGTGTTTACAAATATTATTTAAATCAATGAGGCATCTACATCCAAGTATTGGTTATAAATATTATTAATTTTAAGTACTTTATTTATAATAAGTAAATTTTAATGCTACAAACACATGTTCAATTTAATTAGGTTCTGTGTGCTTTAGAAAATGTTCAATTTCCAATGGTAATTCTATCAAATCTATAATGAAGTAGATACAGAAAAGCAAGAAAATACATACCGTTCTAATTGTAGGAGGCTCATTTCGACCGAAAAACTGGTGCACAATGCGACGAATTGCACACATCGTAAATTCATCGATTTTGTCGATGACATTCATCTTCGGGCCAGGTTTTTTAGGAGGAGATAGTATGTCGTTCTCTTTGTATTCTTTCAAAACCGTATACACGGATGAAACAGCTGTTCCCAATATTTGAGCCGCCTCTTTTGCACAGTCGACTTTAGACCAATATTTATTGGCTGGCCAATTATGATACACGTGTTTGTACGCGTTTAACACCATGTTTTTCTCCAACTCCGAAAAAGGGCCAGCACGTGGTCTTTTTTTCACGGGGGACAACGTATAGTCGTCCTGTGACCGAGAAGTACTCGGGCCGGGGTCCATCCTACCACACAACAATAACAAAAACACAACGGAAAACGTAACAACGAACAACTTAATAACAATAAAAACGTAACAACAATGAAAATTTAACAGAACAATTTAACAAGAGTAACTGGAAAGCGAATAAGACGGGAGCACTAACTGTAAGCAAGTGAGGTGACGTCTCATTGTCTCAAATCAAGCGAAGCGGCCCTCGACTTGTTGAGACGGGAGTATCGAGTCAGTGATACCAGTGTAATAAATAAATTATGCATACGAAAACAGTATTCTCGTTTTAAATTAATATTAAAAACAGTTTATTTCAAAATAAAGTTTACAATCAACAAATTAAATTATTTCGTCTTGATTACAATATATTGTTTTTTTATAGTAAGTCGATTTATTGTAAATGTGGGAAGTATAAATATTTTGAATGCCGGAAATGTTTTTCGCTAGCGGCAACACCTTTGTTTACATTTTTTCTGTGGGAATAAAATTCAGACTTTAAAATCGGCGCTGACGCTACTGCCAATTATAGCGGCGCGACGCCGCAACGCGGTTATGTGTTTCGGCTCTTAATTTCGTTGCCTTATAATTTACACAATTTATGTAAGAAATTAAAACAAGTTTGATAATTTTGAACCATTGAAATATATTTATTCGTTACCTTATCCACTCACTTGCTTGCCGTTCGAACAAAACCTTACCTAGATTGCTCTCGACTTTTCGACACACGACCGCGCATTGTCATGTTTAATAAAAAAAAATCCTACTTTGCTCTTACTGAAGGTTTTGCTATAATTTTTTTAGACAGTAATGCTGAAAAGTCACAGAATTAGTTACTGCTACTATTTTTACGAAGTATATACCAAAAATAATTATTAAAAATACACAAAGTTGACACTTTGTTAAAAGTTGATTACTTAAAGTAGAAATCTATTTTTTACTTAAAATCTAAAGCGATAACATACCCTTTTTTTTTGTTTAATTCAAAGTAGATGAAATCACCTTTATTTTTATACCAAATAATATATAAATATCTGTTTAAAATCTCGAGTAAAAAACATTTCAATTAAGGTTTCGAACTCGCAAAATTATGCAAGGCGCCGCGAAACAATGAGATTGTATCATAATTTTTTTATGGACAATAAAGATGCAAAGGCACCAAAATATAGTCATAAATAGCGTAACACACTAATATTCTATAAATATAATGCATTTTTCAGTCATATTGCAACATTTACGCATACAACTCAAAAAAACAAAACAGGATTTACGTACCTACAAAGTTTAGGTCTTGTCTTTCGACCGATCACCACCAACAGAAATAACTTCTAACCACATTAACACGTTATATAAATACACCATAACATGCACTTTACAACCATATAAGTATATTAAGTAAATCAATACGATTATCACACGAAAAACACTGTTTTCATCACAAATAAACAACCGTTACGTCACTTCGCGTCACGTGTTGTTGTCGCCGGCGCCGGCACTGAGTATCAAAACAAAGATGGCTTCCTAGATAGGTTAAACGCACACCTCGCGCGCGGCGGTACAGGTCTACAAGTAAATGCAGCGGATTAGAAATTTGCATTTTGTGTTAATATCAATTATTATTATTGTAAGATGGCTTCTTAGTTTTGAAAAAATAATAATTGCAGGCTAGATCATTAATGCTACATATGGTAGGTATTTATGTTGAATGATTTATGTTAGTAAATGCGAGTTTGAAAATGATTTCTTTCTTAATCAATTAGGTACGGTAATATTAATTATTTATGTAAAAAAACGTTCATGAAAATATTTGTTTTGCGCTACCCGACGTAGTTTATATTTTAGAGTATGAAAAATGGAGGTATATTTTTTTCAATTAAAATCAGTAGATACTGATCTCATCCCATTTATTTAAATCAAATATTTGTGTATTTATTGAGATTCATCATGAAGTTTTTTGCATTAATATATTTTTTTAAATAAGAAGTTAATGCATAAAATACGGGTCCGGTGCAGCGACCTTTGTCGAGCTAAGTACTTTAGTCAGAGCTTCCTTGTAATCCTATCCACACATGAATACAAAAATAGGCCAAGTTCTCAATGAAGTGCCAACAAAAGTAGCGATCTAAAAAACGAGCCAAGCTTGACACTTGATTATTGACAGTGAAACCAATGTTTTTGGAGGGATTTCAGTACTTTTTGTCAATAACCTACTAAATATATTTAAGTAAAAAAAATACATTTTAATATTACCTTGATCTGACATATACATATCTAATGTTTCATACATTAAGTACGGAGATTATAAGTTAACTATTTTTCGATCAAGAATATAATAATTTATATTGACATAATCACTATATCCTCGTAAGGCCCACCATACTGAAAAATGGGAGTTTTTTGTAACTGGGACTTTGAATCTACAATCAAGGGAATAAAGTTCAATTGCGATTGTTCGAAAATGCCATTTTCAATTTATGAACGTAGGAAAATAAACCTTATTCTTATTGCAACAGATATCAAAGTAAATTGCCTTGATTATGTACATCCTATTGCACACTGGGCCTTACGAGGATAAAACCTGACTCGGTGCCAAATTTCAAGGTCATCGCAAAATACGGTATAAGCTTGATGAGCGGGTCATTCTGTAACATTATAAGTAATTTTTACTGGGCTTTGAAATCGGAGGTTTAAGTTAAAAATCATTTTCCTAACTGTATTGAGGAAAAAATTATGAGGGTGGGTAATATGACACATAACGGTATGGTATGGTATACATACGGCATGAATGGGATCGTGTTAACAAACACAGTGCCATCCTAGCAGGAAGTAAACAAAACAAACGCTTCAAATGAGAACAAGTTTTATTACATAATATATACAAAAATATACAGCGAAATTAATACAAAATAATATCTACAGCGAGCTTTTTTGTTTGACCTTGTGTTAATGTCTTAGCGATTAGCGGACTTTACACAGGCGTTCTATCGCGCGTTCTCAGGAGCGTATAGGATTGCGTGCCGGTAAGACTGTACGCACAATCGTGCGCGATTATGCTTTTGAAGTTGTTAAAGTTAACGTTCTTTCGCGCGCGATTACTCGTAACAGTTTTTGTTAAAACGGAAAGAGCGAACGTGTAAAGGCTAATCGTGCGTGATAGACCTTGCGGAAGTGGCGCGTGTTGGAGTGTCTGCAGTTCACACAGTTTTACTGAGGTAACGCAGAACAGTATAGTGTTGCGGTCAAAAAATGGATAGAAGAAATATCATGGCGCAAGTTATCATGTTCGTTGGTGTTAGTTTACTTAAAAAGAAGAAGAAACGATCCGTGTGGGTTAAGAAATACAGACAGCAATATTGTCATATGCCACTGATTCAAGAATTACGACAAAATTATCCGGACGATTTCAAGAATTATTTGCGTATGAATGATGAGTTATTTAATATATTGTTAGATAAAATCAAACATAAAATATCAAAGCAAGACACTGTTATGAGAGAGAGTGTTAGTGCAGAAGCACGTTTAGCAGCAACTCTACGATTTCTCGCTACAGGACGTTCCTTCGAAGATTTAAAATTCAGTACCGGTATATCTGCTCCATCTCTTTCTAAATTAATACCAGAAACATGTCGAGCTATTTATGAATGCTTGAGGCGGGATTATTTAAAGGTAAGTAAATAAGTGTGTTCGTATTCAAAATAAAAAGCTATATTATTAGAATCAAGTTTAATTATAATTTTCTTCTGTTTGGTGCTGGTATATTCTAAAAACCTAGTTTTCTTCATCTAAATTAGAAGATTCATAAAAAGTTCTTAAGGAGTGGTCCTGGAACATTTCTTCATTAGAGGTAGAAGGAAAATTTTGTAATATAGACTGTGATGTGTACGATGAACTTGTCGATTGTAAGTCAACAGAAATTGGTGTTTGAATTTGAATTCTCTTGTTACAAACATTGTCACATAAATCAGTATCTTCCGTCAGTTTTTTTAGTAACCCTTTGCGTAGAACATTATTTATTATGGATTCCGCATAAATTGCCTGCACTGGATCCATTTTGGCTAATTTCTTGGCCATATTAATTCCAGCAACGTCAAACTCCGAAAGCTCCTTGCTAGTTGATTTCAGAGTATCTGTGCAGACTTTGAAGAATTCTGCCTGGTAGTTGGTTGTAGCCTTCCTTTTCATTCTTTGAGGTGTCGAGGCCGTTGCAGTCGGAGCAGCGTCAGTCTAAAAAAATATAATTAAAAAGTATATTTCTATATGATTCCATTTTTCAGATGCCGTCTACGAAGGAAGAATGGATAAAGGTAGCACAAGAATTTGAAATGAAATGGCAATTCATCAACTGCGGAGGTGCAATGGATGGCAAACACATTCGCATTGTGCCTTTGCCGGGTTCCGGAGCCGCTTACTATAATTACAAAAACTTTTATAGCATCGTGTTGATGGCTTTGGTTGGCCCTAACTATGAGTTTTTGTACGTTGACGTGGGTAAAAATGGAAGAATGTCCGATGGAGGGGTATTAGAACATACAGAATTTTATAGTAAACTGAAATGTGGTGATCTCAATTTGCCAGAAAACAACGATACCGTAAAGAACTTTAACTTCGTCTTTTTGGGTGATGAAGCGTTCGGACTAGAACCAAATTTTCTCAAACCTTTTTCCCAGAGAGAACTAGATTACGAAAAAAGGATTTATAATTACAGACTGTCAAGGGCTCGTAATGTAGTTGAAAATGCCTTTGGAATCATTTCAGCTAGGTTTAGGATATTACAAACGGCTATAAATATTAAAAGTCACAACAATATTTGTTACGTTATCCTTGCTATTTGCACTTTACACAATTTTTTGTGTAAACGCAGTAACTTATATTCTATTTCTAATCTCGCAAGGGATGAAGTTCCTACAGACCCTCAGCAACATGGGGAGGGGTTTGAACATTCTGTTCCATTAATTAATCAACAAAGACGTACCCACGCCCAAATCACTTCGGAAGCTAAACGAAACAGGGACCAATATAAAGTATATTTTAATACAGATGGAAGTGTTGATTGGCAAGATCGCATGGTCTCATGTGGAAGAGCTTAAAAACTAAAAAAGCGACTTGAAAAAATACTCAAAATTATATAATAGTATTTTTAAAACTATTGTACATGAAATAAACAAAAAAATAAAATCTGATCAAAAACATACATGTGAAAATGGAAGCCAAGTTCAATATTAAGACTTCACCGACAAAAAAAAAGAGATCTAAATGGGTGCCAAGTTTCGTAGATAATCCTGATTTTTATTTATTAAGAAGCTCAAAATTTTACTCTTTGAAACAATTGACTTGCTGGTAAAAAACTAGTCGAGTCAAATTTTGAGCTTCTTAATAAATAAAAATCAGGATTATCTACGAAACTTGGCACCCATTTAGATCTCTTTTTTTTTGTCGGTGAAGTCTTAATATTGAACTTGGCTTCCATTTTCACATGTACGTTTTTGATGGTATAAAATGTACTCACGACTTTACTTTGCTGCCCAGTTCCACCAGGTCCAATCTCTGTTATAGCTCCTTCATTAGTCGGAATAACATTTTGATGAAAGTCATCATTACTACGGCTTTCATCCTCTAGATCTTCATCAATGTTAGATATACTGTTAGTAGGTAGTTCTTGGTCCTTAGTAAAGAGTAAATTATCGTAGTACCAGAGGGAGGACTTGTACACGTCATCTGTTCCTCTTCCACTACGCTGGCTATCCACAACTTTCTTTAGTTCCTTCCGGAAGGACCCTCTTAAACTTTGAAATTTTTTGACTATAAAATCTCGATTGGCATTTGGAAATCCTTTTTCTTTAACATAGTCAACAATTTTTTTATACGCTTCCTCTTTAAGATTTTTGTTTTTGTACTCTTCGGACCTTATTTTCCAGAGGCACGGAAAAGACTTGTACATTGCTAATAGCTCTACTATTAATTCCTTATTCCACGTGCGAATGTCCGCCATCTTGTTGTAGCGCGCGCGAAAGCACTTTACGTGTAAAGGCAACCTCGAACCACGCGATTGCGCGCACTACTGCGGAGCTCATCGCGCGGTCTATCCCTTCCCCCTCCGACATCTTTACACGCGCATTCTTTCGCACACGATTACCTGTTTCACGCGCGATAGAACGCCTGTGTAAAGTCCGCTATTATCTTAAAAAAACTACTGCACGGCAATATAACTCTCGTACTTGTGATGGTTCTTGGATAAGTAAGACCGATATATGTATATATATATAGCTGTCTGTATGTTACAGCAGATTTTCTCAGCAACTATAAATGCTATCAACGTGTTTGGCATAATTGTACAACTTGCTTGCCCGCTTCTGTTTTTGGTACAAAAAATATAAAATTAATTTTATTAATAATTGAGTAGGGGTCTAGAATGGGGGGTTAAAAAATTAAAGTGGTTTGATTAAAGCAAATGAAAGGGCTTAATTTGCACTTTTCAAAACTTTTTTTTTTTTAATTTCAAATATGTACTTTTTCATTTATAGCCAAAAATGTACCAAAAAATACTCAATAAATCTAAAAAACTCCTGGGATATAGATAATGATTTATATTTCATGGTCAAAATAAAATGAAGTATTAATTGGGTTGAACAAGCGTCAAATTATCCTAATTTAGGTGGTATTTTTTTATTTTGTCAGTAGGGTTCACAAGTTTAAGTGTAAGGGAAGTCATTAGTCATAATTAAAACAGTGTTAAAATGGCCCTTCATTAAACCAAGTCGGTTTAAGATATATCGAATTTAATAATTATATACCACCAACATTGATATCATCCACCAAAATTACTTTTCTAAGAAAAAAACTATCAATAATGACATATCGGGATAGTTAAAATAATAATCGTTAGGGAATCATTCTTGTTATTTTTTAAAACCAACAACGTATATTTTTTAATATAATAAATAGTTATTGTTTGATGTGTATATAATTTTGGTGGAACAAGGAATTTTGTCAATTTTGGTGTCTTAGGAAAAGCCACCAAAATTGTATCACCAAAATTAGAACTTGTGCTTTTTTATTTTATTTAACGTGAATATTTTAGTTTTATACAAATTTAACTTCATGTAGTTAAAAAAAAACACCATTAACATACTCAAAATAATTTCAACACAATTGTTTTTTTTTTAATAACAAGTTATCTAAGTTATCACAATTATAAAAATGTATTTCGTACCACCAAAATTAGATACTTATGTACTTAGAGGGAAGATGCAGCAAGACGTTATAAATCTTTCACCATCTAATCTATCGCTGGAACTGAACGAACGACTGACGCCATATTTGTTTTTTTAATCACTTTTCGTTCGATCATAAAATCAATTTTAATATTCACCACCAAAATTGACTATTTCGCAAGAACAGTTTTATTTACACTGTTCCCAGTTTCTTTTTAATTGCAAATGCAATAATTGTAATATTTTATAATTCCTTAACTAATAGGGAATAAAGGTAACTAAATTATCAATCTAGTTGAGGCTTAATAACTTTGTACCACGGTATATCAGTGTATGCGACAAGTGCAGGAAACGACACCAAAATTGATTTAGGACTGTTTTTTTTTTACGATAAACATGATAAGTTATTAACAATTTTAACTTTGGCTCAACATGGTACTTTGTGTAAGATTTTCTAGAAAATAAATAGTTTTCCAATCAATGTACTTTACACCCCAGTTATCACGTCCGCCGCTGAAAAATGTGGTTGGGATAATTACCCAAATATAAAAATGTATTCCGTACCACCAAAATTAGATACTTAGGTAAGGGTGAGGTAGAGGGAAGATGCAGCAAGACGGTATAAATCTTTCACCATCTAATCTATCGCTGGAACTGAACGAACGACTGACGCCATATTTGTTTTTTTAATCACTTTTCGTTCGATCATAAAATCAATTTTAATATTCACCACCAAAATTGACTATTTCGCAAGAACAGTTTTATTTACACTGTTCCCAGTTTCTTTTTAATTGCAAATGCAATAATTGTAATATTTTATAATTCCTTAACTAATAGGGAATAAAGGTAACTAAATTATCAATCTAGTTGAGGCTTAATAACTTTGTACCACGGTATATCAGTGTATGCGACAAGTGCAGGACACGACACCAAAATTGATTTTGGACTGTTTTTTTTTTTTACGATAAACATGATAAGTTATTAACAATTTTAACTTTGGCTCAACATGGTACTTTGTGTAAGATTTTCTAGAAAATAAATAGTTTTCCAATAAATGCACTTTACACCCCAATTATCACGTCCGCCGCTAAAAAATGTGGTTGGGATAATTACCCAATTATTACTTTTTTTTTTTACTAAAACATTTAATTTTACTATTGTTTAGTGTGATATTCCTCGAAACATATCTCCATGCAAAGCGTTACGTGGCATTGCTTGCAGATATATTTCGAGCGCGACTGTAAGCACCACACACATCGTGCATTCTTTGTCACACCTTTGCCAATAAAATGATTCCCCTGAAGTATAGGCCGGCTTTGTCCACCTGGGTACTGGACTATGGACTTTGGTTTGACCTGCAAAGTACGCTGAACCTGAGGTGGCATATAAGCCTTAATCATTTCATCAGCCAAACGTTGCCTGAAACCACGATTTGTTGCGGTAGTATTTCGCGTTTTAAATATGACGTACGAGTTGTGTATCGTCACATTTAAAAGGCGCCGGAATACTTTCTTATACCAGGCCATGTTTCTCGACCTTTCTAATGGGTGAGCGGAAAGAAGCTGGTCTTTTTTATCAATGCCCCCCATGGCTAGATTATAATCAAGGACAATTTTTGGCTTGTACCGGTACATTCCGTATTTTTCCTTTCCCCCTACCTCACCCTGATGGTATGTGGATATCATTGATACAATGTTCGTATCACGCCACATCGTAACGGCCACATCTCTACAGTAACTTTGGGCGACCTCTCCAACCCGCATTTCGCTTTTCGCTAAGTTTTTTATTGAAGGTGGGACAAACTCTCTGTTTATACGAAGTGTTCCAAAACAGTCAGTTTTTTGGGACTTCAGGTATCTCGCTAATAATGGAGAATTGTAAAAATTATCCATTATTAGCGTATAACCTTTTCCCAGTAATGGTTGAGCCAAAACTTGGACGATTTGAGCTGTGGCATTTGGTGGAGGCGGAGGCAACGAAGATGTCGTCGTTTGGTGGTTGTCATCAGTCAAGTTAATTATGTCGTCAGTGTCCGTGTCCTTGTCGTCGTGGTGGTCGTCAACTGTACCGTCCGTTTCGGTCTTGTCTCCTTTTCCCGTATAGACGAAAAAGCTCCATAAGTAGCCCGTTTCGGACTCGCAAAGCTCGTAGCTCTTAATACCTGCTTTCGCGGCTTTTGAGGTAATTTTTTGAACGATCGACAGCCTTCCGTGCCACTTAAGGAGCGATTCGTCTATTGCAATATTTTGCCCCGGAAAATATAGACTGCTGAATTTTCTGTTAAGATGATCCAGTACAGGCCATATTTTTCGGAGTTTGCGCTGGGATTTTGGAAGTCCTGTCAAGTCAGTCAGATTGTCTGCAAAATGTAAAAGTCGTTTCATCAAAGAAAATCTGTTGTATGTCATTAGGTCTTTAAAGTATTTTAGGGTAAGGTAGCCATTTTCCTTCCAATAATCAGTCTCTACAGTTAGCGGAGCTAATCCCTGTAGGATGAGTATTGCTAAGAAAACAACTACCTCTTCCCTGTCCGTGTTTTTCCATTTGATCATTCTGGAGTTTTCTGTCGTTATCCTGTCTATAAGTAAATTCGAATATTTGTTCGTCTGTCTCACTATAAGGTCCAGTAAATCATCGTCAAAAAAATTCCTAAAAATGTCCAGTGGAGTCGTGTTAGCGTCTATGGTAAAAGTCGGTCCCGGTGATGCAGTAAAATCTTCACGCTTTCCAGTGAATACGTCGTGGTCGCAGCTCCACTCAAACGTCAAATGGTCAATCGGTAACATGTCTCGTAATGTCCGGTCAGCTTCTGCGTCTTGGTCTTGGAGCCATTGCTGAGCCTGTTCTCCCATAGTCACCGGTAAAACAGCTTCTTCCAAGGTCGTTACGTCCACGGGAGTCGGTCCTTGGTCTTCCTCTTCATCGTCACTTTCGGCTTCTAACTGTGTACACCAGTTCTCAAAAATTTCCTCTGCCTTCTTTGTTCCATAATCTAAAATCAAACAGCCCATTTATACATACCATACCTTCACTTGCGCTCATACAATCGCAATTTACCTTGAGGTACAATACTACGAGTAGGTACTTAACTTATGAATAAATTTACCAACCTAATCCAGAAATAACTTGTTTGTTGATCTCAGGTTTCAAGTTATGGACTTCTTTTAATATACCTGTAATAAAAAACGGAAATAAAAAGTGCAATTAAGTAAATACGTAGGTATGCTTCTTATGTTCTGTACACTAACCATGATGTTGTATAGATGAATAAAGTAACGACGCCGTCGACTTTGGAACCTTTAGAGTAGAGTCTGCAGGTGAAGCAGGTTGAGCTTTTTGAGTTTCTAAAAAAAATGTTAATTAATACACACGTTCAAATTTACTAAAGTACACATACCTATGTAAATATTATAATACTTACTTAGATCACCGGTACTCCAATCTACGTGCATTGGTGAGTAACCCGGAACTTCCACAATGCTGTCCAAACTCACCGTGCTGCAAAAGTGAAACATTAATTAATAACCATTTTTGTTTGATATTTTTATAGGTATAGGTTATATTAAATTGATAAAACATCCAAAAATAATCACCTCGTGGGAGTACCCCAATTACGCTCGGTCTCGCGAGGAGGCGTATTCTGTAACGTCTCAGAAACTGGCTGATCATCTCTGGAGGAGAAAAAACGAGGATATAAGTCTTGAATGTTCATTATAAATCCTACTTTCTACTCATACTATAAACGTGAAAGTTTTTGGGATGATGAAATGTTTGTTAATTACGCCTAAATGAGATTTGTACGAAATTTTAAACTTATCCTGGATCGGTACATAGGATAGCTTTTATCTTGGAAAAATTGAACGTTCTCGAGGGAAAAACGATGAAAAACTTCTACGCAGACGGAGTCGCGGGCAAAAGCTCACATGTGAGGATAATAAAGGTTGTCTTACGAAATCTCCCATGGCCTCAATTTCCGGGCTGGAGGCGTCGGCGGAGTACCAACCACCAACCTGCACGTCGAACGTTTCGGCGACTGTTTCCTGAAACACAATTTAATACGGTTTTAATATGGTTCTATACACGGTATTATATATATACATATATTTATATATAATTATGTGTGAATTACCTGGTTTGTTTACGAGGAGGGGCATCGGGTAGTAAAAATCGCTCAAGTTGCTTCTCCCGTTTCTTCCCAACGTAAACATTGCGCGTGTCCTCTGGTAGGACGCGCATTCTTTTTTTTGTGTCAGCGAGAGCCTTCAACACTAGATTTTTTTCTTCTTCGTAAGTTCTATACAAAAAGATACAAATGATTTCCCACATATTTTTACTTCGTCTGGGTAAATGTCATTTATCGCTATAAAACTTGCCGAGCATAAGGATAGGATAGGTTATCATATGGAGAGTGTAAACAAATAACTAACCTGATACTGGGTCCCGGAATTGCAAGTGGATCATTATTTACAAGTGGGGGAAATAATTCTTTCGGCACTGTTTTGCCCTTTCCTCGCCCACGACCTCGTCCGCGTCCTCTACTCTCTCCTGGGCATTTTCCTTTTGCTGGTCTGTTAATAATGTCAGAAGCCCAAGAGTGAATAAGCGTGTTAGTTTCTCAGAAGAAATTCCATGCAATGCGTTATTATCAGCCCAATCATTCCATAACAGAAAAGTTAACACATTATTATAAAAGAAATCACATCACAGAAAAGAAGTCCCAGTTCCAAACCAAAGGCATTGTTATAGAAAAATGCATTTTTTAATTATTTGTAAAGGTGAGCAAACAAAAAAAAAACCTATTACATTTAATGCTTTAGTTCAGTCTCTCGTTTTTGCTCATTATTTACAAATTGTGCTCATAAAATAGTTATTTAGTAACCGGTACATAATGAAGCTTCTTAAGGCACGAGTGCCGAGGTCTCGCAAGCTCGCGCTCTAATTACAGGCACGATAACCTTAAAAGCTTATTATGTACCATTGTACATAATTAGCTCTTAAGGTTCTCATGCATGTAATTAGCGTATGCAATGGCATACTTACATAACTTTTTCTACAAGCTTAAAATGATAATGACAAAAATAAACAATCGGCAAATCAAATTTCTTGTATACTTTCGATTTTTCTGCTATCAAATTACTTGTCAGCAAAATCATTTAAATTTTTCCTATTGGCGTTAATAGTTTGTGAATTTTATTGCTAAATGATTACAAGTTTTTGGAGTTGTTGGTAATTCTGTAGCTCTGCCTACCCCACTCTGGGAATGAAGGCGTGAAGGTATGTATGTATGTATGTATGATTACAAATTTCATTCAAATTCCGCCAAAAAAGTTACTAAACAGTTCTGACAATTTATCGGACAATATCCATAATTATTGAACGTAACCATGGTAACCAAATAACAAATCGATGGATATTAATCATCTATTTTTAGTAATTTAATAAAAATGTAATCTTAAACACATTTCGTTTTTTTTTTATATACGTAATTTTAATTGGTATTAAAATATTTTTAACGGTTTTCTATTCTATACAAATTAGGAAGTCAAGTGTTCACTAAACGCCAAGACTGATATCCGAATTGACCGTAACCATCATGGTAATAACAACTCTCTAATAAATATTATAGAACTGTTATTACCATCGCAACGCTCATTTTTATAAAATTGTTTTCAAGCTTCGGTTACGCTACATGTTACGGTTACTTACTATAAATCGCTTATATTGATACCATTAACGATATCAATATTAGCGATTTATAGTAAGTACGCGAGTAGAAAAAGTTAGTTAATTATGCATGTCTTCACAGAAAATAATAATTTTAGCGAAATACCAAACCAACAAATGCCATCGCCATAACAGTACCTACATTAATAGTAGGTAATAATTAGTAGGTACGCAAAGAAAAGATCCCAAATCGAACGCCATATCCTGTGTACGCCGTGCCTTATGAACTATACCTAAGCGAAGACCGGAATGGCTTTTGGTAGCCGCAGTCACACATTTGTACTTACAATTGTCATCACATGTTCGGTAGCTAATCCTGTGTAATATACAGTATATTTTAAACATTTTATAGTTTATGTATGAAGCTTAAAGATAAAGATAAAGATAAAGACATTTATTCAGTAAGTAGGCCGCACGGCTTAATACTTAATCCATTTTACTACTATAAGTTATCCAGTAAATATTTAATAATCTTAGGAATATAGGCCGTTAAATCTCCATCCACGTCAAATAACTACCGTTAAACTATTTTAAAGTGAGATTAACTGTTTATCAATGTGAAATAGGACTGAAATATAGTTTTAATCTTGTAACCCAATAAATACTGAATAGTTTGATATATAATACTAATAGAAATATATTAAATTGAGTACTTACGGCATTTTTATAACACTGAACTTGTTCGGCAACTCACGATCACAGCTCACGTTTCGTACACCTTGCAGAGTAACGTAGATAAAAAATATTTAAGTGCAAGTCAGTTGGCTGTGTATTTTTTCAAGTATTGCCAAGTTAATTATCTATGGTTTAAACACAATTTAGGCCACATACGATGGGCGCTTTACAGATAAAAAAATGTGAAACGCAGAAAAGTCGCTTGGTTGCTCCAGCTACCCAAAGCCATTTAGAGACGCGCGAAGTTGGTAGCTCTGGCTACCGGAAGCAAGTGAGAGATAGACAAATGAATACAGTACAGTAATGTAGGAGAAAAAACGTGAAAAGGATTTTTCGCTCTGTTGCCTTGTTTGGTCAGGGTCTCCTTGATTGGACCACATAGTCACCATCAATGGACTCAGGATTTTTTCGCTGATGGTCCAATCAAGGAGCCTTATAGAGATTGGCATTTTTATTTATTTTAATATATTTTTTATTAAGAGTGATTAAACGTTTTTATATAAATCTATAACAGAATACCATCTGTGCACCAAAACAAAAATGGGACACTTCTCCACATAAAGAAACTAAGTCTTAAGCCGGGTCCGCTGCGACGAAAATCTAACAAAACATTGTTTGTCTAACATGTTAGCCAAACATGTTAGTAAAAGTGCCCGTCCGTTGCAACATTAATTAAAAAACGTTTTTGTTGTTCCAAACATTGTTCACGCACAAAATTTATCATGAATACCGACGAAGAGGACGTCTTATCTGTGTTGGCGGTGATGGATCTGATCCAAAGAAGTCAAAACAGGAATAGATTGCGTGTCAGGCCTTACTTGCAGCAACGCTCGTTTAACATATACCAAGAATTGCAAGTTGAAGACAGATTTGGATTAAAAAACTTTTTTCGCTGTTCAGAGAGTGACTTTGAAGAACTGTTATTATTAATATTGCCAGATATACAGAAAAAAACAACGTGGCGGAATGATGTCATTCCACCTGACATGAGATTAGGTGCGACTTTACGATATTTAGCGACGGGAGACAGCTAGTTTAATGTACCAACTGAGAATATCTAAACAACAACTGTCAGAACTGGGTCCAGAAGTGTGCATGGCTCTTTACAATAGCCTAAAAAAAATATATCTAAAGGTAAGCAATTTTTATCTGTAATAATTGTACATTTGGGGCTGTGGCTTGTTTCATTTGAAATTCACCACAGCTTTTTTGGCCGGGATACACGAGGCTTGTTTTTCAAGCCAGAGTAGCAAGATAGTGCTAACTAGTAAGCTAGCAAGCTAGTGCGTCTATTCTCGTGTATACAAAACTAGCCTACTTTCAGGCTAGTAGTACCATATGTTCAAGAGAGGACAGTATGACTGGCTTACTAGCTCCTACCTAGCTTGCTATCCTGGCTTGAAAAACTAGCCTCGTGTATCCCGGCCATTTTGGTGAAGTGAAACGCTGCGAGGAAACCTGCACATATCTATGACGCCAATCAAATGTCATATACCTAGGTACTATAGGCTTTTGAGGATGAGATGAGATTTGTTTACATATCATGTAAAGTTGAGAGTTAAAATGAAATATCCTTTGGGCACAATAATATTTATTTTTAAGTATAGGTATGTACATCTTTTAGCTACGTTGTAGTCTTAGGTAACTTTACGGTATTTTATTTATTGAATTTTAACAAATAATCAATTGCTTCCGTTGTTTCTTGATCGCAAATCTCAGTATTTTCCATTTGAGCAGATGAAGAACTAGGCCTAACTATGGTTTTATTATCTATTATAAACACTGCTGGCAGTTCCTCCAGATTATTATACTGTGATGGCTTAGATTCTCTAATTAAATATCCATCATTTGATAAACCTATAACCGTATTTAACGGACAATATGTAGGCAGGGCATTATTTGATGGTGATGACATTGCTGATGACTGCATTGGTTTTGACTGTCGCAAGTCTGGCTGTACGCAGACAGATGTGCCAGCAATTTGAATTGATGGCTGCTTATTGATGGTAGATTGTACTTCATGCATGTCTGACTGTCCATAGAAAGAAGTGTTTGGTTCTGTATCATTTAAAGTCATAGGCGACTCTGGGTTTTCTAATAACTCGCAAGAATAGTCAGAATAATCACTCGTACTGGTAGTAGATCTATGGTTAAGGTTTGCCACTTCACAATTGTAGAATAGAGTTTGGATGTCTAATTTTAATTTGTTATTTATGGTATTTCTATTTCTTTTCTTATTAGGAAACTTAGATGGCGGTGGCAGTGCCGTCGGGGCTGGTAGCGGTAGCGGGGTTGCTGGTGGCGGTGTCGGCGTAGCTGGTGGCGGTGTCGGTGTAGCTGGTGGCGGTGTCGGCGTAGCTAGTAGTGATGATGACGTGCTTTGTGGTGATGGTATCTGAAATATAACAATAACATGTATTTATTTGTTCACAGATGCCTTCAACCTCATGGCATAGGTGCCTTGGATGGCAAACATGTCATAATGGAAGCCCCAGCAAATACCGGCAGTCTTTATTATAATTATAAAAAAACATTTAGCATAGTACTTCTTGCCATGGCAGATTATGATTATAACTTCATTTATATTGATGTTGGCAGCCAAGGGAGAATATCTGATGGAGGAGTCTTCCAGAATTCATCGCTGTCCCGAGCCCTAAATAGTAATACTTTAGGATTGCCTACAGATGAACCATTGCCCGGAGAAGAAGTAAATTTGCCATATGTTATATTGGCTGATGCTGCCTTTCCATTATCACACCACATAATGAAACCTTACAGCGGTGATCATGAACAAGGTTCACCAGAGAGAATATTCAATTACAGATTAAGCCGAGCTCGACGGATTATAGAAAATACCTTTGGTATATTAGCGTCTGTATTTCGGGTTTTTAAAAAGCCCCTGACTGTAGAATTCAAAACTGCAATATCGGTCATATTAGCTAGTGTAGTTTTACACAATTACCTCAGAAGAAATAACATCAGCAGAAACTTATATTCACCACAAGGCACTTTCGACACTGAAGAAAATGGTAACTTGATACCTGGTCAATGGAGAACTGAAGCACAAGCGGAGGGCTTGCAACCACTACCACGATTACCAAGACGAACAGCCGTAGATAGCCAGCGGATTCGAGATAATTTTGCCTCATACTTTGTCAGCGAGAGAGGAATGGTTCCATGGCAGTATTAGTATGTCATCTTGGCATTTATATATACTTTTATATTATTGTTTCTGCTTCATTGAAGAATAAAATATATAACTATAAATAAACGTAGTTGCAGTTTTATTATTATTTAGGTTGCAAATCATTTTAATAGGCAGCAAACAAGATAACCTAACAAATTAATACTTGTAGGTATTAAAATGTTAAATAATATAATAAGTGTGAAAAAATAAGTACTTAACATATCATCTTGTAAATTGCTGACTGAATTTTGCGGTATATTAAAACATATCATATTTGATATTTCTTCGTATGCAAACCATTTTGAAATGTATATATCTTCTGCTCCGCTGCCCGTTTTAAGCCCCGTAACCTTCTTCTTCTCTCTGTTATACTGTCCACGAAGGCTTGTCCACTTTGCTAAAACCTCCTTTGCAGTGATTCCAAACACTGATGCAATCTCTTTGATGGCATCCTTCTTCTTATTTTTAATTTTATGGTCACTAGAAGACACATCCCAAATGACGGGCCGTTCCTTTATTAATTGGATAAAGAACAAAGTATTTTCCTTATTCCACTCCATTGCACATCACGTCAACAATCAAATCAATTAAATTAATTCAAAGATGACAGTTGACACTTTGACAGGACAACCGAGACCGACACAGTATGACGGGCAAACACAAAATGAACGCTGCACCCCCCTCCGCAGGCGAACGCGGGGGATGTTTTCCATCCGTCGCGGCAAACATGTTTGAGTGTTTTTGCTAACAAAAACATTTAGACCACGCCCCTATTATGTTAGAAAAACATGTTAGGTGTTAGAAAAACACAAAAACAGGTCGCAGCGGACCCGGCTTTATTGACAATCAATATGTACATTGACATGATAATTTAAAGTAAGAAGCCTCGATAATGTTATCACAATATAATATTATAACTGAAACGAAATAATACTAAACTTAACTCAAATAATACTTCTCTTTTAAATTAAACTTTATCATGGACCCGATTCTACAGTGGCCTCTAAACTTCCTTATTTTATTTAGGTGTCGCTAAAACACTTTGCTATTCTATGAGCAGCTGTCATAATCAAATGACAGCGCCATGGCAGCGCTAATTTGAATCTGACGCTTCTTATTTTAGGCGTTCTTATAAATAAATAAATCATCATCATCATCATCATCATCATCATCAGCCTATATTTGTCCACTGATGGACATAGGCCTCTCCCATTGCACACCAAAATATCAGGGGACAATGTTACACCAATTGACCTAGTCCCAATTTAAGCTCTAGGCTTGTATTATGGGTACTAGACAATGATATAAATAAATATATACTTAAATACATAGTAAACATCCATGACTCAGGAACAAATATTCGCGCTCATCACACAATATCTGCCCTTACCGGGATTTGAACCCAGGACCGCTAGCTTCGTAGGCAGGGTCACTACCAACTAGGCCAGCGCGTCGTCAAACGTCTTATACATTGTCAGCTTGACATTCTGGAATAGCACTGATTAAATCTGCCGTCAAAAATGTCTTATAATTAAACAATTTAGTTTTAGTTGGTTCCGATTGCCTAACTAAGTTTATATTCCCGCTTTGAAAAAAATATAATTATGTTTTGCAAAGCGGACATATAAACTTTTAAACATTTTTATGTACACACGCACATTCGGTGTGTACCCATGCCTTACGTATTGGGACCGAGCGCTACGACAGCGCCACGTGACAGGCGGCCATTATGGACAATATTGTCACCGCTGTCAAACAAGAAGTAAGTAAATATTGTAAAAAATATTAATGAAATCTTGTGTTATTTTACTATATTACTCAATTTTGGACAATGGTAGTCGGTAACATTATTGCCAATAATATTAAAAAAAATGTTTTCAGTGAGAAATGAGCCTACTCGTGACTAAAACGGGGTTTCGTGCCATCACCCACGAAATCATTTTCCAACCGGAGACGATGAATAAAGGCAAGAAATTGGTGCTAGCTGGGCATGTCCTTGAAGTTGAAGACATTCGCCAAGGAGACATGACTCGTATTATCAAAGCCCGAGTGGTTCGCCAAACTTCTGTCACGGCAACGGCGTACAAGACAACTTTGTTTGTAATCAGATTTTTATGTACTGCAATATGGATTTGACAGCTCAAGTCAGCGACAAAAATGACAATTTTAGCCGTAGCGAGCGCTGTGATCGTTTAGGCTACCCCCTCCACCCGCTTTGCACTCTGCCAATAAGAAACTGAATCATATCTTCTATTGATCAGTGGAGAAAAATTTTACATAACCATTTTTCAATGTTTTCATCAGTTTCTATTTTTTTTTTTTAGATGTTGTAGATTGTGGCTCTTTCTTAGATATTTCCATTTTTTTTAGGCTGTTTTTTTGTTTTTTAGTTTTTTCAGCGGCTTCCTCTTAAGATTTTTTGCGATGAAGTTAATCCCGTGATACATTGAGCTTTTTTGCTCCTTTGTCTCAATTCTGTCGCTATTTTTATTGCTCCTGGTCATAATTGTTTTACGTGAAAATAAAAGTTTGAATTTTTATTCCTGGTGGATTTTCTTGGGCCTTCAGGTGTCGCTGGAACTTCGTCAATTTGTGCTTCTGCAAATTGATCGGGTTGTCTTGGCTCAGGTTGCAAAATTTCAGGTGTGGTGTTCAGGTGTTCAACCGTATTATTTATATCCGCGGCTGTACCATTATCCTCTGTAGCAATTTCTATCTGGTCAAGGTCTGGAGCTCTATCTAACCGTTCTGCATGTATTTCGGCAATAACTGCCATTGTAGTTGATGTTTTACTTTGCACCTCAACTGATCTTGGACATTCGGGTCTTGATTCTACGTATTCCTGTAGTGATTCTCTTCTCATTGGTGATTTGACAGCCAACGGATCTTCTTGAATTGATAGATCTGAATGTATGTTTTCCTCTTCTTCTGGGACTATAAACTCGTAGTCTTGAAATACGTCTTTATTCAGAGGATAAAGCCTGTACCGAAAAGTATTTTTACATACCATATTCACGATAACAATAAAACTGTAACTAATAGTAAAGATATTTTATTTTAGTTATAATGAGTAATTGTGCCTTTTTACAATAAATATATGCATTTTATGGTTTGAGGGTTTGGCGGCTAAAGCAGCGATTTTTTTTCTTCAAGCCCGCCATTAAGTTCTGCACAGTTGTTTCGGAGACTTGCTTTTTCCATTTCTTTTTAAAATCTTCCTCTGATACTGATTTTTTCCATATAAATGTTCTTATTCTTATCGCTAATATTCTCTTTATTCTCGGTAGTGAAGAATTGGTCACATGGTTAAGTCGAAAAATCCCTTTTCACATATGTCTCATCGTCGAAAATGTTCGACTCAAATTGCACAGCAGTTAGCAAAGTTTTCGCGACCAAAAAAAAAAAATATGAAAAATATGCCCAAAATACCTTACTTCACTTAATTTATATGGAAATTTATTAGCGTTAAATCGAACATTGTGTTCTTTGGCCCGTTCAAAAACCTGTGTTAATATTGCATCATGCTCTGCCTCAGTTCTACCACAAATTAGTAAGTCATCGCAATATACTATAACACCTGGAATATCACCAAATGCCATCTCACTGTATTTCTGAAATATTTCCGGTGCTACAGAAAATTTCCTTGAGCAAATCGCTCTCCCGGTCTTCTGTACACTCGTCCTCTTCTATCGCAGCCGTTCAGGCAGATCCTGCACTCGTCTGAGAAAAGGACTGAGGTCCACTGCTCAATTGTCCAGTTTTCGTGATTTTGAGCAAACTGACGTCGTGCTTCATGGTGCCGAGGCAGCAATTTGGGCCCCGTCGCAGACCTTTTTGGGGTCAGGATTAGTACTATAGTTACTATATGTAGGGAGCAATAAACTTACTAACATAGAAAAATACATAGAATACCACATCATATATTACATTACAATGACATAATTTAAGACTTTTAAGTTCCTTTAGTAAGTAGATTATGAAATCTCCCGAAATCTTTGAATATCTAAATACTATCAGAAAGTTAAATATATTTTAGAAACACATGTCTACCATAATTCAACAATTCAACGCAAACCATCAATCATTATTTAGATAAGAACGCAGGCACATGATATATTTTTATACTCACATTGAAGCCATGTTCACTTAATTGTGGCAACCCATCCACAGCAGACAAGCCCATGAGTGCCAAGACCCTCTCTTCATAGGCTGTCATAGCTTGTCTACTATGTAGGCCACCACCAGTCCCACCAGCATGCCGCCGCATCATCGTGGCTTTCTTTTTAGTTTTGGTCTTAAAGTCTGACCACACCTATATTTATGCAGTTATTAAGCAGTGCAAGGCATTAGTTATTGTATGTTATTAAATTATGACACAAAAAACATGCATGATAAACAATAATAAAAACCTTCTTCCACCTTTCCACCGTCTTCTGCCCTCCAGTGCCAACCGAGTTTAAAGTTTCGGCTAAGTCGCGGCAGAGCCTCTCCGCCCTTTGCCTACCTTGAAGCCCCGACTGCGGCTTCGTAAGGTCGCCTTTCCTTTAATTGAAACAAACTTTGTCCTTCAGGAAAATGCTAAATGTTTAGTTGTTATTGCAAAATTTGGGTTATTTAACAAAAGTGATACGTACTGCTCCATAAAACCGAGCATGGTCTCAAACTGCTTGCCACTTGTACGTTGGGATCGTGGATCCATGTCTAAAAATACGAAAAATATTAGTAGTTTAATTAACCAAAACACAACAAAATCTACTATACAAACAAGTAATCTATCATTACAAACAAAAAATATAATATACACGACATATTATTAATGTTCCTTGAACAGTAGAAAATGACTTTGCTTGTCGAAATATACTTAATTACTTAACTCATTATAATTATAATAACGAAATAATGATTATAAGGATGAGAAGTGAGTATAAATTAAACAGCAACACGATATTTAAATTGAAAGAGACATGAAACTTTATTTGTTTACTTACCGAAATTTTACCTCCTAAAACTTTGACTGACAGTTGATGTCACTATGACGTTTGACATTGACGTTTCAATTTGCGCTAAGCATAGACAATTTAAGGCTAAATTATTATTATAGATGAGCGTATCGCAGAATCGACAGCACGTTTTTCTATTCTAACTCCTTTTGTCTGACATATGTTGGACGCTAACGCCTAGGCGTTGAACTTTATAGAAAGGAAAACGTCTGAAAGCGTTTGCATCTTGTCTTGACCCCCAGTACTGCCGACAACAGTCCTCACAAAAGCCTGTCGCTACCATTCCTTCCTCCTTTAGTGAGACGGTGTTGCTCGGAAGTTTTCTAAAGAACATTTCCACGTATATAGTAAGAGGTAATTGCAGGCAATACATCGTGTAAAGCATATTTTCAATCTGAAAACATAATAAGTGACGTCACAATATATTTATGTAAACTATTAGCTGTTTATAAATTTTTGAATGCCTCGAAAGCATAGAAATACTACTTGCCTGTTCAAAGTATGACAAATTGTTGCCAAAAAAGTCGTATTTCTGGTCAATAGCTTTTAGCACAGACTCCATTGCTATACTGTATAGCTTATTGATTTTTTTAAGAAAAATAAATTGAATTGCTTTCCTGTAATCCATAATTTACAAGAGCTATACTACACGGGCGGTTCTCCCGCCGCACACTGGGCTGAAAATCGGCTTTCATAGACATAGGAATCGAAGTTAACATTTTAAAGTTTTTGTGCTTGAAATGGCTTATGCTTGCCATTATTATGCTAAATTATGATCCTGGCGTGATTTAGCACTAAAACTTATGAGTTATAATTTTTTTCCGAAAAAAATGTATGGAGCTATAACTCTCTCGATATCTCGGGAACCGCAAAAAAAACACAAATATCCTTACAGCAGGTTATACTACTAATTATTTCTGATTTTTTGACATACTACATATTTCAGTCTGAGATGCCGTCTTTTTTTTTAAATCGGCGAAATTTTTAATTATTTTTGTTCGTTCCTAACGTCCTAATTTAAAGATAAAACACAGAAATATGTATGTTTCGCATTTTCAATAAAGGGTGGGTCATATTGTCACGTCCTACCGGGTGGCAAGAAAACTCGATAGAGGTTTATAGAATTTATTAGAAAGAACTCCGGTAGTGTGAACAGAAGAGGGTAGTAGGTTCGTAGGGTGTGGTCTGATTCTGTGAAGTGGACAGCACTTCCCTCGTAATTAGAGTGACGCGGAGCGGCGGTGAAGGTAACCCGTCGGCTAGTGTGGTCCACATATGTATGGAAAAAAAAAAAAAAATTTTACCTTCTCCACAACACTCTTTTTGTTTGTATAACTGTAAATAATGTCTGTACCAAAAATCAGCCAATTCCAAGCATGTTTAGAGGTCGCGACAAATTAAATGATTGAAATAAATAACAAAATTACCAAATACTCGTAGGCCTCAAAACGGTCTTTATTTATTTGTTGTAATCATACAACGTTGTCAGTTTATAATAAAATTTGACACATTTATTTAAGATAAATGTGTACCTATCACTAACTCATAACGTACCGCTTTTATGATTTGGAGGGTAGGTTAGTTAATGTAGTCGTCGTCTCAGTGGGTAGTTGTATTCTCGTATGCCAATAGAACTGATTGCAGTTAATATATTGTTTTTCGCGAATGATTGAGTACTGTTAAGTGTGTTGTGTTATGAGTACCTAAACTATGTCTTCTACCAGTGTTTCTATGTGTACTAGGACATCTGCTGCAGTTTGGATACTTGGAAAACCTATAGAATTTTTTTCTTATGCAAGGCTTCCTTCAAACGGTGATGTACTGCGAAAATATTACTTTCACCACATAGAACAAAATAAAAATGTGAAACAAAGTGTCAACGTAACCGCTAAATCAATATTAGAGATTTGGGACAGAGCCAGGATACCTACTCAAAGAGTAGACGCAGTCGAACGAAAACTAACCAAACTGTTAGATAAATATATTGCCTTAAAAAAGAGTCGGACCAAAAACATCGCGAAATGTCGCATGAATCAGGCGATATTTAAATCAGATCTTCTCGATTTGTTTGATGTAGCTGCTAGGAATGCATTGAATGTAATGAAAAATGAAGAGGATAAAAATTTCCTTAAGATGCAAAGAGAAGATACATTTAGTTGCAGTATGGCTGGCGTGGACAAGTTGATTAGTGAGCAGGAATCCCGAAAACGGCAGCGAGAAAGAAAAGCTGAAAACAGAAAACTGCGAATGCAAACAGAACAAGTAGCTAGTAAAGCGGCTTTGTTACCATCTGATAATTCAGGTTCGTGTAGCTATGAATCTTCTTCAAGTGAAGAGTTTGTCGGTCCCTCAACGTCAAAAGTTACAAACGAGGAGAAGCCTAAAAAAACATCTAAATTACTCACTGAAAAGGTACTGACAACTCTTGACCGAGTTAACATATCTGATCGGAAAGCTATGTTTGTGATCGGGACAGTGGCACAGGCATTAGGCTCTCAAGTGGCAGATATCTCTCTATCACGCAGCACAATACGCCGGAGAAGAAACGAAACGCGTAAACACGTCACAGAATCAGATAAGTCATTATTTTCCCCACAAGATCCTCTTGTTTTGCACTGGGATAGTAAATTATTGCCTAATATTGTTGGTGGTGTTGAGAAAGTGGATCGAGTAGCTGTGCTTGTCACTGGCGGTGGCATTGAAAAACTACTAGAAGTACCTAAAGCCAAAAGAAGTACCGGGCAAGAACAAGCTGACGCTTGCTTGAAAGTTCTTGATGACTGGAAATTAAAGAGTCACGTGAATGGTTTATGTTTTGACACGACTGCGTCTAACACAGGGTTGAATTTGGGAGCCTGTACTTAGATTGAAAAGTCTCTAGAGAAAGACTTTATTTGGATTGCTTGTAGGCACCATATTTTTGAAGTCATACTCTCAGACGTTTTTAAATCATTATTTGTAGCAAGCAGCGGACCTGACATTAAACTTTTTAAACGTTTTCAAAACAAATGGGCAGAAATAAATCAACAGATTTTTATCACTGCCGACAACGATTTGTTTGATACCCCATATCTCCGTACGCTACGCCAAGACATGAAGGCATACTACAACAATGCAGTCGAAATTCAGCAGCCAAGAGACGACTACCTTGAGCTGCTGAATCTTAGTCGCATTTTCCTTGGAGTGACAGACAGCACCGCTGAAATTAAGTTTCGTGCTCCTGGTGCCCTTCATCAAGCTCGGTGGATGGCCAAAGCAATCTTTTGCCTGAAAATATATCTTTTTCACGGTCAATTCACTCTCACTGCAGCGGAAAAACGATCCATAACAGAATTGTGCTTATTTGTAAGTCTCGTTTATGGCCGATTTTGGAATGAGGCTCCAATGGCAGAAAGATGACGCAACACTTCTAGCACTAATCAAAGATTACCCAAATCGCAAGATTAGTGATACTGCGATGAAAGCCTTTCTTCGCCATTTGTGGTATTTTTCGGAATATCTAATAGGACTTTCTCTATTTGATCCCAGGGTAAGTATTGAGTCCAAAAGAGAAATGGTTAAAAATATGCAAAAACCACCTAGACGAAAGGCTTTGAAAAGACTAGATAGCAAAACTTTTGACCCAGAACAGCCTTTACAGTCTTTTTTTACACAGCGGAGTGCGGCCTTGTTTGATTTATTAATTTTTGAGGGACGCGAGAAATCAGTAGGTTTTTTGGAAAAAGATCCTTCACAATGGGCCACTGATGAAATTTACACCCAAATGGCGGAGAAAGCTAGACAAATAAAGGTCGTAAATGACTGTGCAGAGCGTGGGATAGCATTAATTACGCAATTCAATTCTTCTATCACAAAAGATGAACAGCAGAAACAATATCTCTTGCGTGTGGTTGATCTTCACAGAAAAAAGTTTCCTGTGGCTTCAAAATCCAATGTTATGTCAATGTCTTTCGAAGATAGTGATTGAAAATATATGTACTGGGTATAATTTCGTTACATTTATAACTGCTGCCTACAGTTATTAAATGTCCGGAGGTAATTAGGTGATGAGAGATAAGATAAACCACTTTATGGAGATACTAATTTAATTACTGGCTCTTAGGGCTAAGTAATACAGTGAGTTACCAGGCGGGCACGAGTCGCGTCTATCGGAATACCGATACGAATGGTGGCTGTGAGCGGACTGAGCTCCGCGTGTCCCGTGCTCGCTTTGCTTTCCAATAATGCTGACGATATAAATTCCTGTAGGGGTGTCGCCACAGTACTCCCCCCCTTTTTGGAAAGAAATGTACATTGAAGTGAAAAAATAAATAAATAGAATTAACATGTTTAACATTAGAATTCATTGTTTCCTTTACGGAACCCTAAACTGTTATCTATGTATCGCACAACCGATTCATCTTGCTGACAACGCACCGTACTCAAGTCGGTGCATTGTTTACATTTAACGAATGATACCACGAAACGAAAAGTACAAAGTTATGTTGTAAAAATAAAAACAAAACCAAATGAATTGCAAAGAAAAAATAAATTGTGGAGAATGTTTCCATAAGACTTCTAAGAACCTAATGGTTTTCAAGAGCCATTTCCTGCAGAAATTAGAACGCAGAAATCAGAACAGCGATAAATCACTTGATTATTATTGTAAAGATTGTGGAAAAATAACAGCTTTAATACACTGGTGCTTGTGGCCTCGGTGTTACCGTGATCCCCGAAGGCGTCATCCTTCTTATGCTTTTCTCTAACCACTTCCTCGTATTTTGAATGCACTTTTGTCTGATGTAATAACACACTATAATTCCAAAAATTACTGCACATATAATGAGGCCAATTCCTACATAGTTGAGTTTACTCTCCACTTGACCTGATAAATTTGTTACTGTTGCCATGGCTATGGCGTCGTGCGAGTCCTTGTTTTCTTCTTTGCTTTGTCCCCAGCCCATGATTAGCTCGCTTAATTGGTTTTAAGTTGAAATATGAATGTTGACGTAACTACTTGTTACGGTTTCGATTAGTAATGATCGCAAAAACTTGTGAACTATAGAAGAAAACATTGACTCTTACATCGTGCACGTGTGCTCTACTTTGCTTATAGGTATGTAGCAATTAAATGCTAACGTAAGTGTCACAGTCGACTTAGTCTGTCAGTACTGCATGATTTAACATTGTACTATTATCTAACTTAAACAATTCCTATGTGTGCATTACCGCTATTATACTACTACTGTGCACCGTAAAGTGCGGAATGTGCATAACTGTGTTGCACCAGTAATGCGCATTATGTATTTTTCATGTTTACATCATATTATAATTAAATAATTAAGCATATATCTTAAGGGTAGTTGTGGTACAGGACCGACTCTGCCATAGTTAATTACAAAGAAAATCTCCAAACAGCCGTCCTGTACCCAACGCCGACTAAATAAATAATAATTACCAATTGCCACGCGTTCAATCATCGATTAGGTATCTTATAGGTCTATTAATAACTCGTCCGCAACGCGTGGTTCGGATCCGTGAGGCAGGTGTAGGCGAGGATACCGCTGATGGTGATGATGATGTCGGTGGCGATGGCGCCGATGTGTCCTGAATGACACTGGTCGGCCCATCGTAAACGTCGGTGGTATGGTTACATAAGATGAAAGCTGGTTTTAACCTATCTATGGATATATCTACCTGCCTGTTTGGTAACTGTACCTTAAATGTTTTCGCGTTTCTACTGAGGACTTTATATGGTCCATCGTAGTTGTAAGTGAGCGGTTTTTTTACCGCATCATTTCTTACAAAAACATGAGTGCAGCTATCGAGTTCCTTGAATACAAATATCTTCCTATTATCTCTATTTTTTATTGGGACTGGTTTCAGGTTGTTGATTATGTTTCTTAATTTTTCTACATATGAAAACTGATCGCTACTATTTATCTGTGATTTTATGTAAAAATCCCCTGGTAACCTGAGGACCTGTCCATATGTCATCTCTGCAGCACTTACGTCGCTCCCTGACTTACCAGCTGCACGTAGTCCTAACAGTACTGTTGGTAGCTCCTCTACCCAGGACGCATTGTCTGCTAACCTGGCCGTGAGGGCAACTTTTAAAGACCTGTGCCATCTTTCTATCATCCCGTTGCTCTGAGGGTGGTATGGTGTTGTGCGAATTCTCTGGATACCTAATATTTTCATTAAATTTGCAAATAACTCGCTCTCAAACTGCCTGCCCTGATCTGTGGTTATGTAACCGGGAGTTCCAAACCTACATATCCAATTCTCGTATACCACCCGCGCTACCGTTTCCGCTGTCATATCCGTCACTGGTATGGCTTCCGGCCATCTCGTACCTCGATCTATCATCGTGACTAGGTACCTATGACCTTGTTGTGAAATAGGCAAAGGGCCTACTAAATCTATGTGTACGTGTTCGAATCTCCCTGCCGGGTCGAACGTTCCTAAGTCGGAAACCACATGTCGACTTATCTTAGTCCTTTGACATTGTACGCACGCTCTTGCCCACTTTCCGATATCTTTATTCATGCTTGGCCAGAAGAATCTATAAGTAATCATTTTTCGTGAGGTTCTAATTCCGGGATGACTATTATTATGGACTGCCTTAAAAACTGTTTCCCTAAACTGTAATGGTACGTAAGGCCTTGGCGTACCCGTTGACATTTCGCAATAAATTACCTTATCGGAGTTAGGTAGCAACAGTGTTGTGAAATGAATTCTACTGTTGAACGACTGCGTAACCTGAGTATCCGTTGCTTGCGCTTGCGCTAATTCCGCGTAATCAACTACTGTGGGGCCTGTTATCGCTTCTACCCGTGAAAGCGCGTCAGCAACTACATTCTCCGAACCTCCTATGTGCCTAATCTTGCTTGTAAATTCGCTGATGAACATAAGGTGCCTTGTCCGCCTTGGTGTTTCGTTTGTCGTTCCTATTTTTGATAATGCGAATGTTAGGGGTTTGTGATCGGTATATACGATTAGTTCCCTTCCTTCAATTAGGTACCTAAAATATACTATTGCCATGTATATGGCTAAAAGTTCCCTATCAAACGCACTGTACTTTCTCTGCGTGTCTGAGAAAGTTTTTGAAAAGTAACCTAAAGTTTTCCACACGTTGTTTGTTTTTTGCTGTAACACGGCTCCAGCTGAGGTGTTTGACGCGTCGGTCATGAGCGCAAGCGATACCCCGGGTAACGGATATGACAGAGTAACGGCGCGTTTTAAGCTTTCCTTACTTGTCAAAAATGCGTTGTCGGCTTCCTTGTCCCATTGAATTTTGGTCTGGTCTTTCTTTTTTGAGTTGTGCAAAAATTTATTTAAATGACTTTGTCCATCCGCTGCTTTTTTAATGTGAGGCCTGTAGAAATTAATCATTCCCAGAAATCGTCGTAGTTGTTCGATGTTTTCTGGTTTCGGGTAATCAATGATGGCTTTTACTTTTTCGTCTAGTGGCTTAAGGCCCGCTGACGAAACAGAGTATCCTAAAAATTTTACCGTATTTTGCCCGAATGTGCATTTACTTAAATTTATTGTTATTCCGTATTTATTTAAAATTTTGAAAATACATTCTAGATGCCCTTTATGCGCGTGCTCGTTTTCCGATGCGATTATAAGGTCATCTATGTAACAAAATAGCGAAGACTTAGCGCCCTGCGGATCGACAAAGTTTTCAATTTCTTGAAGAATGGAATTCATGAACCGTTGAAACGTTTGTGCCGCGTTACGCAGACCAAAAGTCATCCGTGGGAACTCAAATAATCCGAACGGTGTGATTATTGCCGTTTTCTCTATGTCTTCCGGAGCCACCTCGATATTGTGATACGCGCGGTTGATGTCTAATGTTGTAAATAATTTCTTACCTGCTAGTCCGTATGTGAAGTCCTGGAGCCTTGGTATTGGGTAGCGGTCCGGCTTGGTTATTGCGTTTAACCGCCTGTAGTCCCCGCATGGCCGAATTTGTCCGTCTTTCTTCGGCACGACGTGTAGAGGACTGGCCCAGGAGCTTTTGCTTGGTCTGCATATACCTAATTCCTGCATTACACGGAATTCTTCTTTTACCTTTGCATACCTGTCGGGCGGTAACGGCCTTGCCCGCGCGTATACCGGTGGTCCCGTGGTTTCGATGTAATGTTTTACATCGTGTTTGGCTGGCTCTGAAAAGGTGATAGGTTTGGTTATGTCGGCATACCGTGCTAGGATGTCCCGGTACGGATTTGACCTTTGTATGGTTTGTACCGTCCGAGTTGCCTGCGTCATGGATCCGCTTATACCTACGTTGCCGGACTCGTCAATTAAACTATGATTATGTAAATCTACCGTTAACTTATTTGTCCTTAAAAAGTCTGCTCCTAGGATCGGTTTTTTCACGTCACACACCACAAATGTCCACATGATGGGTTTTCTAAACCCTAAGTGTAGCTCAAACGTCATTGTGCCGTATGTCCGTATCTCCGTATCGTTCGCAGCAAACAACTTATAGCTACACTCGCGATTAATTGCGCCACTGACTCTACCCACTGGGATGACTGAAACGTTAGCACCTGTGTCTATGAGGAATGTTATGCCACTCTTTCGATCTGTTATGCAAAGGCGGTGATTGTCCAAGTACGGTGTACACCCTTTAATCACCTTGGGGTGCACCGCACTTAGTTTTTTGTCTGCGGGTTCCAATTTCTCTCCCTGGGTTGTCCCCTTTGCTGCCAGGTACAAGGTTGTTGGCAATTTCTTGCAAACTTCCCGAATCTTTGGTGGTAGTGACATAACCTGCTCTGCTTCTGGAAGTAATTGGGTGGGCCTCCTTTTCGTTGTGGCCAGGTGCCGCGGCTGCTTCCGGTTCCTGCTTCCCTTCTCATCTCATCTACCTGCCCTTGCAGCTGCTGGAAACCGTCTGTTATTTTCCTGATTTCCTCTAATAGGGCTGGGGAGCCGCCGCCATCTTTTTCTTTGCTCACCTCCGCTATCGTTGTGTTTTTGAGCGTTTCAGCTATCCTGTCTGCTAGTACCGTAAGTTTTTCTGGTTCCTCTTCTTCGTGCGTTATTAGTGCTGCTCTTACGGCTGCGGGGAGTCTCTGTAGCCATAGTTTTTTTACGGTCCTTAGCTCAACCTTTGCATTTCGGGCTGCTTCTGCCATCCGCCTATACAGCTGTGATGGCCTCTGGTCCCCAAGATGCAGTTCATTGAATAGCTTGTTGAATTGCTGTTCCTCTGTTTCTTGGAACTCCGCAATCAACCGTGTTTTGAGGGTGTCGTAGTTCCTCGTCCCTGTTTCCAACAGGTCATCGGCATGGCTGAGCTCTTCTTTGTTCAATTTTCCAATAACTAGGTCGAATTTTGTTTCGCTGCCTATCTTCTGTGGTGCAGTGATTGCCTCGAACTGCACGAAACATGCTCTCGGCTTGTCGCTCCAGAAGGGCGCAATCCGGCTGTGTATGCTCACAGATTGTACCTCTCCTATCGCGGTGTTGAGTGCTTCGGGTTTAGGCTCCGTCATTATGCCCGCCTGGTTGGTTTAAAATGCTCGAACAAAAATAATCACGTCGGGGTCACCAATATAACTGCTGCCTACAGTTATTAAATGTCCGGAGGTAATTAGGTGATGAGAGATAAGATAAACCACTTAATGGAGATACTAATTTAATTACTGGCTCTTAGGGCTAAGTAATACAGTGAGTTACCAGGCGGGCACGAGTCGCGTCTATCGGAATACCGATACGAATGGTGGCTGTGAGCGGACTGAGCTCCGCGTGCCCCGTGCTCGCTTTGCTTTCCAATAATGCTGACGATATAAATTCCTGTATTGGTGTCGCCACAGATACATTTTTTTCTGCTTTTTCGATATATCCGAAATTTCTCCACCAGGTGCACTTTTTTAAAAAAAATCACCGAATTTAAAAAAAAATATATTTTTATTTTTTTGCTCGAATTGGCTAACCGTATGTAATTTTAACCATGGACAATTATTTTCAGTCAATTCGAATGAAAAACTGATGAGTTAATGATACTTTATTGAAATCTTTGTATGGAGCCAATATGAAAAATCGATATTTCTCGTAAACTACATAAAATACCGTTATATCCTGTCAGGCAGTTATGGTACCAATTATTCTTGAATTGCTAACGAGCTAAAACCTTAATTAGAGAACGCTTTTTTTATTATTCACTGAATCATTAAACCATATCATTCGCTGGTGGCTGGTCGAGGTATCTGCCCATTGGTGCCCTTAGCAGTATCGGACCTGGGATCTTGCCAGCCAGTCCCACTTACGCCACTCAGGGCAGTCGCCGCTGTAGGCAGGGTGCGTCGCTTCGCCGGACGTCAGTCCGTTCCTCACGCAATTCGCGCAACTGGGGTCCGCTTCCCGCCCAGTGCACTCCTTGGTGTCATGGCTGCCTCCGCAATAGCCACATGTCCGCGGGTGGTCGCAATTTCTGGCAAAGTGACCATAGCGGAGGCAGCCATAACATTGGACCACCGGCGACTGGTCGAAGGCCATGACCACCTGGTAGCCAATCCTCACCTTGCTGTCCCGGAGGCGTGCCCATATGTCCGCATCAGCCTCCAGGAAAACGTTGGTGGTCTCCGGTATCCGGCCCTTAGTCCTTCGGAGCACCCGCATCCTGCCTTCAGCGTCGACCACGCCCTCAAGTAGCGAGACGTTCTGTCGTACTATTGCCCCCGGTATTTGGGCATCCGTCTGGCCCCGCACCACCCCGACCAGCCGCAACTGCGGCCTCCGGAGACTGTTTTTTGTGGTTTTTAGGTCTGGGCACTCTCTGCTAATGGCCGCCTGGAGAGTCTCCCGGTCCTCCTCTGTGGCAAGACCCAGGACTGCCTTCTGATTTCTGACGCCTCGGACGTAGTCCACCCCTACCCCTAGTCGCGAGACGTCAATACTGTCCTTCACCCTGCGGATGACACCCGCAGAGGTGCGGCCCGGGGCAGTCGACTCGACTGTGAGGGGAAAGCGTGTCCGTGGTGGGAAGTCGGGCGTTACCTTCGGGCCAGAAAAACCGGCCCCGGTCCTCCGCCGTGACTTCCGGGGACCAACGATCCTCCACGGTCCGTGGTCCGCCATCCCCTCCTCCCCCCCGCCACCATGTGCCGGCTTACCAGCGCCAGCCAGCTCGTCCATTAGCTTCGGCCCGCTGGCCTCATTGCGGTCGCTGTCTGAAGGTCCTCGCCCATGGAGTCAAATCCCGGCACCACCCGAGAGTAGAGCCTCTCCGTCTGGGCTGTAACACTTTCGTGAACCCCCTCGATACTCTCGGCGATGCGGGCCACCTGCTCCATCTTGGCCCCTGCCTGGACCTCCTGGGCGATACCTTCCAGCGTGCTATGGAGGCCAGCAAAACAGGACTCCGCCTTGGCACCGCTAGCCACCGCCAGGTCGCCGGACTCTGCAGCTCTGCAGACGCCCTCCCGCAGGGTGACAGTCTTCTCTGAAAGATCAGCAATCTCCTGCCGCAGCCTCCTCACCTCGACCAGGACCTCATTTTCCCCAACTTGGGTCCCTCTCAGCGGTTTCCTATCCAGCGTCTCCCTTAGGGACTCCACGGACGCCCGGAGGGGCTCAAGGCCTTCCCCGGCCGATGCAGCCTCCCCAGCCGCCGGCACTCGGGTGCTCATGGCCGTCCTGAGCCGCTCCATGGAGTCCCCAAGGTCGGAGACCATAATGGTCCTCTGGGCCCCTTGCTCCTTACGTACCGCTTCGAGGGCCCCCATGACCCGGTCGGAGTCCGCCCCCAGCCTCGCCATCGCCCCCTCCAGGGCTCTGGAGTGCGATCTCTCCAGGGCTGCGACTCTCCGTTCCTGGGCAATCTTTTGTTTTTGTTGCTCTAACATGTGTCGGGCCCGGGACCCCCCGCGGACAACCCCACTCCCACGGAGCAAACGGAGCGGTCGTCCAACCCCATGGACAGCTCAGCCACCCCCTCCGCGTCCACTGGCTCGCCCGCAGTCCTGGCACACTCGGCCGCCCCCGCCAACGTGGCCTCCCTGATTTGGGTCCTGACCCTGAGGAGCGCCGACTCTGACCTGGTGCTCGTCCGAGTACCGGGGCTCGGTCCAGCTGGCGTCGAGGCCGCGGCCGGCCGTCCAGGCTTGGCTTCCGGGTCCTGATGGGCCTCCCGCGTGCCCTCCGACGGAGGACTAACCCCTCGCCGGTCCACCTCCGCATCCGTCCAGGTGACCGTCCATGTCAACCGGGGAGGTTGAGGGCACCTCGGTCCCCTCCCGCTCCGCCGACGCCCCGCTGGCCCCCCTGGCCCCACCTGGAGCCCCCTTACCCAAACGCCGCAATGGCGCCGCATCCCCAACACCAAGGGGGGGAGTTTTGGCTATGCGTATGAGAAGCCGCGGCTTCCCGAAGGTTTTCCCACTGGCTTCTTCCTGCTCTTGCCGTCCCCCTCCTTAGGGTGCGCGGATGACATTTTGTAAAACGGGGGCCGCCGGTTATGCTGCGGAGCTGGTAGAGCCCGTCGGTCCGCCCACAACGGTGGGTCGCTCGCCTCTCTAGACCGCCCCGTTCGGGAGCTACAGGCCCCCAAAGACGGTGTGTGACAGCTGTCACCTGGCCAAAGATGGCGGGTCAGATTTTAAAATGCCCGTATCTCCGGATCTAAGGTCTGACTTTTATTCCCACAGAAAAAATGTAAACAAAGTTACGTCACTGTCAAAGTGACATTTCAGGGGATCTTAAAGTACGGGCCAGCAAGAAAAATAATATTACTTAGGTATTAAGATATTATCATGCCGCTGGAAGTGATATTAAAAATAAATTTGAGAAATAATTTAAATTAAAATCGCACAAATCTGTGAAATGAAACAGCATTATTTTTAAATTTATTAACATACCTATATGCTAATCTTTTAGGGTATCCAAACAAAACCAAATTTTATGTATGTATGTTTGTTTGTCCACGCATCTCTCCGAAACTATTAATCGGATTATGACCATACTTTTTGTATTGCCTTACATATTTACTTCCTTCAACTTAGGGAGCAGTGCAAGATATGAACTAATACGTTTAAGTGTGACGTCCTGGCTGAATGATATGTGGTGTCAAAGGGTAAACATCCCAATACCTATATTCGGGGTCAATAGAAATGACATAAGATATAAACAAAACCATACGGACCTATTTACCATCATTACACCATAATCACCTACCGTACCAATTTGGATATCGCGTCGCTTGCAGAAATAATATATTGAGGTTATGTGTCAACCAGTACTGATTTGTTTACATCTTTCATCAGTTCTATTGACCCCGACCTGGTGGTTAAATTCTAGCGAACATAAGAAAAATAAAAACTACACCTTTTTTAATTTTTTATTTCCATACTTATGAAATATTTACAACATAACTATTAATTTCTACATTCCAGTTATTATTTAAAACTAAAAATTACGAATTGTAACTGCCTAAATAACTCCTTTTTTTATTCAGAATCGGTTATATCAGTTCCGCTGTCACTTTCATCACCTGAAACATGAATTATAAATTTCTGAGAAACGTCATCAATGAGATGGTCGAGTGCCAGCATTTTTTCCTCCTCTTTTTTGACATGCTCTATAACTGCTGTCCAGTTTTGAGGAGTAACGTTGTTGAGGCCATCTATAAATAATTGCTTTACTTCAGCCATTTTAAAACTTGTATTGTGTCTTGCAACATGCCCCTTTACCTGTGCCCATACGAGCTCAATGGGATTGAGCTCGCAGTGGTAAGGGGGCAGTCGCAAGACTGTTACTCCTTTTGCAGCCGCCACCTCATCAATCACTTTTGTTTCGTATTTATGTTTTACTTTCCCTACTATTTCTAATAATGTGGCTATCACCATATAAGGTTCAAAATGAATATTTTTGCTTCGCAACCACTGTTGGATGTCACCTTTTCTGGTTTTACTGTTTGGAGCTCTGTCTGCTTTACGGGAGTGGTAAGGTGCATTATCTAATACTATCACTGAATTTGGTTTCACTTTGGTTAAAATTTTTGTGAACCACTCCTCGAAACAGTTGGCGTTCATTTCTTGATGGTAGTCTTCAGTGCCTTTTTTTGCTTCGAACATCAGAAGACCATCTTCCAGGAACCCTTCCTCGCTCCCTATGTGACTTATTATCAACCGTTTCCCCTTGCCTGTCGGAGACTTAAGACCGGTTGTTAGCCCCTCCAAAAATGCTTGTCTGGGGTGATTAATTGTTTCGTCAATCCAGGTTTTCGACAGTGTGTGGCCTGCAAACAATTGAAATGTGTGAAAACACTATACAAGAATGAGAAATAAAATGTTCAAGGCACTACTAACACTACTTATATGATAAATTCAATAGTAAGATGTTTCTTTGTCATTAAGTGACAACAAAAGAATTAACTGTATTGGACGTCTTTTAGTACAGAGGTATTTAATATGCTTCAGAATAGAATGTTTTTATCTTAAGTAGTAAACACAGGATTAACAAACTATAAATAAACTAGCAACTAGCCGTTGCTTCGCTCCGGGCTAACTGATGGTGAAAACCGCATCAAAATCCGTTCAGTCGTTTTTGAGATCATCGCTAACATACAGACAGACGGACACGGCGGGGAGATTGTTTTATAATATGTAAGGATAAGGATAAATAACACATGAGTAACCAATAACAGTAAACTATAAAATTAAATACTAATTTAAACGCTAATAAATTATGGGCATAACCTATAATATTAGAAGTAATTGTACACACCTTCATTAACCCATGTCTCATCTTGGTAATAAATCTGCCTCTCCTCTTTTCTAAAATCCCTTATCTTCATAAGGTACCGTTGACGCCAAACAATAATGTCCCGGCGTTCAATAAGGTTACTTCTTCGCTTACGGGAAGTATATTTGAATTTTAAATGGATAAGAACTTTCCTCAATGTGGTTTTCGAGAAATGAGGAAGATCCGGGTCTTCACATAGCTTCTCATGAATCTAAAATAAAAAACTTTGTATTAATATTATAGAATAATCATAATGTCATGCATGTGTTTACAAATATTATTTAAATCAATGAGGCATCTACATCCAAGTATTGGTTATAAATATTATTAATTTTAAGTACTTTATTTATAATAAGTAAATTTTAATGCTACAAACACATGTTCAATTTAATTAGGTTCTGTGTGCTTTAGAAAATGTTTAATTTCCAATGGTAATTCTATCAAATCTATAATGAAGTAGATACAGAAAAGCAAGAAAATACATACCGTTCTAATTGTAGGAGGCTCATTGCGACCGAAAAACTGGTGCACAATGCGACGAATTGCACACATCGTAAATTCATCGATTTTGTCGATGACATTCATCTTCGGGCCAGGTTTTTTAGGAGGAGATAGTATGTCGTTCTCTTTGTATTCTTTCAAAACCGTATACACGGATGAAACAGCTGTTCCCAATATTTGAGCCGCCTCTTTTGCACAGTCGACTTTAGACCAATATTTATTGGCTGGCCAATTATGATACACGTGTTTGTACGCGTTTAACACCATGTTTTTCTCCAACTCCGAAAAAGGGCCAGCACGTGGTCTTGTTTTCACGGGGGACAACGTATAGTCGTCCTGTGACCGAGAAGTACTCGGGCCGGGGTCCATCCTACCACACAACAATAACAAAAACACAACGGAAAACGTAACAACAATGAAAATTTAACAGAACAATTTAACAAGAGTAACTGGAAAGCGAATAAGACGGGAGCACTAACTGTAAGCAAGTGAGGTGACGTCTCATTGTCTCAAATCAAGCGAAGCGGCCCTCGACTTGTTGAGACGGGAGTATCGAGTCAGTGATACCAGTGTAATAAATAAATTATGCATACGAAAACAGTATTCTCGTTTTAAATTAATATTAAAAACAGTTTATTTCAAAATAAAGTTTACAATCAACAAATTAAATTATTTCGTCTTGATTACAATATATTGTTTTTTTATAGTAAGTCGATTTATTGTAAATGTGGGAAGTATAAATATTTTGAATGCCGGAAATGTTTTTCGCTAGCGGCAACACCTTTGTTTACATTTTTTCTGTGGGAATAAAATTCAGACTTTAGCAGCCGCAGAGGATCGAGATTGGGGTCCCCGGTCCCAGGCTGACACTCCCCACCCCCCCACCCGTTGCTAGTCTCAACCAGAATCTATTATTTTAGATCCTGGTGAAACTGCTCCGGGTACACAGGGTAGGTCAGTCCGCTTCCAGGGACACCTCTCTCGCGCCTCTGCGACCTTCCAATCCGGACAGCTGTCAGTGCCGAACTTTGGGGACCTGTAGCTCTCGAACCAGACCCCGGAGCGAGTCCGGAGCTCCAGTTCCTGTCTAGGCACGCTCCAGGGAACCGAGAGTGTGGTGAAAAATCAACTTCTATTTTCCGGAAAAAAAATCCGGAAAATTTCGACTTTTCACCGATTTCTCCCCCTGGGCACCTCGGGCACACCCGGCCTTCCAGGAACGAGCCCCAACTCCGCCCACACCCAAGAAAACCCCAGTCTCCTACGAGTTCCCTAAGCGGAGTTCTGTCGCAGAGAACAGCTCTCCAGGAGTCCGACTGGTCTTCGGATAACCAGGATCGAGGGATCTCGGTCGTTATCCCTAGTAGGGGCTTCCAAAGAGTTCCCAGAGGAAGCGTGTATACCGGCGCTGCTGTGGAAACTGCGAACGGAATTTTCCCGGCCTTGGTTTTTCCGGAAAAATAGAAAAACTTAGCCAGGGGCGCTACTTCGTCAAAAATGGCCCTTAAATCACGTGGAAAAAAGTAACCTCCCTAATATATATACGTCCGTCTACATATAGGCACACAAACACAATGCAAAAAGTATACAGAAGGGGGGGCTCGTGGCCGGTCAAAAACTTAAAAACTTAATAACTAAGGAAATGTTCGCGTCGCGCAGTCAAATATTTGCAGTCGTGGAGACCCCGCCGCTCCGGTCGCCCTCAATTTTTCCCAGGGGGGGTCGTCGATCTCGTTACTGAGATCAGCTTGGCCAAAATTTGGCCAAAACTTCAATCACTTATAAAATCTGTCCCACTTATCTTTTCTTCCTGGTTTCTTCGGATCCGTCCTCCGCATTTTAAGTAATGCCTATTTTATTCGTTAAACATGTTAAAATGTAATAATATGGTTAAAAGAAAGAATATACATGACTCGCAAATGATATTAATTAGCTTTATGAATGATAATATTTAAAATGAGGTCATTACGATTACCTATCAATAAGTATTACTAATCACTACGCACCATTAAACACACGCCAAATGTCATTAGTAACATGCAATAAATATGGAAAATTTAAATTGCATGTCCTAGTTCATCTCGAGCTTCCTAACTGCTAACATTGTGACTTTTAACTATGGAGGGTTTAAATAGCAACTTGGACTTGTGGGTTATTTTGAAAAATCAGGAGCTGTCGGCTGATTATGAAGCTTTATTTGAAAAAGTTATCACTCACGTACACAGTGAACTTTCTGAAGAAGACCGCGATACTCTTACGGAATTTTGCCGAAGATTCACCCGTGCTGCCATGCAAAGATGGAAGAAATGCCGAAGAAGCACAGAAAAATTCAGACAAACTTATGGGAGTTGGCTTGAGGCAAATGTTGATTGGCCAAGCTGCGTGCATCTTCACAGTGATTTGTCTGTTCAAGAAATAGACAATGATTCAACGTGTCAAATATCGTGTTCGATATCATCGACCGGAACCACAACCAGATGAAAACGTAAACCATTCGAAGATTTAGGAACCAAGCAGAAGAAGAATAGATCCAATGAATTAAAGTACGAAAATGCAGATGAATTAGCTTATTCAACAGTACAACACCTAAAAGAAGATGGTCGAGACGATATTGCAACAGTAATTGAATATATGCTCAAGCATCCGGAGGCAGCTGCCAAATTAAAAGAAATGATCAAGAAACCAGTTCCTGCGGCATTATTAACAGCAGAAAAAGCATTAAGTTTATTGATTTCTTTAAAGTTATCTAAATGGCAATATATAACCTTGAGAGAAACAGCTATACGAGAGGGTGCAAAAGACCTATACCCTTCTTACTACAGACTACAAAAGGCTAAATTAAATTGCTATCCTTCGACAGATTCAGTTATTGTGACGGATGTTTCAGCTGAAATAAAACTTCAAGCTTTACTGGACGTAACCGTCAAAATAATATTGGATAGTTTACCTGAGAGGGTAGAAGGCCAGCAGTTACAGTTGTTGTGCAAATGGGGGTTTGATGGTGCATCCAGCCAAAGCAGGTACAAGCAGAAAATCGAGGGCAGTGAACAAGATGATTCAAGTATTTTTATGTTAACGTTAGTTCCGTTAAAGCTGAGTTCAGGAGACCACAATGTTTGGACTAATCCACAACCATGTTCAGCTGCATATTGCCGTCCAAAGCAATTTACTTTTGTAAAAGAAAGCGAAGCAGTGGTCATCGCTGAGAAAGCAAAGATGGACGCAGAAATTGAGGCTTTGCAGCCAGCAGAATATAAAAACAATAAAGTGACATATCAATTGAAGATGACCATGATATACGGCAAGATCTGCGCATACCTTTCCAAATCCAGATCAAATGCGACCTGCTATCTTTGTTTGGCAAAACCTACGGAGATGAATCGCCTGGCTGTGACTCAACCCAAGCCTGTACCCGATACTGGCTTATATGAATACGGATTGTCATCTTTACATGCCCGGATTAATACCATGGAATGCCTTCTTCACATATCTTATCGATTGGACTTCAAACAGTGGGCTGCCCGAGGCAAGGAACTAAAAGAAAAGATGGCAATTAGGAAGAAAACCGTACAAGATAGGTTTAAAGACGAATTGAACCTCTTGATCGATATTGTGAAGCAAGGCTCGGGGACGACCAACGACGGAAACACGGCAAGAAAGTTTTTTGAAGATCCTGCTAAAACGGCAAGCATCACTGGGCTAGACAAAGACCTCATCCGGAGATTCGCTGTTATTCTGCAGGCTGTTTCATCAGGAGAATCAATCAATTTAGAGAAGTTTAAAGACTATACCCAGAAGACAGCTGAAAAATATGTAGAACTATACGACTGGTATCACTTCTTATTCATGGAGCAGACATCATTGCTAACAATGCGATTGTTCCGATTGGACACCCATCAGAGGAAGCCTCAGAGGCACGGAACAAAGACTTCAGTCAGAAGAATTAGGGAACATCACTCACAAAAAAAGAGCAGACAAGATTCAAACAAGGATGTCTTGCATATGTTAATTCTGTCTTCGGATCCTGTGTTAACTTCCATGAGGCCGACGTTTAAAGATAAAGATAAAGACATTTATTCAGTAAGTACGCCGCACGGGCACTTTTACACGTCAAGAATCTACCAGCGCTTTACAAGAGGAGACCACTGCTGAGAAGAAGCGCCGCGAGAAACTCCGCAGTCAGTCATTTTTTTTAAATATATTTGATATTACAATGGTACTACTTAGTCTAGCATTATATAAATCTATAAATAGCAAATTAAAAAAATATTTCAAATATCCTGCGTAGTTTCCGCAGGAAAACACACCAAAATCTTAAGATAGAAAGAGAGAAAAGGAAAAAAAGAACTACGTATGTGTATATAAGACGGTGCAAGATGACCACATAAGATTGATATGTTTTCCTACATCAACGGTGTCCCCCAGACAAGATAAAGCTTTTGAATTTGAAAAAAAAATAAAAAATTGAATAAGTTTCGGGTTTAGGCCAAGCATTTTTGTCTATTATACAGGGTGTCCCAAAATCGGTAAACCACATTGACACCGGAGGTAGGTCAGCTTAAGAGGTGCCGAACTAGCCTAACATGACCTCAGTAAAATGTGCACGGTTTTCGAGTTATTGCCAAATTAAAGGTTTTTATAAATTTTCACCTTTTTTAACACTGTTTGTGCCAGGATTCAGGCGAAAAGCTCTCGAACTTATTTTTTTTTAAATGTAGGGAGCCTGGGATAGTTTATTAAGATACCAAAAGTGTTATTTTGTCAATAACTAATGTAAATTTATGAAAAATATTGGATTAGTCTCGATTTAAATTATCAGTAAATCATTAATTTCAACTTTTGACACCTGCCGTGAAAAATTTTTACTAGAAGCGAAACGAGCAAATGATGTTTAAAAATTGAGCATGTTATGCAGATTCAGAAATGGTACAATACAAGTATCTTACTGCGATAAGAAAAGCATTCAATAACACTTTTCCGATGCCGCAAACCGTCGCCGTCAGGTAAAAACAATGCCGTACGATGTGATATCGCATTTGAGGCCTAAACATCTTATTTTTTGCCAAATGCACGAGATCGAAAGAGATGGAAATAATGTGCATCTCGGGCTGGATGAAAGTTGATGACCAAAAAAAAACGGGTTTAACTTTCAATGATTTATTTTAATACTTAAAATTAGTTACAATAAATGTTCAAATTGTCTGCCTCGGACTCTAATACATAAATAACACCGTCTCAAAAAAATTCGGCTCAATTTTCTTAAGGTAATTCCCGATATGGTCCGGGCTGCGTCGAATACACGCTGCCGCAATTCTTCTTCACATCTTATTGGTTTTGCATAAACTTTATCTTTCAAACATCCCCAATAAAAAAAATCCAATGGGTTTAGATCCGGGGAACGCGGTGGCCATAAAATTGGACCCAATCGCCCAATCCATCTCTCGGGGAATGTGTTGCTGAGGTGTTCGCGGACTAGTCGAGCGTAGTGTGCCGGGCAGCCATCTTGTTGGAACCACATCCTTTGTCTCAGTGCCAACGGTGTATCTTCTAAAAGTACTGGAAGATCATTTTCCAAAAATTGAAGATAATTTGTTCCATTCAAAATAGCTGGCAGTTCGACCGGTCCTATTATTTGGCCGTTAAAAATGCCCGTCCACAAATTAATTTTGAATTGGTATTGGGACCGGTCTTCTCTTTGTTCATGTGGGTTTGACAGCTGCCAGCTATGGGTATTATGTAAATTTAGATATCCATCCCTTCTGCAGGCTGATTCGTCGCTCCACAGTACTTCATTGAAGAAATTAGGATTTTCCCTGTATTTCTGAGTCATCTTCCGACAAAATTCAACACGGTGTGCGTAGTCCGTTGCAAGTAGTGTTTGGACGCGTTGGATATGGTAGGGATGGTATTTATGACGATTTAAAATTCTTTGTGCCGATGATTTGGGGACTCCAGTGCGGCGTTCAATAATTCGCACTGAATTTCCTGGCTCCGCTCGTACTTCTTCCAAAACCACGTCGTCGTTAACAGTCCGAGGTCTTCCTCCTTGGGTACTCGTTCCTGGTAGCCTGCCCTCGTGATAAGCGTTTAGGGCTCTTAAAATGACGTTATGAGTCGTTGGATTTCGACCTGGATATCGTTCCGAGTACAACCTTGTAGCCAATCTTGCGTTGTACGTAACATTGCCTCGACTTGAAACATGCCTAGTTTCACCGTAAATCAAGAGCATGTCAGCGTAGTCGCCATGAGTGTACTGGGGATCACGGTTTGCCATCGTTGTTGTCGTAGCAGTTCCACAAAGCAAATCAGAGTCCAATAGAGTGCCGAGTTGTCGTTTTCAGAGAAATCAGAGTCCAGAGAAAAGCCAAGTCGATAATAACACACAGATGGAACGCAGAGAACACGGGTGTCGCACGAAACGCAAGGTAACGAACTGATTTGGTTCGAAGGCTACTGCTTATCGTGCTACTTGTAAATAAACGGACAAAGCACTCTATCCATCCCTTTCTTTAAACAATTGGTAAAGCAAGGCAGGTACAAAGCCCGAAGTGGAGGGGTCCAGGTAGAAATCCACACGTGCTATTAGTCACCGATATCCTTCAAAAGGGAGATGAACATTATTTCCATCTCTTTCGTTCCCGTGCATTTGACAAAAAATGAGATGTTTAGGCCTCAAATGCGATATCACATCGTACGGCATTGTTTTTACCTGACGGCGACGGTTTGCGGCATCGGAAAAGTGTTATTGAATGCTTTTCTTATCGCAGTAAGATACTTGTATTGTACCATTTCTGAATCTGCATAACATGCTCAATTTTTAAACATCATTTGCTCGTTTCGTTTCTAGTAAAAAAAATTCACGGCAGGTGTCAAAAGTTGAAATTAATGATTTACTGATAATTTAACCCGACACTAATCCAATATTTTTCATAAATTTACATTAGTTATTGACAAAATAACACTTTTGATATCTTAATAAACTATCCCAGGCTCCCTACATTTAAAAAAAAATAAGTTCGAGAGCTTTCCGACTGAATCCTGGCACAAACAGTGTTAAAAAAGGTGAAAATTTATAAAAACCTTTAATTTGGCAATAACTCGAAAACCGTGCACATTTTACTGAGGTCATGTTAGGCTAGTTCGGCACCTCTTAAGCTGACCTACCTCCGGTGTCAATGTGGTTTACCGATTTTGGGACACCCTGTATAGTCCTCGATCCTATACGCTTTAGACATTAACGACTTTTTCAAGTAATTTTTGAGTGCTGGAAAGGGTAACTTTAAAGCCGCGTTCACATTTGTCTGACGTGTTGTGTCGTGATGCGTCAGAACAGTATCAGTTTCATACATTTAATATGGTTGCGTTCACATTTGTCTGACGCAGTGTGTTGTGATGGCTTGTGTTGTGTCGCATCACAAGCGATCCCGGTCCGCGTCAGAACGGGTGAGGTGCGGGGGGCGGTGCAGCGACACGACACAGCGCATCAGACTAGTGTGCACGCGGCCAGTGTTGTGTCGTGACTCGTCAGAGCTGCGAATATGGACGAAGAGCTGCTCATTGAATGCGTTCGACAATACCCAGTGGTATACAATCCAAAATGTAAAGAATATAAGGATCAAGCTATTTGAGCAGCTGTTTGGGAAGAGATAGGAGAAAAAAAATTACAATCGTTAGCTATATCGAGCAAAAATTTTTTATTTTTTTACGTTTTATAATTTCGGTGATTTAAAAAAAAAAAGTGCACCTGGTGGAAAAATTTCAGATATGTCGAAAAATCAGAAAAAATGTACCTAACTATAACCATCTGCGGTTTGACGAGTATTTTCAGAGAAATACCTGTTTTTCTTATATTCTCCATACAAGTTTTTTTAAATATATTTATAATTAATTATATATCGATTCAAATGATCTCAGGCTCATTTTCTAATATGAGGATGGCAAACAGAACCTATTTCAATAGAGAGAAAAAAACATTTACGACTTCGGTTTCTATTTCTATGAAAGCCGATTTCCAGCCCACTGTGCGCCCCTGGGGTCGCTCGCTTCAGTCAATCGGGGTCTGTGACTGCTCCGGCTCTGCGGGATGAGCACTCCCTCCGCCCTAGCGTAGGAAAGCGCAGGATCTAAATGATTAACCATTATTCTCCGCCTCCATGTTTACTCGCACAGCCAGTCTGTAAAAATATGTTTATTTTGTTGTTGTCTAAATTGTTTTTTCAATCCTCTCCACTGGCTCTCAATTCTCTGAGTATGTGTCCCGTCTGGTGCCACAAATTTGTTGATTGGGTCACTATGATTAACTCTTCTGTGGACATATCCATGCTCAGGAAGGCTCATATAGGCCCTCCAATAATCAGTGTGAATGATGGAGCCTTTCTGAACATGTATAAGTGGCACCAATATGTCCGCAGACCTCTCATCGTCAGGAGTTCAGGACACACCTCAAGTCGCAAATCGTCGTTTCCGTCTTCGATCATTCCGATCACCCAATGCCCTTCAATTTGTCTTCCCCGGTTATATTTCCTACTTCCAAATTTCGATTCATTAGCTGCGTACTGACTGAGCGAGCAGCCTCGCGAGGCTGCCTCGGACGTTTGCCTCGCTACGTTTGCCTCGCGAGGCAGCCTCGTGTTAGCAAAAATTTGCCGCGCGAGGAAAGGCCGAGCCAGTTTGCGGCGCGAGGAAAGGCCGAGCCAGCCAGTTGTATTTAAGATCGCCATGAGGCCGCACATTCGGAAAGCTGTCGCCACCACTGCGTTGCTAATAATTCTACGCCTTGCAAAAAAAAGAAAACAGAAATCTAAATCTAAACGTTTTTGGGTGAAACTAATATACAAAAATAGATTACAAGCTGGGAACAGATTGTTTGATGAGTTGTGCTTTGATGATGAAGAAAAAAATTTTTTCCAGAATGAGTGAAATTGAATTTGAATATCTGTACTCTCTTATAAATGCCAAAATAAGCAAGAAGGACACAAATTTTCGAGAAGCAATAACCGCTAAAGAAAGATTATTAGTGACATTGAGATTTTTGGCCACAGGAGATTCTTATACCAGTCTACAGTATCTATTTCGTATATCAAAACAAAGGATATCGGCAATAGTTCCAGAAGTCTGTGATGCGATAATCGAGGTTTTGAAAGATTATGTTAAGGTAAAATAAAAAGACTAATTATTATTATTTTTTAATTAATCAAATTAACCGTAGACTAAGGATCAAATTAACAAACGTTTCATTAGGCAAACATTTAATGATAAGGAGCTGGAGGTGGAGGAGGAGGAGGGGGAGGCATCGGTGAGGTAGGAGGCATCGGTGAGGTAGGAGGCATTGAACATGTAGATGGCGTCGATGAGGAAGAGGGATGAGTCATGTAGCTTGAACTGTCGTGTCCACTATATGACTGAGTATAATAACCATAACCACTGTATGCTCCCATGTCTGCATCAAAAATAATTTTATTTATTCCATTTTTTACGTATGCTAATGTAATATTATCATATTTTCGCAATTCATTCGCTATGTATTGGCCATACATATCATAGGAATCTTTTTTTTCCGATGCATTGTCGCTTGTACACTGCTGCAACAGTGTTAATGCTTCACATATAGCGTTATCAGTAAGATCATCAGAATCTTTTATTTTGGTTCTCTTTTTAGGTCTTGTAGTTGACTTTGGTCCTTCCGTTGTCGTCGTAGTTGACTTTGGTCCTTCCGTTGTCGTCGTGTTTGAAGTTGGATTTGTTTCATCATTATTATGACTGTCATCTTTTCGAGTATTATCCAGACTTCCATTCTGTAAAGATAAAAATTGAAATTTTATTTTATTTACAGTTACCATCATCCGAAGAAGAGTGGCTTACCAGAGCAAAAGAGTTTGAGAGCAAATGGAATTTCCCACACGTCATAGCAGCAATGGATGGGAAGCATGTTGTATTACAGTCGCCGATAAATAGTGGCAATGATTATGACTGTTACAAAATGTTTCCCAGTATAGTGTTGTTCGCTTTAGTTGACGCTAATTACCAATTTATGTACGTAGATGTTGGCAGCAAGGGACGTATATCAGATGGCGGTGTGTTTAAAAACACCAATTTATATAAAAAACTCGAAAAGAAGGAACTTGGAATGTCGGAAAGGAAAATCAGCAACTCTTAAAGCCTTATGATACGAAGGCAAAACTGGATATTGTTTACTATTAATGAACTCTTTAATTAACCCGACGGTACTCGCTAGGTATTTACAACCACAAATACTCGCTACCGGGTAAATAATACCACAGACTTCAAATGGCATTATTTTAAGTAAACTTTCTATTTGACCCTGACACAGTGTCGCTACAAACAGTTTACGTATGGCAATAATGTGCATACGTCATGTATAGTCAGCATGGTGTGTATTGGGTTTGTGTTGATATTTGAATAATACCAAAACATTGTTTACAGAGAATCAGAGCGTTGTAATATTACCTATTTGTCAAAATCCGATTCCAAATACTCAATATTTCTGTATTCTTCATATTCTGACTCTGGTGAAGTTTGATCTTCGTCAGATGTTGTGTCGCTTTCAGGACCACCAACCTCGATTATAAAACGTTCAGCCTGAGATTCGATTATAGGACCTTTATTCCTATAATCGTCTTCAATTTTTTTTACATGGTCACAGCAGTTGGCCGTTTTCTCGAGTGACTTCCTAAGTAGTAGTAATAAATAAAAAAAAAACAGATAAAGCATAAATTACATAAACTCAATCATAAATAATTTATACTACACAACTAAATTCTAAACATCAAAGTATTTTTATACCTGAAAACTATCTTCAACAAGCTTTAGGAAAGCATCATTATCGAGAGAAACATTTTTAATGGCCACTTTTGATTTTGCAATGCCCCAAATCATCTCAATAGGACTCATATCACAGTGATATGGCGGTAATCTTATCACTTTGTGTCCATGTGTAGAGAGAATCGTGTCTATTTCATATATTGGTTCCGGTTTGTGACGTCTCAAAATCTCAACCAATTTAGCTTTGGTTGCCTTTTGTGGAAATGAAATGTTATTCGAACGGAGCCACTCTGCAATTATATCTTTTCTATCCACAGATGTTGGTGGTTTATTAATGCGAAAAGAATGGTACCGGGCATTATCCATTACTATACATGTGGGTTCACTCAAATTAGGAATTAGTTTCTGAGTAACCCATTTCTTAAAATTGTCTTTATTCATCGAATCATGATAATCGGCTTTTTTTTCTTTATCATTGTACACTAGGAGAGCATTAGGAACAAATCCGGATGGTCCCCCAGCATTTACAATAATATATCGTTTCCCCGTTGAAACGGCTTTCGATACTCCGGGTTCATTATCGATCTGCCAACATTTTGCGTGGTTTAGAGAAGTATGAATATAGGTCTCGTCCAAATAAACAATTGGCATATATAAATCCCTATCCCTAGCTTCTTTAATTTCATCCAAATAGCTTTCACGCCAAACCACAATATCGGAACGCTCCATTAATATAGAGCGTTGGTTTCAACATTTTATATACCTGAATCCCATTAGAGCTGGGTCGTCGCGCGTTTTGACGACAACGAAACGAAACGGTTTTTAGTTCGCCAGAAACAGTTTCAAAAAACAGTTTTTTAAAAAACGCTTTTTTTGTTACACGTGTCTTTCAGTTTGCTCTATATAGCTCATTGAGGGGCCGATACTTAGTGCGCGCTGCAGCGCTGTGCGCACACTTAGGCTGTTTTTACACCGACACGCTGCGAATCGCGAATACGCGATATTTAACGAACTTTACTCTTTGCGTTAGCAGTTTTTCTTTGCTACTGCCTTGTTGCCACGATACGCGGCGTATCGGTGTGTAAACGGGTTAATGTGAGGAGAAGGAGACTTAATGTAAACAAAGTATTCCGTGCTCAATCTGCTTAGAACTTCAAAATAATAATACTTAGATAACTAATTTTGATGTGGTTTTTTGAGTAAACATTTCCTTGAGTTAATTAAACATTCAAGCTACAGTAGTACCTAGAAGTGTTGTATAAGTTATGTAGGTACCTATGGTAAATAATTTCAAAAATAAGTTCCCTTCGTACCTACTTGACCAACAACCCTTGACCTTGTAAGAAAGTTAACAAATCCGGAGAAATTTGAAAACAAAACACCCTAGAGCCAAAACGCATTTTTCACATTCAAAGCAAGAAGTAACAACCTTATACGTAATCACACAGGGAAGAAGATAAATTATAATCAAAATTTCGAATATTCGAGTATTATTAAGAAATGATTGAAATAAAAACTAAACCGTATCGTAAAGTCATACAGTGTTATTTCAAATAAAGCGACATTTTCAAATGAAAAAATCATGCCAAAATACTCTTTATTATCTGCATAGCAACAGGTGCAGGTGGCCCGGCCAAGGCCGGCCACCCGCGTAAAATGGCGCGGATTTGATTTCCTTTCCTGATCGCCGACGCGATCCCGCGGACTGGTTATAAACCGGTTTCTCTCACCTGATATTTAAAACCCCATAATATGTCTTAAACCTTAATGTTAAGGCATATTTCAAAATAAAACAAGGCGTCGCATCTTAAAAAAACTAGTTATTGGCTGACTTGGCAAAGCCACCAATAGGTTTTAAGTTTAATATTCTTTGAGGTAAGATTCATTTTACAAAAAGACAATATTTTAAAAACTGTTTTTTAGAACTGCTTCCATTCCGTTGCCGCCAACGTCGATGCCTCTTTCACTACAGTTTTTGTTAGAATTTCAATTTTAAGTCCTTTCTGTTAGAGTACATAACATACATACATTAAATCACGCCTGTTTCCCAGAGGGGTAGGCAGAGACCACTTCTTTCCACTAATTCAGAGTACATAACAATTCAGCATATTTAATAAAAGCGTTATTTGTAACGCAACGAGCGAGAACGAACATGTCCATTAATCTATCCTGCTCTTTCATCATGTTAGTACCTATATTGGTCGCACTTTGAATGTTGTTTTGAATAGTGAGTGATGTGAGTAGAGCTATTTGAAACAGTTTTTATCCAAACAGTTTTTTCTCTTGGCAAGAAAGCGTTCGTTCGTTTTTAGTAGAAAACTGTCCCTGAAAACTGTTATTGAAAAAAACGCCCAGCTCTAAATCCCATACTGTGTATCAGTTTTCGCAAGTATTCTCTGCTGCCTGTAAATCCAATGTCTTTTTTCAAAGCGATAAGCAGAGTTTTGATACTTGGTACTTGTTTTCCCACGGTTATTATTACACCTATTAAACGATATATTTCAGAGATGGACATCTCCACCCAGTCGTTTATCCTTGACTGAGCGGAGATGCCCGTTTCTAATTCTGAAGACTTGCCAATAGTTTGCCAGGAGTACCGGTTTGTTTCTTCGACCATCATTTCAACTAGAGGTCGGTTCCGTTAATTTTAGGACCAACCTCCTCTTGAAAATCAGATCTCGTGGCCCTAAAAGTAGTGAAATCATCGCTCCATACGATTTCGTCGTCCACAATATCTAATCCCTCCAGTTCTATATCCCCTGACGATGGTAGAGATTCCTCCTCGAGAAGCTCCCGTAACTGCTCGTCGGTAAGCTCTTCGCCTTCATCAACCTCGCCGCCGGAGTCGAGAGCCAAGGCTTCGGCGAGCGGAGCATCCAAAATGTCTTCGATGTTCTATATAAACATGCAACCTCAACCAAAAAAGACCATACACACGATGCAAAGTTTAAACCTAGAGTTAGTTATGTATCAAATCCATAATTTAACTTTGTTAAACTCCCATAAAGTAGCGATTGTACCCTCAGAAATTCCATAACATCCTATAAAACATTCCACCTCAACCAAGACAACACACGCATAGGGGAAGGTTGCTATCATTGGACCACTTAGAGCCGAAACACATAACCGCGTTGCGGCGTCGCGCCGCTATAATTGGCAGTAGCGTCAGCGCCGATTTTAGTGGCGCGGTGCCGCACGGCGGCACATAATTCACCGCGTTGCGGCACCGCAACGCTAAAATCGGCAAATTTGCGTTGTGGCGTCGCGAAAAAGAGCGTTTTATTGTGTGGTAGGGTAACCAGTTCCTCGTGGGTTTTGATTGTGGATAGACGTGTCTCTCTGCCATGGAGCGTCGTAAGAAAGTTATTGCTTATTTGTTATTAAGAAGACATTACGCTGTTTTAAATAAACGACAACGAAGATACTGGATACATCCATTTAATAAGGCTATAAATCCCGATGGCGAGTACTTTTTTCGAAAATACAAAGCATTAAAGATAGACGAAAAAAAGTTTTTCGCCTACTTTAGAATGAGTGTATCATCATTTAAAGAGCTATTAAGCGGGTTATCAGAATATATACAGAAAAAAAATATTAAAGGAAGGAAACCTGTTACTGCTTTGGAAATGCTGGGCTTGACAGTAAGGTAAAGTAAAACAAATACGTTTTTTATTTTATTTTATTGATATTTATGGTACTAGGAATCAAATTAAGGATTTTGCATTATACTTACTTAACTACTTATACTTAGAATACTTAATGTCTTTCAAAAATACAATGATTAATTTAAAAAAATCAAACTCATCGTCTTGTGTACCATAGGATTGTGTACCTGACGTTTCGTCCAGGGTAAATGGTGAATTTATTGGACGTTGTTGGTTTGATTGCTCGGAATGTATCTGTGAGGATGTGGCAGTCCTCGTTGCAGGATTCGAACCTCCAGGAGTAGAAGTGTGGTAGCCACTCTGAAAAGTATTATCATCTCTCCGAGTTAAATATCCTTGATGCTGATAACCTTGAGAATAGCCGTGAGGTGTATATTGCTGAATTGAAGGCCGAAGAATGTCCGTTAGTATTTGAAGCACCCGACTTTGGAATATCAATGTTTGATGATCATTCAATGTTTGAAGAGATGGTAAAATCCCTTTGAAAAAAAAATGAAAAAAAATGCCTTTCGTTTTCGTGATTGACTTTGGTAACGAGGCAATGCTGTTATTTCACTTTGAGTGTCACTATCTCCTTCCACTACGTTTATACTGGAATCAGTTGCATTTTGTGAAACCTTTTTCAAAAACTGTAATTGTTTATTCAAGTGATATTCTTTAAATTTTGCAGCTCCAGCTCCAGACTAGCATTTTTTATTTTTTTTTGATATTTACTAAAATTATCCTTTAAGGCCTTCCACTTCTTAACTAGTTCATTACCTGAAACAGAAAGCATTACAAATGAAAAATAGTAATGATGATTAATACATAAATAATAGTTTACCAAATAAATAAGGAGCTTTAAAAATGATGTAGGTACGCAAACTTTCACAGGTGAAAATGTTGTTGAAACTGAATAACTTTAAAAAAAAAACAAACTGCTTGTTCCTGATTTAGGTAAGTAAAATCTGGTTGACTTTGCCTTGAACAAGCAAAATGTAAATTATTTTTTTAGTACATGTGTCTTTGGAAAAGTAATTCAACTTTAGCAATACTAATCACCTGTAGCAGTTTGCGTAGATAAATTATTAGCACCTTGTATTAGTATACCTACATTTTTATTATTTTATTACATGCCTACTAATTATTATTTCATTTCAGATTTCTAGCAACCGGCAGTGACTTCAAAATCATGCATAAAAATTACTACCGAGGAGCAAGTACAATATCGAAAATTGTGAGGACTGTTTGTCGCGCCATATGGAAACATCTATCAAGTCAAAATATACCTCCTATAACAAAACAGCTTCTAGAAGATGTCGCTATTGAGTTTGACAAGAAAGCGAATTTTCCTAACTGCATAGGAGCTCTCGATGGTAAACATGTCCGTATTTGGTGTCCTGCGCACAGTGGATCACTATTTTACAATTATAAGGGCTATAATTCAATAGTTTTATTAGCTCTTGTTGATTCTAGATATAGATTCATTTTTGTCGATATAGGAGCATATGGAAAGGAATGTGACTCCACCGTTTTCCAGAACTCGAAACTTTATGAATTGATTATGACACATAAATTACCTATTCCAGCACCAAAGCCCTTACCAGGTAATCAAAATGCAACTCCATTTGTTTTTGTGGCAGATGAAGCATTCGCAATCTCGAATAACGTCATGCGCCCTTACTCAGGGAAGCATTTGTCGGTACAACAAAGAATATTCAATTATCGGTTGAGTCGTGCCCGAAGATATGTGGAGTGCGCTTTCGGCATCCTAGCCAATAAATGGCGCATATTACACCGAGCTATGAATGTGCAATATGAATTTGCTACAGACATTATTAAGGCATGTTGTGTACTACACAACTTTGTTTTGAATCGAGATGGAGTACAAACGACTGATGACATTATCGTTAATGATTCTGATCTTCAAATGTTGCATTCGCCGACAACTAATGAAAATAGTTTGAGCCCACATTTAATAAGAAATACATATTGTAATTACTTTTCTAGTGATGTGGGTACCCTTAGTTGGCAATAAAAAAAAATATGAACCTTCCTACGTATTCTCATTTAAAAAATAAATAATACTTTATTTCATTCAGTCTATTGTAAACTGCGAATAAACAATTTAAATAGCAATTTAGGATTTTATTTATAGTATTTGTTTACCTTTTAGGATTAGAGCACCATATTTTTTAATAAACAAAGTACTAGTCCTGTGTTCTGTGATTGTTAAACGAATGATTAATTCTCTGTGTACCATTAAATATTTTTATTTATAACTCGGATTTTTAAAGAAAGGGACTGAAAATGGCGACGCTGTTATTTGTTTCTCGCTCACACAAGCATAAGTGTGAGCGTGAGGCAAATAACAGCCCTTTTCTTTAATTGATTATTTCAAAAGAAAAGACTACACTACTTACCCAATTTAGATTTTTCGGCAGCGTCTTTTTCGTTATAATTTTCATAAATTATTTCACAAATGCTTTTCCAAGCGTCTTGTTTTATAAATTTGTCTTTATAAGTTTCGTCACTAGAATCCCACAAACAAGGGCGTTCCTGAACCAAAGATATAAATAAATCAATGTCAACGTCAGACATTTTAAAATTGCTTCCGGGTTGACGCGTGTTGTTTGCAAGAGTGATAGAAACAAACTGCATCATTGTCAACAAGTATAACGTCATAACGCCGGAATGTGCGCCGCGGTGCGGCGCCGCGCCGCTAATATCGGCGCTGGCGCCACTGCCGATTTTAGCGTTGCGGTATCGCAACGCGGTTAGTTGTTGCTGAAATATGTGCCGCGGTGCGGCACCGCGCCACTAAAATCGGCGCTGACGCTACTGCCAATTATAGCGGCGCGACGCCGCAACGCGGTTATGTGTTTCGGCTCTTAATTTCGTTGCCTTATAATTTACACAATTTATGTAAGAAATTAAAACAAGTTTGATAATTTTGAACCATTGAAATATATTTATTCGTTACCTTATCCACTCACTTGCTTGCCGTTCGAACAAAACCTTACCTAGATTGCTCTCGACTTTTCGACACACGACCGCGCATTGTCATGTTTAATAAAAAAAAAAACCTACTTTGCTCTTACTGAAGGTTTTGCTATAATTTTTTTAGACAGTAATGCTGAAAAGTCACAGAATTAGTTACTGCTACTATTTTTACGAAGTATATACCAAAAATAATTATTAAAAATACACAAAGTTGACACTTTGTTAAAAGTTGATTACTTAAAGTAGAAATCTATTTTTTACTTAAAATCTAAAGCGATAACATACCCTTTTTTTTTGTTTAATTCAAAGTAGATGAAATCACCTTTATTTTTATACCAAATAATATATAAATATCTGTTTAAAATCTCGAGTAAAAAACATTTCAATTAAGGTTTCGAACTCGCAAAATTATGCAAGGCGCCGCGAAACAATGAGATTGTATCATAATTTTTTTATGGACAATAAAGATGCAAAGGCACCAAAATATAGTCATAAATAGCGTAACACACTAATATTCTATAAATATAATGCATTTTTCAGTCATATTGCAACATTTACGCATACAACTCAAAAAAACAAAACAGGATTTACGTACCTACAAAGTTTAGGTCTTGTCTTTCGACCGATCACCACCAACAGAAATAACTTCTAACCACATTAACACGTTATATAAATACACCATAACATGCACTTTACAACCATATAAGTATATTAAGTAAATCAATACGATTATCACACGAAAAACACTGTTTTCATCACAAATAAACAACCGTTACGTCACTTCGCGTCACGTGTTGTTGTCGCCGGCGCCGGCACTGAGTATCAAAACAAAGATGGCTTCCTAGATAGGTTAAACGCACACCTCGCGCGCGGCGGTACAGGTCTACAAGTAAATGCAGCGGATTAGAAATTTGCATTTTGTGTTAATATCAATTATTATTATTGTAAGATGGCTTCTTAGTTTTGAAAAAATAATAATTGCAGGCTAGATCATTAATGCTACATATGTTAGGTATTTATGTTGAATGATTTATGTTAGTAAATGCGAGTTTGAAAATGATTTCTTTCTTAATCAATTAGGTACGGTAATATTAATTATTTATGTAAAAAAACGTTCATGAAAATATTTGTTTTGCGCTACCCGACGTAGTTTATATTTTAGAGTATGATAAATGGAGGTATATTTTTTTCAATTAAAATCAGTAGATACTGATCTCATCCCATTTATTTAAATCAAATATTTGTGTATTTATTGAGATTCATCATGAAGTTTTTTGCATTAATATATTTTTTTAAATAAGAAGTTAATGCATAAAATACGGGTCCGGTGCAGCGACCTTTGTCGAGCTAAGTACTTTAGTCAGAGCTTCCTTGTAATCCTATCCACACATGAATACAAAAATAGGCCAAGTTCTCAATGAAGTGCCAACAAAAGTAGCGATCTAAAAAACGAGCCAAGCTTGACACTTGATTATTGACAGTGAAACCAATGTTTTTGGAGGGATTTCAGTACTTTTTGTCAATAACCTACTAAATATATTTAAGTAAAAAAAATACATTTTAATATTACCTTGATCTGACATATACATATCTAATGTTTCATACATTAAGTACGGAGATTATAAGTTAACTATTTTTCGATTAAGAATATAATAATTTATATTGACATAATCACTATATCCTCGTAAGGCCCACCATACTGAAAAATGGGAGTTTTTTGTAACTGGGACTTTGAATCTACAATCAAGGGAATAAAGTTCAATTGCGATTGTTCGAAAATGCCATTTTCAATTTATGAACGTAGGAAAATAAACCTTATTCTTATTGCAACAGATATCAAAGTAAATTGCCTTGATTATGTACATCCTATTGCACACTGGGCCTTACGAGGATAAAACCTGACTCGGTGCCAAATTTCAAGGTCATCGCAAAATACGGTATAAGCTTGATGAGCGGGTCATTCTGTAACATTATAAGTAATTTTTACTGGGCTTTGAAATCGGAGGTTTAAGTTAAAAATCATTTTCCTAACTGTATTGAGGAAAAAATTATGAGGGTGGGTAATATGACACATAACGGTATGGTATGGTATACATACGGCATGAATGGGATCGTGTTAACAAACACAGTGCCATCCTAGCAGGAAGTAAACAAAACAAACGCTTCAAATGAGAACAAGTTTTATTACATAATATATACAAAAATATACAGCGAAATTAATACAAAATAATATCTACAGCGAGCTTTTTTGTTTGACCTTGTGTTAATGTCTTAGCGATTAGCGGACTTTACACAGGCGTTCTATCGCGCGTTCTCAGGAGCGTATAGGATTGCGTGCCGGTAAGCCTGTACGCACAATCGTGCGCGATTATGCTTTTGAAGTTGTTAAAGTTAACGTTCTTTCGCGCGCGATTACTCGTAACAGTTTTTGTTAAAACGGAAAGAGCGAACGTGTAAAGGCTAATCGTGCGTGATAGACCTTGCGGAAGTGGCGCGTGTTGGAGTGTCTGCAGTTCACACAGTTTTACTGAGGTAACGCAGAACAGTATAGTGTTGCGGTCAAAAAATGGATAGAAGAAATATCATGGCGCAAGTTATCATGTTCGTTGGTGTTAGTTTACTTAAAAAGAAGAAGAAACGATCCGTGTGGGTTAAGAAATACAGACAGCAATATTGTCATATGCCACTGATTCAAGAATTACGACAAAATTATCCGGACGATTTCAAGAATTATTTGCGTATGAATGATGAGTTATTTAATATATTGTTAGATAAAATCAAACATAAAATATCAAAGCAAGACACTGTTATGAGAGAGAGTGTTAGTGCAGAAGCACGTTTAGCAGCAACTCTACGATTTCTCGCTACAGGACGTTCCTTCGAAGATTTAAAATTCAGTACCGGTATATCTGCTCCATCTCTTTCTAAATTAATACCAGAAACATGTCGAGCTATTTATGAATGCTTGAGGCGGGATTATTTAAAGGTAAGTAAATAAGTGTGTTCGTATTCAAAATAAAAAGCTATATTATTAGAATCAAGTTTAATTATAATTTTCTTCTGTTTGGTGCTGGTATATTCTAAAAACCTAGTTTTCTTCATCTAAATTAGAAGATTCATAAAAAGTTCTTAAGGAGTGGTCCTGGAACATTTCTTCATTAGAGGTAGAAGGAAAATTTTGTAATATAGACTGTGATGTGTACGATGAACTTGTCGATTGTAAGTCAACAGAAATTGGTGTTTGAATTTGAATTCTCTTGTTACAAACATTGTCACATAAATCAGTATCTTCCGTCAGTTTTTTTAGTAACCCTTTGCGTAGAACATTATTTATTATGGATTCCGCATAAATTGCCTGCACTGGATCCATTTTGGCTAATTTCTTGGCCATATTAATTCCAGCAACGTCAAACTCCGAAAGCTCCTTGCTAGTTGATTTCAGAGTATCTGTGCAGACTTTGAAGAATTCTGCCTGGTAGTTGGTTGTAGCCTTCCTTTTCATTCTTTGAGGTGTCGAGGCCGTTGCAGTCGGAGCAGCGTCAGTCTAAAAAAATATAATTAAAAAGTATATTTCTATATGATTCCATTTTTCAGATGCCGTCTACGAAGGAAGAATGGATCAAGGTAGCACAAGAGTTTGAAATGAAATGGCAATTCATCAACTGCGGAGGTGCAATGGATGGCAAACACATTCGCATTGTGCCTTTGCCGGGTTCCGGAGCCGCTTACTATAATTACAAAAACTTTTATAGCATCGTGTTGATGGCTTTGGTTGGCCCTAACTATGAGTTTTTGTACGTTGACGTGGGTAAAAATGGAAGAATGTCCGATGGAGGGGTATTAGAACATACAGAATTTTATAGTAAACTGAAATGTGGTGATCTCAATTTGCCAGAAAACAACGATACCGTAAAGAACTTTAACTTCGTCTTTTTGGGTGATGAAGCGTTCGGACTAGAACCAAATTTTCTCAAACCTTTTTCCCAGAGAGAACTAGATTACGAAAAAAGGATTTATAATTACAGACTGTCAAGGGCTCGTAATGTAGTTGAAAATGCCTTTGGAATCATTTCAGCTAGGTTTAGGATATTACAAACGGCTATAAATATTAAAAGTCACAACAATATTTGTTACGTTATCCTTGCTATTTGCACTTTACACAATTTTTTGTGTAAACGCAGTAACTTATATTCTATTTCTAATCTCGCAAGGGATGAAGTTCCTACAGACCCTCAGCAACATGGGGAGGGGTTTGAACATTCTGTTCCATTAATTAATCAACAAAGACGTACCCACGCCCAAATCACTTCGGAAGCTAAACGAAACAGGGACCAATATAAAGTATATTTTAATACAGATGGAAGTGTTGATTGGCAAGATCGCATGGTCTCATGTGGAAGAGCTTAAAAACTAAAAAAGCGACTTGAAAAAATACTCAAAATTATATAATAGTATTTTTAAAACTATTGTACATGAAATAAACAAAAAAATAAAATCTGATCAAAAACATACATGTGAAAATGGAAGCCAAGTTCAATATTAAGACTTCACCGACAAAAAAAAAGAGATCTAAATGGGTGCCAAGTTTCGTAGATAATCCTGATTTTTATTTATTAAGAAGCTCAAAATTTTACTCTTTGAAACAATTGACTTGCTGGTAAAAAACTAGTCGAGTCAAATTTTGAGCTTCTTAATAAATAAAAATCAGGATTATCTACGAAACTTGGCACCCATTTAGATCTCTTTTTTTTTGTCGGTGAAGTCTTAATATTGAACTTGGCTTCCATTTTCACATGTACGTTTTTGATGGTATAAAATGTACTCACGACTTTACTTTGCTGCCCAGTTCCACCAGGTCCAATCTCTGTTATAGCTCCTTCATTAGTCGGAATAACATTTTGATGAAAGTCATCATTACTACGGCTTTCATCCTCTAGATCTTCATCAATGTTAGATATACTGTTAGTAGGTAGTTCTTGGTCCTTAGTAAAGAGTAAATTATCGTAGTACCAGAGGGAGGACTTGTACACGTCATCTGTTCCTCTTCCACTACGCTGGCTATCCACAACTTTCTTTAGTTCCTTCCGGAAGGACCCTCTTAAACTTTGAAATTTTTTGACTATAAAATCTCGATTGGCATTTGGAAATCCTTTTTCTTTAACATAGTCAACAATTTTTTTATACGCTTCCTCTTTAAGATTTTTGTTTTTGTACTCTTCGGACCTTATTTTCCAGAGGCACGGAAAAGACTTGTGCATTGCTAATAGCTCTACTATTAATTCCTTATTCCACGTGCGAATGTCCGCCATCTTGTTGTAGCGCGCGCGAAAGCACTTTACGTGTAAAGGCAACCTCGAACCACGCGATTGCGCGCACTACTGCGGAGCTCATCGCGCGGTCTATCCCTTCCCCCTCCGACATCTTTACACGCGCATTCTTTCGCACACGATTACCTGTTTCACGCGCGATAGAACGCCTGTGTAAAGTCCGCTATTATCTTAAAAAAACTACTGCACGGCAATATAACTCTCGTACTTGTGATGGTTCTTGGATAAGTAAGACCGATATATGTATATATATATAGCTGTCTGTATGTTACAGCAGATTTTCTCAGCAACTATAAATGCTATCAACGTGTTTGGCATAATTGTACAACTTGCTTGCCCGCTTCTGTTTTTGGTACAAAAAATATAAAATTAATTTTATTAATAATTGAGTAGGGGTCTAGAATGGGGGGTTAAAAAATTAAAGTGGTTTGATTAAAGCAAATGAAAGGGCTTAATTTGCACTTTTCAAAACTTTTTTTTTTTAAATTTCAAATATGTACTTTTTCATTTATAGCCAAAAATGTACCAAAAAATACTCAATAAATCTAAAAAACTCCTGGGATATAGATAATGATTTATATTTCATGGTCAAAATAAAATGAAGTATTAATTGGGTTGAACAAGCGTCAAATTATCCTAATTTAGGTGGTATTTTTTTATTTTGTCAGTAGGGTTCACAAGTTTAAGTGTAAGGGAAGTCATTAGTCATAATTAAAACAGTGTTAAAATGGCCCTTCATTAAACCAAGTCGGTTTAAGATATATCGAATTTAATAATTATATACCACCAACATTGATATCATCCACCAAAATTACTTTTCTAAGAAAAAAACTATCAATAATGACATATCGGGATAGTTAAAATAATAATCGTTAGGGAATCATTCTTGTTATTTTTTAAAACCAACAACGTATATTTTTTAATATAATAAATAGTTATTGTTTGATGTGTATATAATTTTGGTGGAACAAGGAATTTTGTCAATTTTGGTGTCTTAGGAAAAGCCACCAAAACTGTATCACCAAAATTAGAACTTGTGCTTTTTTATTTTATTTAACGTGAATATTTTAGTTTTATACAAATTTAACTTCATGTAGTTAAAAAAAACACCATTAACATACTCAAAATAATTTCAACACAATTGTTTTTTTTTTAATAACAAGTTATCTAAGTTATCACAATTATAAAAATGTATTTCGTACCACCAAAATTAGATACTTATGTACTTAGAGGGAAGATGCAGCAAGACGTTATAAATCTTTCACCATCTAATCTATCGCTGGAACTGAACGAACGACTGACGCCATATTTGTTTTTTTAATCACTTTTCGTTCGATCATAAAATCAATTTTAATATTCACCACCAAAATTGATTATTTCGCAAGAACAGTTTTATTTACACTGTTCCCAGTTTCTTTTTAATTGCAAATGCAATAATTGTAATATTTTATAATTCCTTAACTAATAGGGAATAAAGGTAACTAAATTATCAATCTAGTTGAGGCTTAATAACTTTGTACCACAGTATATCAGTGTATGCGACAAGTGCAGGACACGACACCAAAATTGATTTAGGACTGTTTTTTTTTTACGATAAACATGATAAGTTATTAACAATTTTAACTTTGGCTCAACATGGTACTTTGTGTAAGATTTTCTAGAAAATAAATAGTTTTCCAATCAATGTACTTTACACCCCAGTTATCACGTCCGCCGCTGAAAAATGTGGTTGGGATAATTACCCAATTATAAAAATGTATTCCGTACCACCAAAATTAGATACTTAGGTAAGGGTGAGGTAGAGGGAAGATGCAGCAAGACGGTATAAATCTTTCACCATCTAATCTATCGCTGGAACTGAACGAACGACTGACGCCATATTTGTTTTTTTAATCACTTTTCGTTCGATCATAAAATCAATTTTAATATTCACCACCAAAATTGACTATTTCGCAAGAACAGTTTTATTTACACTGTTCCCAGTTTCTTTTTAATTGCAAATGCAATAATTGTAATATTTTATAATTCCTTAACTAATAGGGAATAAAGGTAACTAAATTATCAATCTAGTTGAGGCTTAATAACTTTGTACCACGGTATATCAGTGTATGCGACAAGTGCAGGACACGACACCAAAATTGATTTTGGACTGTTTTTTTTTTTTACGATAAACATGATAAGTTATTAACAATTTTAACTTTGGCTCAACATGGTACTTTGTGTAAGATTTTCTAGAAAATAAATAGTTTTCCAATAAATGCACTTTACACCCCAATTATCAAGTCCGCCGCTAAAAAATGTGGTTGGGATAATTACCCAATTATTACTTTTTTTTTTTACTAAAACATTTAATTTTACTATTGTTTAGTGTGATATAAGGGAATATAGGCTTGAAGTAATATTAGGCGATGGGCTTGCAACCTGTCACTAATACTCTGGTAAACATCTTAGCCTATTTGTGCTAAATGTGGTTACTGACTTATCAACAAGTTTTAAAGTTGTTGATAATTCTGTATCTCTGCCTACCCCACTCTGGGATTACAGGCGTGAAGGTATGTATGTATGTATGTTTAGTGTGATATTCCTCGAAACATATCTCCATGCAAAGCGTTACGTGGCATTGCTTGCAGATATATTTCGAGCGCGACTGTAAGCACCACACACATCGTGCATTCTTTGTCACACCTTTGCCAATAAAATGATTCCCCTGAAGTATAGGCCGGCTTTGTCCACCTGGGTACTGGACTATGGACTTTGGTTTGACCTGCAAAGTACGCTGAACCTGAGGTGGCATATAAGCCTTAATCATTTCATCAGCCAAACGTTGCCTGAAACCACGATTTGTTGCGGTAGTATTTCGCGTTTTAAATATGACGTACGAGTTGTGTATCGTCACATTTAAAAGGCGCCGGAATACTTTCTTATACCAGGCCATGTTTCTCGACCTTTCTAATGGGTGAGCGGAAAGAAGCTGGTCTTTTTTATCAATGCCCCCCATGGCTAGATTATAATCAAGGACAATTTTTGGCTTGTACCGGTACATTCCGTATTTATATCATTGATACAATGTTCGTATCACGCCACATCGTAACGGCCACATCTCTACAGTAACTTTGGGCGACCTCTCCAACCCGCATTTCGCTTTTCGCTAAGTTTTTTATTGAAGGTGGGACAAACTCTCTGTTTATACGAAGTGTTCCAAAACAGTCAGTTTTTTGGGACTTCAGGTATCTCGCTAATAATGGAGAATTGTAAAAATTATCCATTATTAGCGTATAACCTTTTCCCAGTAATGGTTGAGCCAAAACTTGGACGATTTGAGCTGTGGCATTTGGTGGAGGCGGAGGCAACGAAGATGTCGTCGTTTGGTGGTTGTCATCAGTCAAGTTAATTATGTCGTCAGTGTCCGTGTCCTTGTCGTCGTGGTGGTCGTCAACTGTACCGTCCGTTTCGGTCTTGTCTCCTTTTCCCGTATAGACGAAAAAGCTCCATAAGTAGCCCGTTTCGGACTCGCAAAGCTCGTAGCTCTTAATACCTGCTTTCGCGGCTTTTGAGGTAATTTTTTGAACGATCGACAGCCTTCCGTGCCACTTAAGGAGCGATTCGTCTATTGCAATATTTTGCCCCGGAAAATATAGACTGCTGAATTTTCTGTTAAGATGATCCAGTACAGGCCATATTTTTCGGAGTTTGCGCTGGGATTTTGGAAGTCCTGTCAAGTCAGTCAGATTGTCTGCAAAATGTAAAAGTCGTTTCATCAAAGAAAATCTGTTGTATGTCATTAGGTCTTTAAAGTATTTTAGGGTAAGGTAGCCATTTTCCTTCCAATAATCAGTCTCTACAGTTAGCGGAGCTAATCCCTGTAGGATGAGTATTGCTAAGAAAACAACTACCTCTTCCCTGTCCGTGTTTTTCCATTTGATCATTCTGGAGTTTTCTGTCGTTATCCTGTCTATAAGTAAATTCGAATATTTGTTCGTCTGTCTCACTATAAGGTCCAGTAAATCATCGTCAAAAAAATTCCTAAAAATGTCCAGTGGAGTCGTGTTAGCGTCTATGGTAAAAGTCGGTCCCGGTGATGCAGTAAAATCTTCACGCTTTCCAGTGAATACGTCGTGGTCGCAGCTCCACTCAAACGTCAAATGGTCAATCGGTAACATGTCTCGTAATGTCCGGTCAGCTTCTGCGTCTTGGTCTTGGAGCCATTGCTGAGCCTGTTCTCCCATAGTCACCGGTAAAACAGCTTCTTCCAAGGTCATTACGTCCACGGGAGTCGGTCCTTGGTCTTCCTCTTCATCGTCACTTTCGGCTTCTAACTGTGTACACCAGTTCTCAAAAATTTCCTCTGCCTTCTTTGTTCCATAATCTAAAATCAAACAGCCCATTTATATATACCATACCTTCACTTGCGCTCATACAATCGCAATTTACCTTGAGGTACAATACTACGAGTAGGTACTTAACTTATGAATAAATTTACCAACCTAATCCAGAAATAACTTGTTTGTTGATCTCAGGTTTCAAGTTATGGACTTCTTTTAATATACCTGTAATAAAAAACGGAAATAAAAAGTGCAATTAAGTAAATACGTAGGTATGCTTCTTATGTTCTGTACACTAACCATGATGTTGTATAGATGAATAAAGTAACGACGCCGTCGACTTTGGAACCTTTAGAGTAGAGTCTGCAGGTGAAGCAGGTTGAGCTTTTTGAGTTTCTAAAAAAAATGTTAATTAATACACACGTTCAAATTTACTAAAGTACACATACCTATGTAAATATTATAATACTTACTTAGATCACCGGTACTCCAATCTACGTGCATTGGTGAGTAACCCGGAACTTCCACAATGCTGTCCAAACTCACCGTGCTGCAAAAGTGAAACATTAATTAATAACCATTTTTGTTTGATATTTTTATAGGTATAGGTTATATTAAATTGATAAAACATCCAAAAATAATCACCTCGTGGGAGTACCCCAATTACGCTCGGTCTCGCGAGGAGGCGTATTCTGTAACGTCTCAGAAACTGGCTGATCATCTCTGGAGGAGAAAAAACGAGGATATAAGTCTTGAATGTTCATTATAAATCCTACTTTCTACTCATACTATAAACGTGAAAGTTTTTGGGATGATGAAATGTTTGTTAATTACGCCTAAATGAGATTTGTACGAAATTTTAAACTTATCCTGGATCGGTACATAGGATAGCTTTTATCTTGGAAAAATTGAACGTTCTCGAGGGAAAAACGATGAAAAACTTCTACGCAGACGGAGTCGCGGGCAAAAGCTCACATGTGAGGATAATAAAGGTTGTCTTACGAAATCTCCCATGGCCTCAATTTCCGGGCTGGAGGCGTCGGCGGAGTACCAACCACCAACCTGCACGTCGAACGTTTCGGCGACTGTTTCCTGAAACACAATTTAATACGGTTTTAATATGGTTCTATATACGGTATTATATATATACATATATTCATATATAATTATGTGTGAATTACCTGGTTTGTTTACGAGGAGGGGCATCGGGTAGTAAAAATCGCTCAAGTTGCTTCTCCCGTTTCTTCCCAACGTAAACATTGCGCGTGTCCTCTGGTAGGACGCGCATTCTTTTTTTTGTGTCAGCGAGAGCCTTCAACACTAGATTTTTTTCTTCTTCGTAAGTTCTATACAAAAAGATACAAATGATTTCCCACATATTTTTACTTCGTCTGGGTAAATGTCATTTATCGCTATAAAACTTGCCGAGCATAAGGATAGGATAGGTTATCATATGGAGAGTGTAAACAAATAACTAACCTGATACTGGGTCCCGGAATTGCAAGTGGATCATTATTTACAAGTGGGGGAAATAATTATTTCGGCACTGTTTTGCCCTTTCCTCGCCCACGACCTCGTCCGCGTCCTCTACTCTCTCCTGGGCATTTTCCTTTTGCTGGTCTGTTAATAATGTCAGAAGCCCAAGAGTGAATAAGCGTGTTAGTTTCTCAGAAGAAATTCCATGCAATGCGTTATTATCAGCCCAATCATTCCATAACAGAAAAGTTAACACATTATTATAAAAGAAATCACATCACAGAAAAGAAGTCCCAGTTCCAAACCAAAGGCATTGTTATAGAAAAATGCATTTTTTAATTATTTGTAAAGGTGAGCAAACAAAAAAAAAACCTATTACGTTTAATGCTTTAGTTCAGTCTCTCGTTTTTGCTCATTATTTACAAATTGTGCTCATAAAATAGTTATTTAGTAACCGGTACATAATGAAGCTTCTTAAGGCACGAGTGCCGAGGTCTCGCAAGCTCGCGCTCTAATTACAGGCACGATAACCTTAAAAGCTTATTATGTACCATTGTACATAATTAGCTCTTAAGGTTCTCATGCATGTAATTAGCGTATGCAATGGCATACTTACATAACTTTTTCTACAAGCTTAAAATGATAATGACAAAAATAAACAATCGGCAAATCAAATTTCTTGTATACTTTCGATTTTTCTGCTATCAAATTACTTGTCAGCAAAATCATTTAAATTTTTCCTATTGGCGTTAATAGTTTGTGAATTTTATTGCTAAATGATTACAAGTTTTTGGAGTTGTTGGTAATTCTGTAGCTCTGCCTACCCCACTCTGGGAATGAAGGCGTGAAGGTATGTATGTATGTATGTATGATTACAAATTTCATTCAAATTCCGCCAAAAAAGTTACTAAACAGTTCTGACAATTTATCGGACAATATCCATAATTATTGAACGTAACCATGGTAACCAAATAACAAATCGATGGATATTAATCATCTATTTTTAGTAATTTAATAAAAATGTAATCTTAAACACATTTCGTTTTTTTTTTATATACGTAATTTTAATTGGTATTAAAATATTTTTAACGGTTTTCTATTCTATACAAATTAGGAAGTCAAGTGTTCACTAAACGCCAAGACTGATATCCGAATTGACCGTAACCATCATGGTAATAACAACTCTCTAATAAATATTATAGAACTGTTATTACCATCGCAACGCTCATTTTTGTAAAATTGTTTTCAAGCTTCGGTTACGCTACATGTTACGGTTACTTACTATAAATCGCTTATATTGATACCATTAACGATATCAATATTAGCGATTTATAGTAAGTACGCGAGTAGAAAAAGTTAGTTAATTATGCATGTCTTCACAGAAAATAATAATTTTAGCGAAATACCAAACCAACAAATGCCATCGCCATAACAGTACCTACATTAATAGTAGGTAATAATTAGTAGGTACGCAAAGAAAAGATCCCAAATCGAACGCCATATCCTGTGTACGCCGTGCCTTATGAACTATACCTAAGCGAAGACCGGAATGGCTTTTGGTAGCCGCAGTCACACATTTGTACTTACAATTGTCATCACATGTTCGGTAGCTAATCCTGTGTAATATACAGTATATTTTAAACATTTTATAGTTTATGTATGAAGCTTAAAGATAAAGATAAAGATAAAGACATTTATTCAGTAAGTAGGCCGCACGGCTTAATACTCAATCCATTTTACTACTATAAGTTATCCAGTAAATATTTAATAATCTTAGGAATATAGGCCGTTAAATCTCCATCCACGTCAAATAACTACCGTTAAACTATTTTAAAGTGAGATTAACTGTTTATCAATGTGAAATAGGACTGAAATATAGTTTTAATCTTATAACCCAATAAATACTGAATAGTTTGATATATAATACTAATAGAAATATATTAAATTGAGTACTTACGGCATTTTTATAACACTGAACTTGTTCGGCAACTCACGATCACAGCTCACGTTTCGTACACCTTGCAGAGTAACGTAGATAAAAAATATTTAAGTGCAAGTCAGTTGGCTGTGTATTTTTTCAAGTATTGCCAAATTAATTATCTATGGTTTAAACACAATTTAGGCCACATACGATGGGCGCTTTACAGATTAAAAAATGTGAAACGCAGAAAAGTCGCTTGGTTGCTCCAGCTACCCAAAGCCATTTAGAGACGCGCGAAGTTGGTAGCTCTGGCTACCGGAAGCAAGTGAGAGATAGACAAATGAATACAGTACAGTAATGTAGGAGAAAAAACGTGAAAAGGATTTTTCGCACTGTTGCCTTGTTTGGTCAGGGTCTCCTTGATTGGACCACATAGTCACCATCAATGGACTCAGGATTTTTTCGCTGATGGTCCAATCAAGGAGCCTTATAGAGATTGGCATTTTTATTTATTTTAATATATTTTTTATTAAGAGTGATTAAACGTTTTTATATAAATCTATAACAGAATACCATCTGTGCACCAAAACAAAAATGGGACACTTCTCCACATAAAGAAACTAAGTCTTAAGCCGGGTCCGCTGCGACGAAAATCTAACAAAACATTGTTTGTCTAACATGTTAGCCAAACATGTTAGTAAAAGTGCCCGTCCGTTGCAACATTAATTAAAAAACGTTTTTGTTGTTCCAAACATTGTTCACGCACAAAATTTATCATGAATACCGACGAAGAGGACGTCTTATCTGTGTTGGCGGTGATGGATCTGATCCAAAGAAGTCAAAACAGGAATAGATTGCGTGTCAGGCCTTACTTGCAGCAACGCTCGTTTAACATATACCAAGAATTGCAAGTTGAAGACAGATTTGGATTAAAAAACTTTTTTCGCTGTTCAGAGAGTGACTTTGAAGAACTGTTATTATTAATATTGCCAGATATACAGAAAAAAACAACGTGGCGGAATGATGTCATTCCACCTGACATGAGATTAGGTGCGACTTTACGATATTTAGCGACGGGAGACAGCTAGTTTAATGTACCAACTGAGAATATCTAAACAACAACTGTCAGAACTGGGTCCAGAAGTGTGCATGGCTCTTTACAATAGCCTAAAAAAAATATATCTAAAGGTAAGCAATTTTTATCTGTAATAATTGTACATTTGGGGCTGTGGCTTGTTTCATTTGAAATTCACCACAGCTTTTTTGGCCGGGATACACGAGGCTTGTTTTTCAAGCCAGAGTAGCAAGATAGTGCTAACTAGTAAGCTAGCAAGCTAGTGCGTCTATTCTCGTGTATACAAAACTAGCCGACTTTCAGGCTAGTAGTACCATATGTTCAAGAGAGGACAGTATGACTGGCTTACTAGCTCCTACCTAGCTTGCTATCCTGGCTTGAAAAACTAGCCTCGTGTATCCCGGCCATTTTGGTGAAGTGAAACGCTGCGAGGAAACCTGCACATATCTATGACGCCAATCAAATGTCATATACCTAGGTACTATAGGCTTTTGAGGATGAGATGAGATTTGTTTACATATCATGTAAAGTTGAGAGTTAAAATGAAATATCCTTTGGGCACAATAATATTTATTTTTAAGTATAGGTATGTACATCTTTTAGCTACGTTGTAGTCTTAGGTAACTTTACGGTATTTTATTTATTGAATTTTAACAAATAATCAATTGCTTCCGTTGTTTCTTGATCGCAAATCTCAGTATTTTCCATTTGAGCAGATGAAGAACTAGGCCTAACTATGGTTTTATTATCTATTATAAACACTGCTGGCAGTTCCTCCAGATTATTATACTGTGATGGCTTAGATTCTCTAATTAAATATCCATCATTTGATAAACCTATAACCGTATTTAACGGACAATATGTAGGCAGGGCATTATTTGATGGTGATGACATTGCTGATGACTGCATTGGTTTTGACTGTCGCAAGTCTGGCTGTACGCAGACAGATGTGCCAGCAATTTGAATTGATGGCTGCTTATTGATGGTAGATTGTACTTCATGCATGTCTGACTGTCCATAGAAAGAAGTGTTTGGTTCTGTATCATTTAAAGTCATAGGCGACTCTGGGTTTTCTAATAACTCGCAAGAATAGTCAGAATAATCACTCGTACTGGTAGTAGATCTATGGTTAAGGTTTGCCACTTCACAATTGTAGAATAGAGTTTGGATGTCTAATTTTAATTTGTTATTTATGGTATTTCTATTTCTTTTCTTATTAGGAAACTTAGATGGCGGTGGCAGTGCCGTCGGGGCTGGTAGCGGTAGCGGGGTTGCTGGTGGCGGTGTCGGCGTAGCTGGTGGCGGTGTCGGCGTAGCTGGTGGCGGTGTCGGTGTAGCTGGTGGCGGTGTCGGCGTAGCTAGTAGTGATGATGACGTGCTTTGTGGTGATGGTATCTGAAATATAACAATAACATGTATTTATTTGTTCACAGATGCCTTCAACCTCATGGCATAGGTGCCTTGGATGGCAAACATGTCATAATGGAAGCCCCAGCAAATACCGGCAGTCTTTATTATAATTATAAAAAAACATTTAGCATAGTACTTCTTGCCATGGCAGATTATGATTATAACTTCATTTATATTGATGTTGGCAGCCAAGGGAGAATATCTGATGGAGGAGTCTTCCAGAATTCATCGCTGTCCCGAGCCCTAAATAGTAATACTTTAGGATTGCCTACAGATGAACCATTGCCCGGAGAAGAAGTAAATTTGCCATATGTTATATTGGCTGATGCTGCCTTTCCATTATCACACCACATAATGAAACCTTACAGCGGTGATCATGAACAAGGTTCACCAGAGAGAATATTCAATTACAGATTAAGCCGAGCTCGACGGATTATAGAAAATACCTTTGGTATATTAGCGTCTGTATTTCGGGTTTTTAAAAAGCCCCTGACTGTAGAATTCAAAACTGCAATATCGGTCATATTAGCTAGTGTAGTTTTACACAATTACCTCAGAAGAAATAACATCAGCAGAAACTTATATTCACCACAAGGCACTTTCGACACTGAAGAAAATGGTAACTTGATACCTGGTCAATGGAGAACTGAAGCACAAGCGGAGGGCTTGCAACCACTACCACGATTACCAAGACGAACAGCCGTAGATAGCCAGCGGATTCGAGATAATTTTGCCTCATACTTTGTCAGCGAGAGAGGAATGGTTCCATGGCAGTATTAGTATGTCATCTTGGCATTTATATATACTTTTATATTATTGTTTCTGCTTCATTGAAGAATAAAATATATAACTATAAATAAACGTAGTTGCAGTTTTATTATTATTTAGGTTGCAAATCATTTTAATAGGCAGCAAACAAGATAACCTAACAAATTAATACTTGTAGGTATTAAAATGTTAAATAATATAATAAGTGTGAAAAAATAAGTACTTAACATATCATCTTGTAAATTGCTGACTGAATTTTGCGGTATATTAAAACATATCATATTTGATATTTCTTCGTATGCAAACCATTTTGAAATGTATATATCTTCTGCTCCGCTGCCCGTTTTAAGCCCCGTAACCTTCTTCTTCTCTCTGTTATACTGTCCACGAAGGCTTGTCCACTTTGCTAAAACCTCCTTTGCAGTGATTCCAAACACTGATGCAATCTCTTTGATGGCATCCTTCTTCTTATTTTTAATTTTATGGTCACTAGAAGACACATCCCAAATGACGGGCCGTTCCTTTATTAATTGGATAAAGAACAAAGTATTTTCCTTATTCCACTCCATTGCACATCACGTCAACAATCAAATCAATTAAATTAATTCAAAGATGACAGTTGACACTTTGACAGGACAACCGAGACCGACACAGTATGACGGGCAAACACAAAATGAACGCTGCACCCCCCTCCGCAGGCGAACGCGGGGGATGTTTTCCATCCGTCGCGGCAAACATGTTTGAGTGTTTTTGCTAACAAAAACATTTAGACCACGCCCCTATTATGTTAGAAAAACATGTTAGGTGTTAGAAAAACACAAAAACAGGTCGCAGCGGACCCGGCTTTATTGACAATCAATATGTACATTGACATGATAATTTAAAGTAAGAAGCCTCGATAATGTTATCACAATATAATATTATAACTGAAACGAAATAATACTAAACTTAACTCAAATAATACTTCTCTTTTAAATTAAACTTTATCATGGACCCGATTCTACAGTGGCCTCTAAACTTCCTTATTTTATTTAGGTGTCGCTAAAACACTTTGCTATTCTATGAGCAGCTGTCATAATCAAATGACAGCGCCATGGCAGCGCTAATTTGAATCTGACGCTTCTTATTTTAGGCGTTCTTATAAATAAATAAATCATCATCATCATCATCATCATCATCATCAGCCTATATTTGTCCACTGATGGACATAGGCCTCTCCCATTGCACACCAAAATATCAGGGGACAATGTTACACCAATTGACCTAGTCCCAATTTAAGCTCTAGGCTTGTATTATGGGTACTAGACAATGATATAAATAAATATATACTTAAATACATAGTAAACATCCATGACTCAGGAACAAATATTCGCGCTCATCACACAATATCTGCCCTTACCGGGATTTGAACCCAGGACCGCTAGCTTCGTAGGCAGGGTCACTACCAACTAGGCCAGCGCGTCGTCAAACGTCTTATACATTGTCAGCTTGACATTCTGGAATAGCACTGATTAAATCTGCCGTCAAAAATGTCTTATAATTAAACAATTTAGTTTTAGTTGGTTCCGATTGCCTAACTAAGTTTATATTCCCGCTTTGAAAAAAATATAATTATGTTTTGCAAAGCGGACATATAAACTTTTAAACATTTTTATGTACACACGCACATTCGGTGTGTACCCATGCCTTACGTATTGGGACCGAGCGCTACGACAGCGCCACGTGACAGGCGGCCATTATGGACAATATTGTCACCGCTGTCAAACAAGAAGTAAGTAAATATTGTAAAAAATATTAATGAAATCTTGTGTTATTTTACTATATTACTCAATTTTGGACAATGGTAGTCGGTAACATTATTGCCAATAATATTAAAAAAAATGTTTTCAGTGAGAAATGAGCCTACTCGTGACTAAAACGGGGTTTCGTGCCATCACCCACGAAATCATTTTCCAACCGGAGACGATGAATAAAGGCAAGAAATTGGTGCTAGCTGGGCATGTCCTTGAAGTTGAAGACATTCGCCAAGGAGACATGACTCGTATTATCAAAGCCCGAGTGGTTCGCCAAACTTCTGTCACGGCAACGGCGTACAAGACAACTTTGTTTGTAATCAGATTTTTATGTACTGCAATATGGATTTGACAGCTCAAGTCAGCGACAAAAATGACAATTTTAGCCGTAGCGAGCGCTGTGATCGTTTAGGCTACCCCCTCCACCCGCTTTGCACTCTGCCAATAAGAAACTGAATCATATCTTCTATTGATCAGTGGAGAAAAATTTTACATAACCATTTTTCAATGTTTTCATCAGTTTCTATTTTTTTTTTTTAGATGTTGTAGATTGTGGCTCTTTCTTAGATATTTCCATTTTTTTTAGGCTGTTTTTTTGTTTTTTAGTTTTTTCAGCGGCTTCCTCTTAAGATTTTTTGCGATGAAGTTAATCCCGTGATACATTGAGCTTTTTTGCTCCTTTGTCTCAATTCTGTCGCTATTTTTATTGCTCCTGGTCATAATTGTTTTACGTGAAAATAAAAGTTTGAATTTTTATTCCTGGTGGATTTTCTTGGGCCTTCAGGTGTCGCTGGAACTTCGTCAATTTGTGCTTCTGCAAATTGATCGGGTTGTCTTGGCTCAGGTTGCAAAATTTCAGGTGTGGTGTTCAGGTGTTCAACCGTATTATTTATATCCGCGGCTGTACCATTATCCTCTGTAGCAATTTCTATCTGGTCAAGGTCTGGAGCTCTATCTAACCGTTCTGCATGTATTTCGGCAATAACTGCCATTGTAGTTGATGTTTTACTTTGCACCTCAACTGATCTTGGACATTCGGGTCTTGATTCTACGTATTCCTGTAGTGATTCTCTTCTCATTGGTGATTTGACAGCCAACGGATCTTCTTGAATTGATAGATCTGAATGTATGTTTTCCTCTTCTTCTGGGACTATAAACTCGTAGTCTTGAAATACGTCTTTATTCAGAGGATAAAGCCTGTACCGAAAAGTATTTTTACATACCATATTCACGATAACAATAAAACTGTAACTAATAGTAAAGATATTTTATTTTAGTTATAATGAGTAATTGTGCCTTTTTACAATAAATATACACATTTTATGGTTTGAGGGTTTGGCGGCTAAAGCAGCGATTTTTTTTCTTCAAGCCCGCCATTAAGTTCTGCACAGTTGTTTCGGAGACTTGCTTTTTCCATTTCTTTTTAAAATCTTCCTCTGATACTGATTTTTTCCATATAAATGTTCTTATTCTTATCGCTAATATTCTCTTTATTCTCGGTAGTGAAGAATTGGTCACATGGTTAAGTCGAAAAATCCCTTTTCACATATGTCTCATCGTCGAAAATGTTCGACTCAAATTGCACAGCAGTTAGCAAAGTTTTCGCGACCAAAAAAAAAAAATATGAAAAATATGCCCAAAATACCTTACTTCACTTAATTTATATGGAAATTTATTAGCGTTAAATCGAACATTGTGTTCTTTGGCCCGTTCAAAAACCTGTGTTAATATTGCATCATGCTCTGCCTCAGTTCTACCACAAATTAGTAAGTCATCGCAATATACTATAACACCTGGAATATCACCAAATGCCATCTCACTGTATTTCTGAAATATTTCCGGTGCTACAGAAAATTTCCTTGAGCAAATCGCTCTCCCGGTCTTCTGTACACTCGTCCTCTTCTATCGCAGCCGTTCAGGCAGATCCTGCACTCGTCTGAGAAAAGGACTGAGGTCCACTGCTCAATTGTCCAGTTTTCGTGATTTTGAGCAAACTGACGTCGTGCTTCATGGTGCCGAGGCAGCAATTTGGGCCCCGTCGCAGACCTTTTTGGGGTCAGGATTAGTACTATAGTTACTATATGTAGGGAGCAATAAACTTACTAACATAGAAAAATACATAGAATACCACATCATATATTACATTACAATGACATAATTTAAGACTTTTAAGTTCCTTTAGTAAGTAGATTATGAAATCTCCCGAAATCTTTGAATATCTAAATACTATCAGAAAGTTAAATATATTTTAGAAACACATGTCTACCATAATTCAACAATTCAACGCAAACCATCAATCATTATTTAGATAAGAACGCAGGCACATGATATATTTTTATACTCACATTGAAGCCATGTTCACTTAATTGTGGCAACCCATCCACAGCAGACAAGCCCATGAGTGCCAAGACCCTCTCTTCATAGGCTGTCATAGCTTGTCTACTATGTAGGCCACCACCAGTCCCACCAGCATGCCGCCGCATCATCGTGGCTTTCTTTTTAGTTTTGGTCTTAAAGTCTGACCACACCTATATTTATGCAGTTATTAAGCAGTGCAAGGCATTAGTTATTGTATGTTATTAAATTATGACACAAAAAACATGCATGATAAAGAATAATAAAAACCTTCTTCCACCTTTCCACCGTCTTCTGCCCTCCAGTGCCAACCGAGTTTAAAGTTTCGGCTAAGTCGCGGCAGAGCCTCTCCGCCCTTTGCCTACCTTGAAGCCCCGACTGCGGCTTCGTAAGGTCGCCTTTCCTTTAATTGAAACAAACTTTGTCCTTCAGGAAAATGCTAAATGTTTAGTTGTTATTGCAAAATTTGGGTTATTTAACAAAAGTGATACGTACTGCTCCATAAAACCGAGCATGGTCTCAAACTGCTTGCCACTTGTACGTTGGGATCGTGGATCCATGTCTAAAAATACGAAAAATATTAGTAGTTTAATTAACCAAAACACAACAAAATCTACTATACAAACAAGTAATCTATCATTACAAACAAAAAATATAATATACACGACATATTATTAATGTTCCTTGAACAGTAGAAAATGACTTTGCTTGTCGAAATATACTTAATTACTTAACTCATTATAATTATAATAACGAAATAATGATTATAAGGATGAGAAGTGAGTATAAATTAAACAGCAACACGATATTTAAATTGAAAGAGACATGAAACTTTATTTGTTTACTTACCGAAATTTTACCTCCTAAAACTTTGACTGACAGTTGATGTCACTATGACGTTTGACATTGACGTTTCAATTTGCGCTAAGCATAGACAATTTAAGGCTAAATTATTATTATAGATGAGCGTATCGCAGAATCGACAGCACGTTTTTCTATTCTAACTCCTTTTGTCTGACATATGTTGGACGCTAACGCCTAGGCGTTGAACTTTATAGAAAGGAAAACGTCTGAAAGCGTTTGCATCTTGTCTTGACCCCCAGTACTGCCGACAACAGTCCTCACAAAAGCCTGTCGCTACCATTCCTTCCTCCTTTAGTGAGACGGTGTTGCTCGGAAGTTTTCTAAAGAACATTTCCACGTATATAGTAAGAGGTAATTGCAGGCAATACATCGTGTAAAGCATATTTTCAATCTGAAAACATAATAAGTGACGTCACAATATATTTATGTAAACTATTAGCTGTTTATAAATTTTTGAATGCCTCGAAAGCATAGAAATACTACTTGCCTGTTCAAAGTATGACAAATTGTTGCCAAAAAAGTCGTATTTCTGGTCAATAGCTTTTAGCACAGACTCCATTGCTATACTGTATAGCTTATTGATTTTTTTAAGAAAAATAAATTGAATTGCTTTCCTGTAATCCATAATTTACAAGAGCTATACTACACGGGCGGTTCTCCCGCCGCACACTGGGCTGAAAATCGGCTTTCATAGACATAGGAATCGAAGTTAACATTTTAAAGTTTTTGTGCTTGAAATGGCTTATGCTTGCCATTATTATGCTAAATTATGATCCTGGCGTGATTTAGCACTAAAACTTATGAGTTATAATTTTTTTCCGAAAAAAATGTATGGAGCTATAACTCTCTCGATATCTCGGGAACCGCAAAAAAAACACAAATATCCTTACAGCAGGTTATACTACTAATTATTTCTGATTTTTTGACATACTACATATTTCAGTCTGAGATGCCGTCTTTTTTTTTAAATCGGCGAAATTTTTAATTATTTTTGTTCGTTCCTAACGTCCTAATTTAAAGATAAAACACAGAAATATGTATGTTTCGCATTTTCAATAAAGGGTGGGTCATATTGTCACGTCCTACCGGGTGGCAAGAAAACTCGATAGAGGTTTATAGAATTTATTAGAAAGAACTCCGGTAGTGTGAACAGAAGAGGGTAGTAGGTTCGTAGGGTGTGGTCTGATTCTGTGAAGTGGACAGCACTTCCCTCGTAATTAGAGTGACGCGGAGCGGCGGTGAAGGTAACCCGTCGGCTAGTGTGGTCCACATATGTATGGAAAAAAAAAAAAATATTTTTACCTTCTCCACAACACTCTTTTTGTTTGTATAACTGTAAATAATGTCTGTACCAAAAATCAGCCAATTCCAAGCATGTTTAGAGGTCGCGACAAATTAAATGATTGAAATAAATAACAAAATTACCAAATACTCGTAGGCCTCAAAACGGTCTTTATTTATTTGTTGTAATCATACAACGTTGTCAGTTTATAATAAAATTTGACACATTTATGTAAGATAAATGTGTACCTATCACTAACTCATAACGTACCGCTTTTATGATTTGGAGGGTAGGTTAGTTAATGTAGTCGTCGTCTCAGTGGGTAGTTGTATTCTCGTATGCCAATAGAACTGATTGCAGTTAATATATTGTTTTTCGCGAATGATTGAGTACTGTTAAGTGTGTTGTGTTATGAGTACCTAAACTATGTCTTCTACCAGTGTTTCTATGTGTACTAGGACATCTGCTGCAGTTTGGATACTTGGAAAACCTATAGAATTATTTTCTTATGCAAGGCTTCCTTCAAACGGTGATGTACTGCGAAAATATTACTTTCACCACATAGAACAAAATAAAAATGTGAAACAAAGTGTCAACGTAACCGCTAAATCAATATTAGAGATTTGGGATAGAGCCAGGATACCTACTCAAAGAGTAGACGCAGTCGAACGAAAACTAACCAAACTGTTAGATAAATATATTGCCTTAAAAAAGAGTCGGACCAAAAACATCGCGAAATGTCGCATGAATCAGGCGATATTTAAATCAGATCTTCTCGATTTGTTTGATGTAGCTGCTAGGAATGCATTGAATGTAATGAAAAATGAAGAGGATAAAAATTTCCTTAAGATGCAAAGAGAAGATACATTAAGTTGCAGTATGGCTGGCGTGGACAAGTTGATTAGTGAGCAGGAATCCCGAAAACGGCAGCGAGAAAGAAAAGCTGAAAACAGAAAACTGCGAATGCAAACAGAACAAGTAGCTAGTTGTGGCGAGGTTAGGTGAAGTGGGAGGCAGAGGTATTAAAAGATGAACACGTCCATTAGGTACAGTGATTTAATGAGACTGATCTTACATGTAACGCTTATAGTGATACGTGTATGCTATGCTTATATCTACTTATGAGTACCGCACTACATCACGGGGGTTTTTTTTTTTTTTTTTTAATTATTCTGAAATAAACAATTTCGTTCTATTTTTGTGTATTGTTTCAATTTTACCTTTGTTAATTATTTTTACATTCGGACTAACTTCTTCAAGCACTACAAAAGGTCCGTTATATAATTTTTCCAACTTTTTTCCTGTCTCATTTTTTACTAATACTAAGTCATTCTTTTTGTATGTAGTAGGATGTACATATCTATCGTAATATTTCTTATTAACTAACTTACTGTTAACTAAATGCGCTCGAGCATCTCTCTGCGCAAGTTGTAATCTATACCTTAGTGCTAACATATAATTATCAGAATTATACAGTGGATCCACTCTATCACTTAAATTACTTGGTAAACTACATTTCTTTCCGAAGACAAGTTCGAAAGGAGTATATTTAGTCGAAGTATGTACTGTTGTATTGTATGTAAAACACCAAAACGGTAGCCAATGGCTCCACGTTTCTGTATGTTCGTCACAATTTATACGTAAAAATGCAGTAAGATGCTTATGCATGTTTTCTATCGCGCCAAGAGACTGATGATGGTAAGCGGTGGAAAGTGTTTTTTTTATTTGTAATAGTTTACAAACCTCCGTCATTGTTGACGACGTGAACTCGGTCCCTCGGTCTGTTGCTATCACCTTGGGTATACCATATCTTAGTATGAAATTATTTACCAATGCTCGTGCGACGGTGACTGTGTCCTTGCTGCGTAGTGGATAGGCCTCGATATACTTACTTAGTTCGCACTGAACTGTTAGGATGTAGCTAAACCCTTCCATATCTGTTTGTAATGGTACTACAATGTCTAGGAATTTTTTTTCAAATGATGTTTCGGCTGTCGTAGTTATTTCCATTGGTTCCTTAACTGTTGATGAATATTTCATAAATTGACATTTACTACATTTTTTAACAAAATCTTTTACGTCATGCTCGAGTTTTGGCCAGAAATATTTACTTTTGATATTACTTATCATTCTTCTTATACCGGCATGTCCACTGGTCGGTAATAAGTGATAGTCATTTAATATAATTCTTTTTTCTTTATCGTTTATAACTCTTTTTATATTCCTAAGAATATTTACTCGTGGTCCGGACCACTTTTCTCTTTTATTTATTTCTTCACATAAATTATTTATGAATAACGCGTTATTTTCTGTTTTTATTATACATATCTCTTCTACATTTATTAATACTCAGAAATCACTTAACATATTCGCAAAAACGGCTCGCGTGTAATACGACATATAGTCAAGGTTAATGTATATAATAGACTTGCTTTGTATATACGAAAAACATTCCTTCTCTATACTAACTTCTTTATTTCTTTTTAATTTGTTTAAATCTTTTCCTTTTATAAAATCTATTTCGACGAATTCACTAGGTTTTCTTAATATTTCCGCAATTTTTGGTTGATCAGACCTCAAGTCAGTGGCTATACTAAAATCCGTAGTTTTGTCTAAACTTTGTTCTGTAATTTTCCTACTTTGTGCTCTAGTCAATACTAGAATTGTTTCACTCATATTTTTTAATTCATCCGAAGTGATGGTCACCCTACTCAATGCGTCTGCTACGTTATCTGATCCCTTTATGTAAACAACTTTGTAGTCATATTCTTCAAGTTGCAATCTAAATTTAATTAGTCTACTCGATGGATCCTTCATGCTAAATAAATATAATAATGGTTTATGATCTGTCATAATAGTGAATGTTTTTCCAAATAAGTAAGGTCTAAAATACTTGACACTCCATACTATTGCCAATAGCTCTTTTTGTATAATTGGATAATTTAATTCCGCCTTATTGAGTGGTCTGCTTGCATATGCGATGGGTAATTTATCTTTGTTACATAATATTGATCCTATCGCTTTTCCCGAAGCGTCTGTTTGTAGTATGAACTCGTTGTCAGTTGAAAAATCTGGGTACTGTAAAATTGGTGGGTTCATTAACTTTTCTTTTAAACATTGAAATGCTGTTTTACAATCATCTGTCCAATTGAAATTTTCTCCTTTTCTACATAATTTATTTAATGGTAATGTTATTGTTGCAAATGATGGAATAAATTTCCTATAGTAGTTACAGAATGCTACGAAACGTCGGACTTCGTCCGTGTTTGTCGGTTCCGGATAATGTTGTAAAGCTTTGGTTTTTTCTGGATCGGGAAGAACTCCTTGTGCTGAAACTATGTGTCCTAAATATAATAGTTGTTTTTTCATAAATTCGCATTTGTGGGGGTTTATTTTTAAATTTACTTTCCGTAGACGCTCTAATACGTCAATTAAGTTTGTATTGTGTTGATTTATATTTCGACCAAAAACTACTAAATCGTCCATGTAAACGAAACATTTCTCATATGACAATCCTGACATTGCTATAGACATGACTCGTGAAAAAGCACTCGGACTTATCTTGAGCCCCATTGGGAGTCGTTTCATCTGATATTGACCTGTACTAGTTGTGAATGCTGTTATATTTCTACTATTGGTATTTAAAGCTGTCTGGTAGTATGATTGTTGCAAGTCGAGATGACTGAAATATACTGCTCCAGATAAGGAATCTAAAATTTCAACAATGTTAGGTAGAGGGAATTTGTCGTCCTGAATGACAGTATTTACTTTTCGGTAATCAATGACTAACCTCCATTTTTTTGTATTATCTCCTGTCTTTTTAGGTACTAAGAGTATTGGGCTGTTCCAATCACTGTTTGTGGGTTCAATTATATCTTCCTCTAACATACTTTTGACCTGCTTACTAATTTCTGGTTTCATGTTACCTGGTAAACGGTATGGTTTTACATATATTGGTTTTGTGTTAGGTTTTACGGTGATATTTTGACTCAATATATTTGTAGTTTCTAATTTATCTCCTTCCAAGTAAAAGACATCCGCGTATTTTACGCAAACTGATTCAATAAGGTTTTTCTCGGTTGCATTTAAATGATTCAACTTTAATGTGTTTAATAAACGTGTTACTCTATCTACCCCAGTCTCATATTTGCAGAAATGACAAATTTCGTAATCATTTATTGTGGTTAATTCCGGTGTGAAAATAGGTAATTTTACATCTTTTTTGTTAGTATTTAATATTTTGATTGGTATTCTGCCATTTTTTACTTTTACTATACTTCCTGCCAAAAATATATTTTTACATAAGTCCTTTGCTTCTACCACATATTCATTTCCTACTTGTAGTGATTCATCTACCTTTATTAAATGTAATGATTCGCTTCGCGCCGGTAGCGATAAATGTGTTTCACTATCGCTACCTCTGTGAATTTGTACCACACACTCTTGTTCCCCAGAATGCAAAGTTAGCAAGTTCGACTGTAAGTCGACGTTTGCGTTATAAGTTCTCATGAAATCTAACCCGATGATACCGTCTGCATGACATGGCATGTCATCTAATACATGGAACTTGTGTGGGAACGTTATGTCGTTATCTGTTTGTAATGCTAACCATGTTATGTTCTTGCAAATTATTTCACCTCCTATACCTCTTATGGGCGTATTATTTTCATACAATGTTAAATTATTGGGCACGTTATCTATATGTATGACAGATAGGGTTGCTCCTGTATCTACTAGAAATGTTACGTTATGTCCTTGTATTTTAAATATTACGTAATCTAAACCGTCACATGTTAATATTTTAGGGACGAAAAAATTCTAATAAATTTGGTTCATCTCTATTTACCTGAGTCTCGTTTGTGGTCTCCGACGGACCAGAGGTCATAGCTGTGTACATGTTATGTCGATGTCCACGTGTTCCTCTTGTGCCACGGTTTCGGTTAGAGTAGTAACTCGATGTACCACGAGGTGCGCCAGCCTGCATGTAACTCGCAGGTGCTGAGTACCTAGAGTAATTACTTTGAAAATTACCTTGGCCTCTGTTGTAGTTGTTAGGTGTCCAATTGGTCCGGGAACCTCTTCCTCGATAGGTCTGCCAGTTGTTTCCTCGACGTGGATACCATTGTGGACGGAATCCCCTTGTATGTTGATTTCCTCGTCTCATATTCATTACCACGGGCATGGGCTGGGTGGGTTCTTCATCTCGTGCTGCCTGAACCGCTTCCTTTAGCTCCTTGTAGTTGCGCGCCGCTATTATGGTACCTAAACGGCGATTTCGTAGACCATCTGCAAACTTTTTAATTGCTAGACTTTCGTTTATTGGTCTCAAGATTTCGCATGCTGCGGTATTATGACCCGCTTGCGTTATCGTGAGATTTGTAAACAACTCTTCTATTGTATTGCCAAATTCTGTAACTGTCTGATTATTTTGTGTAATGTTATTTAGCTGTATTAACAATGAATTTGCTGATTTTTTTGGTAAAAGATATTTTTTTATATCGGTAATCAAACTTGATACATCGTCATATTTTGTGTTTAACTTGAGTTTCGCGTTTTTATTTAGTCTCGTCTTTAATATATATGAAATCAGCAATTTCTTGTTTTCAGCCTCTTTCAACACACTATCCATCATTTCTATTCCTTCAATAATCCGCTCAGTTATATCTTCCGTCCCGTCATACACAGGAATCATGGAACCTACTTCCTTCATATCAAATCTTTCTGCCATTTTGACTTGTTCTTGACAAACAGTATTATTTTCTAAAGTATACTCATATATTTTTTTATACGTTGTTTCTATCTTTTCACATAATACATACAATTGTGTAAATTCTTCTGTTTTTTCAGAAGTGCTAGTACTACTTTTAATTAAATCTAAGTAATCTAAAAAGTCGTTATATATCTGTTTTGCCTTATCTATTTTACTTATTCCGACATTCTGTAAACGTCTTTGCTTACCTAACTTTCTTAAATCTATCTGAATGTTTTCCAAACTAGTTAGAATATTTTTTAGTTCTAGTTCCATATGACAAAGGATTTTTAATTCCTTTTAATGAGTACACTTACTTCTTAAGTTTAGGCAAACGTAACTGTTATTAAAAATAAAGAAGTTGTTATCTTGCTTATAAAACATGTTACCCACGATTTTTCACTTATCACTCACTACACTTTCACTTTGCTTCTTCATCATCGTCGTCCTTTTCTTCACGTCTGCGCTGTGACAATCTCGTTCGGATTCTTTTCATCATTTCTCCCCTTATCTCCTTCCGTATCCACTCTGTATGGCACCTTCTGTAGCCAACATACAAGGTGGCGCAAAAGTAATCACCCGATGTTCTTTGGCTGTATTTTTTTTTTGAAATCAAGAACTTGGGTTTTGCTTTTGGATTGTGTTTATTTGATGTCTTATTTTTTTTCCCATTAAGGCGCGAAAATGATTTCGGCCAAGTGGCCGCCTCCAGAATTGATGACCATGCGGGCCCGATTTATGGCATTTTTCATCACTCTTGCCAGAACATCCGGCGATAGGTTCTCGCATTCTTGTCGGATATTCTCTTTGAGGGCTTCAAGAGTCTGAGGTTTGTTGACATAAACCCGTGACTTCAAGAAACCCCACAGAAAGAAGTCTAGAACGGATAAATCGGGCGACCTTGCCGCCCAGTGCAAATCACCAAAACGAGAGATTAGGCGACCTGGAAATGCAGTCCTCAGAATTTCGGTTGTGGCTCGTGCAGTATGCGCCGTTGCTCCATCCTGTTGGAACCACATGTTCTCCAGTCCCAATTCATCCATTTGAGGAAGAAAAAAGTCGTTGAGCATGGCTCTGTAACGCTCGCCGTTCACAGTAGTTGTTTGGCCCGCGGCGTTTTCGAAAAAATAAGGCCCGATAACGCCTTCAGCGTAAACAGCACACCATGCAGTAACTTTTAGCGGGTGCAATGGCTTTTCGTGGGTTAGACGCGGATTTTCGGTGCCCCAGAAGCGATAATTCTGCTTGTTCACGTATCCACAGAGATGGAAATGGGCCTCGTCACTCATGATAATTTTCGATGAAAAGTTATCTTCCTCGTGGTCGAGATTCAGGATGGCGTGAGCGTAGGTTACTCGCGTTTGGCGGTCAACTGCTAACAACTGATGAACTGTCTGCACTTTGTAAGGGAACATCTTCAAGTCTTTTACCAAAATTCTCTGTAAAGATCGCCGATTGATGCCCAATTGCGTGGCACGTCGTCTGGTCGATACTCCGGGGTCCTCTGCGACATCTTCAGCAACAGCCGCAATATTCTCAGCAGAACGACTGCTTCGGGGACGGCCAGACCTGGCAGCATCTTGTGATGTCCCATACTCTTCTAGGCGAGTGGCTAAACGCCGTAGTGTTTGCCCAGTTGGCGTCGGACGACCGGGAAATCTGCGCCTAAATTCACGCTGCGCCAACACCACCGACGAATTATTCCGCAAAAAAAACGAAGTAATTATTCCGCGTTCTTGAAGAGTAAAGCGATTCATGTTTTGTTGACGTGTATTTTGTAACTATTTACTTTACAAATGTCAAAGCAAAACTGACATTTGCCGCCATTTTTTTAAATTATAGCATCTTCCGATAGGGTGATTACTTTTGCGCCACCTTGTATATCAAAATTAGAAGTCCCAACACGAGGATGATAAGTAGCGATGTGACCAGCGCATTATTTACGCGCATGTGTTCCTTTATTCCTTCTCCTTCGTTGTTCCCGCCAGCAGCATTTTGGGCAATTATAACTTCCTTTTCTTCTTGTTTTTGGTATGATTGTCCCATAATTGATTGGTAAGGTCTTTTATTAGCAACGCTTATTTTTTGCCGCAATCTGACTTAAGCCTGCTTTTATTATAGTTACTGCGATAATGATCGCTAATAGGACAACGCAAAACCGTTGTAAGCTCCGACGCGTACGACGCTGCCTTTTGCACTCTCTGCGCCGCGCGCCCATGGCAAGGTCGCCATGTGGCGAGGTTAGGTGAAGTGGGAGGCAGAGGTATTAAAAGATGAACACGTCCATTAGGTACAGTGATTTAATGAGACTGATCTTACATGTAACGCTTATAGTGATACTTGTATGCTATGCTTATATCTACTTATGAGTACCGCACTACATAGTAAAGCGGCTTTGTTACCATCTGATAATTCAGGTTCGTGTAGCTATGAATCTTCTTCAAGTGAAGAGTTTGTCGGTCCCTCAACGTCAAAAGTTACAAACGAGGAGAAGCCTAAAAAAACATCTAAATTACTCACTGAAAAGGTACTGACAACTCTTGACCGAGTTAACATATCTGATCGGAAAGCTATGTTTGTGATCGGTACAGTGGCACAGGCATTAGGCTCTCAAGTGGCAGATATCTCTCTATCACGCAGCACAATACGCCGGAGAAGAAACGAAACGCGTAAACACGTCACAGAATCAGATAAGTCATTATTTTCCCCACAAGATCCTCTTGTTTTGCACTGGGATAGTAAATTATTGCCTAATATTGTTGGTGGTGTTGAGAAAGTGGATCGAGTAGCTGTGCTTGTCACTGGCGGTGGCATTGAAAAACTACTAGAAGTACCTAAAGCCAAAAGAAGTACCGGGCAAGAACAAGCTGACGCTTGCTTGAAAGTTCTTGATGACTGGAAATTAAAGAGTCACGTGAATGGTTTATGTTTTGACACGACTGCGTCTAACACAGGGTTGAATTTGGGAGCCTGTACTTTGATTGAAAAGTCTCTAGAGAAAGACTTTATTTGGATTGCTTGTAGGCACCATATTTTTGAAGTCATACTCTCAGACGTTTTTAAATCATTATTTGTAGCAAGCAGCGGACCTGACATTAAACTTTTTAAACGTTTTCTAAACAAATGGGCAGAAATAAATCAACAGATTTTTATCACTGCCGACAACGATTTGTTTGATACCCCATATCTCCGTACGCTACGCCAAGACATGAAGGCATACTACAACAATGCAGTCGAAATTCAGCAGCCAAGAGACGACTACCTTGAGCTGCTGAATCTTAGTCGCATTTTCCTTGGAGTGACAGACAGCACCGCTGAAATTAAGTTTCGTGCTCCTGGTGCCCTTCATCAAGCTCGGTGGATGGCCAAAGCAATCTTTTGCCTGAAAATATATCTTTTTCACGGTCAATTCACTCTCACTGCAGCGGAAAAACGATCCATAACAGAATTGTGCTTATTTGTAAGTCTCGTTTATGGCCGATTTTGGAATGAGGCTCCAATGGCAGAAAGATGACGCAACACTTCTAGCACTAATCAAAGATTACCCAAATCGCAAGATTAGTGATACTGCGATGAAAGCCTTTCTTCGCCATTTGTGGTATTTTTCGGAATATCTAATAGGACTTTCTCTATTTGATCCCAGGGTAAGTATTGAGTCCAAAAGAGAAATGGTTAAAAATATGCAAAAACCACCTAGACGAAAGGCTTTGAAAAGACTAGATAGCAAAACTTTTGACCCAGAACAGCCTTTACAGTCTTTTTTTACACAGCGGAGTGCGGTCTTGTTTGATTTATTAATTTTTGAGGGACGCGAGAAATCAGTAGGTTTTTTGGAAAAAGATCCTTCACAATGGGCCACTGATGAAATTTACACCCAAATGGCGGAGAAAGCTAGACAAATAAAGGTCGTAAATGACTGTGCAGAGCGTGGGATAGCATTAATTACGCAATTCAATTCTTCTATCACAAAAGATGAACAGCAGAAACAATATCTCTTGCCTGTGGTTGATCTTCACAGAAAAAAGTTTCCTGTGGCTTCAAAATCCAATGTTATGTCAATGTCTTTCGAAGATAGTGATTGAAAATATATGTACTGGGTATAATTTCGTTACATTTTAATACGATTTATGTTAGTTACTTAAGTAAATATAAAAAAACTACATTACTTACTTCAATAATAAATATATATAAGCCAAGTTGCATTTTTTTCCTAGTATTGTCCCTTTTACAGAAGTAGCAAATCGTCGCGACCTACTACTACTATTATATGATATTACTTATTTTAGCTGAAAATGGGCTCGAGTGTTCCTGGGACCCTAAGGAACAAGAAAAAGCTTGTGGAAGACCAACTTTGTAAATTTTTTTTTTGGACCACCCTACCGTCGGCAGCCCGACGGTGTACGATGCCAGGATCCTGGCGTCAGGGGGGTAGCACCCGGTGTGTAGCACCGGACCCCACTCGACGATCCTGGTCCCGGAGATAGACGCCGCGCCGGCCAAGTAGGTGCGTAGAGGAGGAGTAGATGGGTAGCAGCGTTGGTGTACTCTTAGCTGTGAACGCTCCTAGCGGAGGTGTACTCCCAGCGGTGATTATGAACGGTGAACGGTGAACGGTGATAGGTGAACGGTGATCCCTGAACGGTGAACGGTGCTCCGTGCATCATGATAGGTGCATCATGATGGGTGATCATGATCGTTGATCGGTGCTTCATGATCGGTGATCGGTGCTCCATGATCGGTGATCGGTGCTCCCTGAACGGTGAACCCTGGAAACCCAAGCATTGGCTGTGTGAGCCTGGTGTCCAGTATTGGGATAGTTTATGCCAGCCGCCGTTGGGTGAAGCCCGAGGGAATAGCGCATTTAATTATTGGCGGTGGCAAGAACTATCGGAACATTAAACAAAGAAAAGCTAAGCCAAAATAACAATTTACTAAAAAAGTTAATATACTAACGACCGTTACGCCAACGCCATCGTAACGCCACGTCGTACCGTCGTTATTGACGTCGGAAACTGACCATTTATTAGTTATTAGTTGTTTATTAATGTTGCCTTTGATTATTTATGTGTTTTTTTGTATTATTATTTTATTATTTGTATTAATGTTGACAATATCAATGTAATTTCATATTTTTTGACATGCAATGCAATCTATATTGTAACATTACATTGATGAATATATAAACTTTAACGGGTGTTAAATAAGAGAAGTCAATGTTCAAACACAAATTGTTTTATTTAATGTCCTTGATTTACAGTACGGAATAGGTAAAGGGTTAAGTGACCAGGTGGGCGCGGAATTACTAGATACTTAAGTTACTTGACTGTTTGTGCCGAGAGCTACGAAAGGACTGGCCGCCGGGAGCGGGCCGAGGATGTATATTTACTTAAAATGCTGACGCCGCTGAATACGTCAGGGGTGTCGCCACAATACTCCCCCTCTTACAAAAAAAAAAAAAAAAATGAATTAACGATTTCCTAATGTTATACAAAATTAGTTTAAAGAACTAGTTACAAAGGACAAAAACAAACATAGGTAGTTGAACACTATGATTATATAAGCTGAAACGTGCCCATAACCTGATCACTTGTTATTACAACGTTACTGACTTAGAACTAAACACTATTATACACTAACTTACATTGTTATTGGTATGTTTGCTGTTGTGGCATAGCTGGTACTCCTTGTACCGTTATACCCGTGGGCGGCGCGTTGTTGACAGTTTTGCGCACCCAATTCCTTGCGCCCTTTTTACATCTAGTTTTTAACATGTAGCATAGTATTATTATTAATACTATTCCTAGAACTAGCAAACCAATGCCAACGTAATTAAGCTTGGATTCCACTTGACTGGATAGATTTTCAACTTTCGCAATTGCGACAGCGTTATGGGAATTTTCATGTGCTTCTTTACTTTGTCCGTAACCCATCTTAATTTTTGATTTAATTTGTGGATTGATGCGACTAACCACTGGGGCAGCTATGAGACAATTCTTACAAAACAAGACATTTTATATGATCTAATTTATGATAACACGTGAGTATAAAATGCGTACTAGCAATACGTGGCACAGTACCCGTATCATATCCGTATGTTAATTTAAGTTAACCTAATTGCAGTGTTCTTGTTTTCGAACCTGACTTGACATTACACTTAAGACTATGATTCTTATGAACTAAACGATTAAGGGTAGTAGTTGTACAGGACGTACTCTGCAATACTAAATCAAAAGGACACCAAACAGTATTCCTGTACAACCACGCCGAGTACCTATTTGGTAACAAAATATTGATGCTGTTTACTTACTGTTTTAAAACTATTTACTGCTACATTGGTCTTATTCATCAATTAAAAATCTAACTGGCTTTTTTACAACTCGGCCACTACGCGTGGTACGGATAATGGGCTTAAGCGTTTGTGGAACTGATGGCGATTGTTGCACATCAGTGTCCTTGGGATCGTTGTCATTATTTGAAACCGTGTCGTTACAACTACTTTCAACCTGATCTGTTAACATAAATGCTGGTTTTAATCTGTCTATTGAAACTTCTGTCTGCCTATTAGGTAATTGTATTTTAAAAGTTTTAGGTCTCCTAGTTATAATTCGGTATGGTCCATCGTAGTTAGGGGTCAGAGGTCTCTTAACCATATCGTTACGTATAAAGACATGTGAGCAGGTATCTAAATCTTTGTGAACAAAAATCTTCCGTGAATCGCTCCTTGCTCTTGCTATGGGCCTAAGGTTACTGATTGTTGCTCTGAGATTTTCTACATATGAGAGTGGGTCATTGAAATTGACTGTCGAGCTTGTGTAAAAATCGCCTGGTAGTCGTAAAACTTGACCGTAAAGCATCTCTGCCGGGCTGACACTGTCGTCTGTTTTACAAACCGATCGGAGTCCTAACATGACTGTAGCAAGCTCGTCTACCCAGTTAGCATTGTCCGCTAACCTGGCTGTTAACGCAGCTTTCAATGTTCTGTGCCACCGCTCCACTAAACCGTTACTCTGTGGATGATATGGTGTTGTACGGATTCTGTGTATTCCTAAAAATTTCATTAATCTACTAAATAAGTCGCTCTCGAATTGTCTACCCTGATCTGTCGTAATAATATTTGGACAACCGAATCTGCAAATCCAATTTTCGTAAACTATCTTAGCTACTGTATCCGCTGTAATGTCACTTATTGGTACGGCTTCCGGCCAGCGCGTACAGCGATCTATCATAGTAACCAGGTAACGGTATCCATAGTTAGATATAGGTAATGGCCCTACAATGTCTATATGAATGTGCTTTAACGTTTCCGCCCCGTTGAACTGTCCTAGACCTGACTTAGTATGTCGTGTAACTTTAACTTTTTGACACTGTAAACATGTTTTTGCCCATGTACCTACATCTTTGTTCATTTCTGGCCAAAAATATCTTTGTGCTACCATTTTGCGTGTTGTCCTAACGCCAGGATGACTAATGTCGTGCACGGCATGAAAAGCAGTTTTTCTAAATGTTTCCGGCAAATATGGTCGTGCGTTATTTGTTGACGTTTCGCAATAAATTTCAACATTCGAACCTGGTATACCTAAGGTTTTTAATTCCGCTGAACTATTAACAAGGTTTGTAATCTGAGCGTCTGTTTCCTGAGCCTTTGCTAGTTCGACGAAATCAATGACCGTGGGACATTGTATGGACTCAACACGTGATAACGCGTCAGCAACTTGATTCTGTGAACCGTTGATGTGTACTATCTCGCTCGTGAACTCGCTAATGAACATGAGTTGTCTCGCTCTACGTGGGGTCTCTTTAGCTGTGCTAACTTTGCTTAATGCCGAAGTAAGCGGTTTGTGGTCGGTGTATACTATTAAACGCCTGCCTTCTATGAAATTTCTAAAATGGCAAATGGACATATAGATTGCTAGTAACTCTCTGTCATAGGTGCTTTAATTTTTTTGTGTTTCTGAAAACGCTTTTGAGAAATACCCTAGAGGTTTCCACACGTTGTCTATGTACTGTTGGAGAACGCCACCTGCGGAGGTGCCAGATGCGTCCGTCATAAGCGCTAGCGGAACGTCCGCGAGCGGATGAGCCAATGTAACAGCGCTCTTAAGGCTATCTTTACATTGTTCAAATGCCGCGATTGAAACTGAATCCCATACAATTTTTGTTTGATCCTTCTTTTTGGAGTTATGTAAGAATTTGTTTAAATGTGCCTGTTGTTCTGCAGCTTTCTGCAAGTGTGACCTATAAAAGTTAATCATGCCTAAGAAACGCCTTAACTGTTCTATTGTTTCTGGACGCGGGTAATCTGCGATGACCTTAACCTTTTCCTCGCGCGGTTCCAAACCTTTTTTAGAGACTGTATACCCTAAAAATTCTACTGTTGCTTGTCCGAATTTGCACTTACTAAGATTTATTGTCAAACCGGTTTCCGTGAAAACCCGGAAAAGATGCTCTAAGTGTTCCTTATGTGCGGTTACGCTCTCTGAAGCTACGATTAAATCATCTAAATAACAAAACAGGTAGGACTTGGTTCCGTCACTGCCCGTGTGTTTTTCTATATCATTGAGGATCGAGTGCATAAATCTCTGAAAAGTTTGCGCCGCATTTCTCAACCCGAAACACATTCTGGGGAACTCAAATAAGCCGAAAGGCGTTATTATCGCGGTTTTCTCGATATCTTCCGGGGCTACCTCTATAACGTGGTAGGCACGATTTATATCTAGCGTAGAAAACAATGTCTTACCTGAGAGGCCATAGGTGAAGTCTTGTAACCGGGGAATAGGGTACCTGTCGGGCTTCGTTACTGCATTCAGCCTCCTGTAGTCGCCGCACGGTCGCAGCTGACCGTCCTTCTTTGGCACCACGTGAAGCGGACTGGCCCATGGACTCTTGCTGGGTCTGCAAATTCCTAATTCTACCATATTACGAAATTCGTCCCTAATTTTTACGTATCTGTCTCGCGGTAATGGCCTCGCTCGCGCATAAACCGGAGGTCCAGATGTTTCAATGTGGTGCTTGACACCGTGTTTAGCTGGGTCCCTAAAACAGATGGGTTTCGTTATCTCCGCATAACGCTCCAGGATGTCACGAAATGGGTTATCGTCCTGAATGCTTTTTACGGATGGTTGCCCGTAACGTACGATGGACCCATATGCACTAAATTCTGTAACACTATCAACTAATTTCTTATTAAATAGGTCTACTACTAACTTATGAGTCTTTAGGAAATCTGCACCAATTATGGGTTGTTTTACGTCGCACACGATAAACGACCACTTGAATACCCTGCGTAGGCCTAAATTTACTACTAAGGTTACCGCACCGAAAGTTTTAATCTCTGAGTTGTTTGCCGCATAAAGTTTGTAATTCGTTTCATTGCGACCGACACCGAATTTACTTACTGGTACTACCGAGACATTCGCACCTGTGTCCACTAAAAAACATAAACCACTTGTTTGGTCGCAAACGCTAAGACGATGACTGTCGTCCAACCCTGCACACTCCTGTACCGTGCCGGGTGACGCCGCTAGTCACCGGTTGGATTGCTGCGACTGCATGCTGCCAGAGATGGATGGGGTTGGTGTTCCCGCACGCTGCTGCTGCTGGTTTCTGTCCCATGCACAAGGTTGTATGCAGTTTCTCGCATTTTCCCTGAATTTAAAATGATGTCTGCATAGCCAGTTGGGATTTCTCGACGGGCTTCTCGCGTGAGACCGGGAACGTTCTCTCTGCCAACCTTGATTGGAGTTTTCTGTGGCTCTAGATCGCAATTCGTTAACTTCTCCTCGGAGCTGCCTCAGTTCTATGGCCATGTTCTTCCAGAAGGGCGCTATGCGGGATGCCACGGTACTCGCCGCTAACTCGTCTCGTGCATGATCTTGCGTTGGAGCCTGTACCGGGGCCGCCGTTGAGGCCTGCACCGGTACTCCAAAAGCCTGCTGCATCGGTACGGTGGTCATTTTCACTAACGTTCACAACTGAGTCTAATTAATTACCGGTACAACTCGACGCTGTCCCACCTGGCCTTCGCGAGATCACGTCGGGGTCACCAATTATTTAACGGGTGTTAAATAAGAGAAGTCAATGTTCAAACACAAATTGTTTTATTTAATGTCCTTGATTTACAGTACGGAATAGGTAAAGGGTTAAGTGACCAGGTGGGCGCGGAATTACTAGATACTTAAGTTACTTGACTGTTTGTGCCGAGAGCTACGAAAGGACTGGCCGCCGGGAGCGGGCCGAGGATGTATATTTACTTAAAATGCTGACGCCGCTGAATACGTCAGGGGTGTCGCCACAAAACTAAACTAAACTAAAATAACAATTTACTAAAAAAGTTAATATACTAACGACCGTTATGAAGTAACGGTCGGTTATTAGAAATAAAAATGGTTAAAATAATAATTTGGAATAATCTAGAAAAACACACAATAGTAAACAATTCATAAAAATGTTTACAATACGAATTTAAATGAAAATGAAGTGAAATTGAAGTGAATTAAGCTTGTTTGTATGTTAAAATGCAGCACAGGTAAACAGCGTAACAACTGCATTGTTACAATATTTAATCAAATTGCTAGTATTTTTTTACATAGGTTTGTATTTTTTTACATTAAAAAAAAAACAAATATTGACAGAACCATAACAACTTTAAAGAAAAACAAATAATAAACAAGTAAAGTATAAAAATAACACCATAACCTTACAATATTTCTTTACTTTTAATTTATTCTTCTAAATCACTGTCTTCTGAATCTAATTCGGAGTCCGGTTCTGCGTCGCACGGGGTTCCTCTAATTTAAGTAGGTCTATCGTTTCTGTAAAAAACGCCTGTTTCTTCTTTGCATCCAGGGTCGGTCTCATTGCAGTAATTAGAGGATCGGAGGATAAAATAAGCATGTTAAGAATATCCTCGTTGGATACTTGTCTGCTTTTCTTCCTGGAGTTATGTTCCCTGAACGTCCTAAAATCTTTATTTCGGGCTTCTGAAGCTTCTTCCGAGAGACTTCCAATAGGTACAATGGCATTGCTGGCGATGATATCAGCTCCGTGAATTAGCAATTTATGCACGGTTGATGGCATGTAGTACCAATCATACAACTCTACGTACTTTTTAGCCGTCTCCAAGGCATACTCTCTAAAATTCGAAACAGCAACATGTTCCCCGGATGTTATTGCTTGCAGTATCACGGCAAATCTGCGTACGAGCTGTTCATTCAATCCGGTTATTGCTGCAGTTTTTTCTGGATTCTGGAAAAATCTTCTTGCTGTATTCCCATCGTTTGTGGTCCCCGAACCTTGCTTCACAATATCAATCAAAAGGTTAAGCTCTTCTTTAAATCGATCTTGAATGGTTTTCTTTTTCTCGTTCATAATTTTTTTATGTTCGTCTCCCTTTGCAGCCCATTTCTTGAAGACGAGTCTGTACGAAATGTGTAGAAGACATTCCATTGAATTGATGCGGGCATGCAGGGGTGACAATCCAAATTCGTACAACTCAGTGGCTGTCGTCTTTGATGTAACAGAATTTATGCGATTCATTTCTGTTGGCTTAGCCAAACATAAATAGCATGTAGCATTTGACCTAGCTGCAGAAAGATATGTACAAATTTTCCCATCAATCATCGTCATTTTCAGGGCATGATGTATCTTACAAGTATTGTATTCCGTAGGGAGTAGAGCTTTAATATCTTCTTCTATCTTTCCTTTTTGCTCAAGAATGACTGCTTCACTTTCTTTCACAAATCTGAACATCAATGGGCGACAATAGGAGGGTGAGCAAGGTTTTGGATTCGTCCATACAATGTCTTCTCCAGAAACCAACTTAAGTGGTACTAAAGACGTCATGAATATGCTCGAGTCATCTTGTTCGCCTTCCATTTTCTGCTTATATCTGCTTTGACTAGAAGCACCATCAAAACCCCACTTAGATATTAGCGTCAGCTGTTTGTTTTCTACATTGCTTGATAATCCATCCAGTATCCTCTTCGTTGTTAAATCAAGTAAAGCTTGAAGTTTAATTTCAGCTGATGAATCCGTTATAGTTATGGTTGACTTCGGAGGATAGCACTGTAATTTGGCCGATTGTATCTTGTAGTAAGACGGATAAAGCTTCTGGGCACCTTCTCGAATAGCAGTCTCCCTTAAAGTGATGTATTGCCATTTACTTAGTTTTAATGAAATGAAAAGTCCGAGTGCTTTTTCTGGTGTAAATACAGCGGAGCAATTTGGTTTCTTGATCATTCTACATATTATGTTTGTAGCAATTTCTGGGTTTTTGAGCATGTGTTCAATCACAGATGCGATATCATCTCGACCATCCTCTTTCAAAAGTTGTGCCGCTGTAAAAGCCAACTCAGTTGAGTTTTCACCTTTATGACTGTCAGACCTTCTCTTCTTTTGCTTGTTCGATAGGTCTTCGAAGGCTTTTCTTTTAGACTACAGAACGTCTGTGAACTCATTTGATGAACTTCTATCAATTATAAGCCAACTATTGCCAATTTGTAAGCCAAAAAATTTCGTTTTCGAAAAAACAATTCGACCATAGTTGTTGAAATACTATCAAGCGAGGGATCTTTTTAACGAGCACATTTGAAGCTAACAATAAGGAAGATCGTAATTGCTTAAAATGAGATCTAAAATTTTTCGAAGTTTATTACTTCCTATAACTAATTAATATGTTTGTGCAAATAGTATAAGATTATTTTTTTAAAAGCTTAAGATTTATTCCAAGAGCGTGATCGTTTCGTTTCATGAAAGTTGTTATACAGAAACAAATCCACAACGTCTTAGGAAGAGAAAGACAATCTCTTGAGTGCAATTGATAAAAATGCTCATAACAAGAGTTATCGACGGTTATAAAAGGAGACTTTTCGGTGCTTAAAGTAAATTATTAACTCTCTTGGAGTGAAACAACAAGTTTCAATTTAAAATATACTGTAACTTATACCAAGTAAGTTTTTTTCTTGATATCAAATTCACCCGATTACACTAAAAAACATATTTCTTGGTGTGAATTTGAGTTAAGTCTTGAAACGAGACAACAGTTTTTCAAATAGATTTTTTTAACATTTTATGTAAGAAAATAAGCCCTCTTGGTTTGATTTGACGATTTATTAGTTAAAGATTCAATGTTTTTTAATGTAAATTTATATTTTTTTCAAATAAGATATACCTATTCCTTGAATCAAGTAAATGGTTCCTTGATGTGAAAGGTTAGATGTTTCCTGTAATCCTGGAAATGCTTAGTTGAAGAATCAATGTTTATAAAAAACAATCGTTTTCAGAACCAATAGATGTCGCCAACTGTTAGCGAGGTTGTGCTGTTTCAGGTAATGTTATATTGCCAGTGGCGGAAATGTAATTAGGATAGGAATTATCTCAATAAGTTTATTATTATACCTCCGCCGCTGTCAACAATATAGCCTAATAAGTAACAGCATCAACCTCAATAGCAGTCGGTGACATCTGGTGATAAAAAAATAGTTGTCTTTATAAACACATGTGATATAATAATAAAAAATTATATTGTATTATTTTCAACTCGTCCAGAGATACAGAAAAAGTATGGAAAGTAAGAATAATAAACAAAATGAAAATATTGAGTCGTATATTAAAAAAAGAATCAATATATAATTTAATTACACATTAAGTACAATTCGATGCTTGGTTCATTAGTGACGCGGTGGACGTAAGTATACAACAAGAATCTATCAATTTGATTACTGGACCTTCGCGTCAAATTCACAGATTCCTGTTGCATACCTTGGACGCGGTTTGGAAAACATATTTCACATCATCAATGACTCTGTATATCGCCGAGAAGTTGTGCAGGCTACCGAGAAGCAGGATGTACGGCTGCACAGGCTGTTTGCGTTTTTTGTATTTCTCCACTTGGTTTTTTATAGTACCTACTGTCGATGTCACCGGCGTGCTGAAAACAAAAACTGATTAAACACATGCACAATATTATAATCAACTAGCTTTTGCCCGCGAGTCCGTCTCCCACAACAACAACAACAACAACAACAACAACAATAAAGATTCAGAACAAAAATGCTAGCACTCATCACACGAATATTTGTCTTGACCAGGTATCGAAACCGGAACCTCTAGCTTCATAGGAGTTGATGGTAACTAGTGACCCTGCATTACCAACTAGCCCAACCACATCTTCATACTTGTATTAGTTACTTATTTTTATTTAAAGCCCTTTAAATGGGTTCAAAAAAGGGTCGGGTCATACTTAAATAATCATAATGTTTATATGCAATTAAATATAGGTAACTTACATTTATCTGTACAATCAAGCCTTCTATAGCTTCAATAGAAGAGTATTTTATCTTTCTGTTTCGTCTCCCTTTAGGTGGAACCAGATAACCCAGCAGGGTCATTTGTACTGGTATCTTTTTATCTGAAAACAAAATTATATATACTTCTACTAGTCTCAAGCAATAGCTTGGTAGTTAGTCCATCATTTTCCTCCCCATATCCTCATATGTTCTAGTTATTATAACTTTAAAATAGTATGTACACCTGGCGGGTACTGTTTCTACAAATGCTACATAAATAAATACTTTTAATAAAAAAAAAGACTCCTCTGCTGCACTGGGAGTGAAGAAATAGCACAATGTGTGCAGATGCCTATGATCCTGGCATGTAGTATAAGTAGAAGTCGACTAAGGGACAAGTCCCCTCCAACACGGTGGGCTATCTATATGGGCGATGGGCTAATCCCCTGTCACCATATGGTTCATCATACCATCTTGGGACCAATTATTCGAACATGGCCACAAGTAATTTTGTGGCTATTAGGGATTTCGGGCGTGATGCTGTGTATATATGTATAAAAAAGACTTACCTTCATTTGTTATACTGCTTAAATTTTCCAGCAAAATAAGTCCAGTTTTATTTTTTATTTCCTTTTGTTTGAATTGTAAGTTTCTCAAAAAAACTATGCCAATTTTTTACAAAATTTAATGATTTTTCTGGAAACTTCTGCTCAAAATCATAATTAATCTGCAATAAAAATATTAATAAGTCGTAAATTAATAGCCCATATCCTTCCCCGGGACTCAAGCTATCTCCATACCAAGATTCATCAAAATTGGTTCAGTGGTTATGGCGTTAAGACAGACAGTTAGTTTCGCATTTATAACATTAGTAGAGATAAATGTTATTATTACCAGCACATGTCCTTCTGGAACTTTTAAAATTGGCCAATTAATTAAAAATTCATGAACCGTCGCTAGGTTTTCCTGCCTAGTTCTGAATGGTAAGGTAAGTTTCCATTTTTCTACAACTTCTTCCCATGGTGCTTCATTATTTTGGAGCCAAAGAACATTGTCATCATTCCTAGTGGTATCTAAAATAAAGAATAAAAAAGAAAATAAATTTTAATAGTTACTTTTTTGCTCACCTCAACTCCAAGGGTAGGTAGATATACATTTTAGAACCTTATTATTAACGGCATAGGCTACTTTTTATGAGGCACATCGCTTTTATTTGATTCATGTTTTTGACACTGCTTTACTACTGTAGGTATGTATTGACACTAATGTTCAAATGGAAAGAAGTAAAATAATTATTAACTTTTTATGCTGTATTGAAATTATTTATACCTACTTACAACGTACACGTGTAAGACCAATGCTATCTTCAAGAATGCAAATAAGAGACGAGCGAATACACTCACAGCTGCCGCTGCGGTGCGGTGCCGTGAGGGTCTATACAAAACTAAGGTCCAGGTCAAGCTACTGTGCTTCTATATGAAAAATGACTAATCTTATTAGACTATTGTCGTTTGAGAGACGGGCAGGGGTCTGTGCAGGGGTACGACTAATAAATTAACTGAGAAATGTAACTTACCAATGAATTTTTTTATAACTTCTTCTGGTGTACCTACACCACGACCGCAATAGACCCAGAGTTTCGTTCATATCGTATCTTCCGACAGAGAAACGGTAGGTAATACACTTTTGTCCCAATTAGACCACTTGCAATAAGTAATAATAATAAACGAACAGCAGACCCAAAGCAGACCGCTGCAGGCAGAGGCAGACGAAACGGAAAGAAAGAAGTAGGATTGGCGGGAACGGCGTTACCCAACTGTCGTCAAAATGTGTAGGTATGTTTAAATCTCTAATAATTCTCTATATTACGGTGTCCTACCTATTTGTTTCGTACGTGCAGTATCGACAAAAATTAATAAAGTGGTAAAAAAGACGTAAGTACTACTGTATTGATATGGTGACTGATTGTTTATTGATACTAATATTATAAATATTTGTTACTGCCTTCAGAAAGTTCCTCAATGATAGTATTATTATTTTGAATTAAGAAATGTTTTGATTAGAGTGTCTAGTAGCGGTCTATTCCCACTAGTTACATTATACTACTACTGGCAAGGACCATTTATATGGTCCATGCTACTGGGAATGATTTATTTCTTCCCAGTAGTTTTATTACATAAAAAAATGATCACGCTAAAACTGTTCATGGACAATGTATTATTCATAGCACAAAAAAAAACACTTTTTTAATATATACGTATCTTTAAAATATTAATGCAAGGATTGTTTTGCTCCCCTATTGCCTAAAGAATATATATATTTTTTTGCTTACAATAATTTAAAGTAAACAAATCATTATATAATTTTATCAAGTACCAGGATAAAAAACGTTACGAGTATTATATTATTATTTTATTGAATGCATTTTTTTCATAAATAGTTTTAGATAGACAATTTTCTTTTATTATATAATAAAACTACTGGGAAAAAATATTTCCCACTAGTTTTATTATCTGAAGTCCTTTAAAATAATGGAACTAGTGGGAACAGACCAATCAAATCAAATCAATCAATCAATATTTTATTGCATAAAAGCACACGTCATTAGATACATTGATAATACAACAACTCATAAAAATAATTCCTAATATTTAACTCTGAATAAAAACACTTATTTAACACTTATTTTTTATGACAATTGTATACATTCTTATTAAATTAATTAAACCATAAAATTACTAGAATTAATGTCCCCTTTAAGGGAATTATTTTCTTTAATGGCAACACCACAGTATAGACAAGAAATACATACGTCTACAATTTCCATTCAAGATTTTGTAATTCTTGCCTGAAGAACCAACGTCTTATATGAAGAAATATGGTCTACAAAAGTCTTAAATCAAAAATGGAAATAATTTTGGTTTGAAACTGTGACCTGTTTCAAAGTAAACTTGTTAGATCTTCACTTCAGAAAATCTATATTGAAATAAGATTTTCGTTACAAATATAAAATGCAAAGCAAGATTGAACTAAATCTTGTTGGATCTATTAATCTATTTTAATTTGAAACTTTTAGATTTTCGTTGCAACTTTTGAACATTAAACCAAAAATTCGCTTTTTTCGTCCGAAAATGTATCATTTTTAAAAGAAAAATGAGGTGTGTTTTATTTGAAATTTTTAAACATGTTTGTTTTGAATAAGAATCCTTGAACCAAATATAATATTTCAAGAACTCTAAAATTAATACTAAAACTGTATAGAATTTTGGTATAAAACCGTTGTTTTTTAACTCAAATCTGTCTTAATTGTCACAAGAATATTTTAAATTTCAACTAATTAATTTTGATTCTCTTTTGAAAGACTATGAGCCCTTTGGGGAAAGACATATTCATTAGCTCAAGCAATATAAGTTTTTCCCTAAAATACAATGTTTAAGAGAGTTTTGCGACTTAAAATAAGATATCTTTTTTATCTGTGTGCACAGTCTTCACAAGTGGAGTCTATAATAAAATCATTGACTTCATCAATTTTACAAACAACAGTGTATGGTTTGCTATTGATTCTGTGTTCAGGGACTACTCTGGGCTTTACTGTGCAATCTGAACCATTTCTACAAATTTGCACATACCCCACAGCAGTATTTATATATGAATCGCGAGATGACCTGAAATCACAATATTTATTATTAGTATGTCTTAAGATCAAGGCCGAGAATAGAAAATAAAACCTGCGGAGTATGGTTATTGAATATGCAACTTGTTCTTGGCAACTGGATTATCTCAGTAAAATTGAAATATAAAAAATCGAAACGTGACTATAGGTACTTACATAAGTATTTTCGCTCCCCTTATTTCAGCTATGGTTCGGATTTGACGCGATATACTCTTTTAATGTAACGTAATGTTGTCCAGTTTAGGTAGGTTTCTAGAATCGGCTTTAACAAAATTGTCGCTCGTATTTACTGTTATTGTTTATTAAACTTAAGTATTTTCCACTCGCTACAGTTCTAAATAAAATCTAGCAGTACAATGTGACATCTGTGTGACATTGACAAATGACCACATACCACATCCTTTGACAATTTTGACATATGGGTAAATTTCAAATTAATTGTACCATAACTCACATGGCATTCACATGTAACGTTACTCACATGTAAAATTGTTTGTCACATGTAACGTAAAGGTAAGTTCTCACCAATACATTTTCCCATGACATTTATTAAATTTAGTAAAAAAATACAATTCTATGAAATCAGTCTCATTTAATCATGTTCAATCAACATCTTAGGTATATTACTAAAACGTACAAACAAAAATATTGATCTCCTATCTTTCGTCTTTGCTATATTACTTTCCTTATAGTAATTAATCAACATATGAAATTAGCGTCATTTAATCATGTTTAATCAACATCTTAGCTATATTATTAAAAATTACAATCAAAAAACAAAAAAAAATGATATTTTTTTTGTTTTTGTTTGTTTGTTTTAATATTAATAACATACATCAGATGTTGATTAATCACGACGATGGCGTATTTGCTATATTACTTTCCTTAAAGTAATTAATCAACATTAAAATTAATTAAGTATAAAATAATCCAAAAAAACAAATTAACTTTTATGTTTGGTTACACAGTATGGCACTAAACTTTCATCTAAATATCAAACAAGTTGTAGTCTCAAAAGTAAACTGAATTGTCTTCTCCAGATAACATATATTCGTTTGATTTTATAGAGTTCTGTATTAAATCAACTTTCTTTACAATTGAGGTTTGTGGAATCTCTGCTCGGTCGACTATTTTTGACACCCTAAAGATAAGTTTCGGTTTCTTAATTGTTTTTAAAAATTTAATCATGAATATGGGCTCTTCATTTCCGATTTTGGTTTTTGTTTCTATTAACCCTATATAATACGTACATTTGTTCCTGTAATAATATCTTAACAAAACGTGATCATTAATAAAATACTCAGCAGGTTTCTTATTGTTTTCAGTCTCCTCATTTTTTAAGTCATTATTAACATTTTCCTCAGTCTTTTCGTTTTTTGCAGTCTCTTCATTTACTAAGTAATTATTAAGATCTCCTCCAATCTTGTCCGTACTTAAATCATTATAAGGATAGTCGTCGGTATTTTGGTTTATTTTAGCGTCCTCAACTAAGCCATGTCCTGTAGTGTTGTTGCCAGTACTTTTCTTTCCAGTTCCTTTACCTTTAAGAGTTATACATTTTAAAATGTTGGCAGGAATTTCAGATATTTTCGCAATACTGTCCCATTCATTTCTCCTCTTTTTTTCACCGATAAATGACCCTTTGCAGGTTCCCGAAGGACCCGGTACATCGTGATCAGGCACATTTAATTTGATGTCTTTTTTAGTTATAAGTATATTTTTACTGGATCCTTTACATATTTTATATTTATTAGTCGGATGTCCTTTCTTAGGCTCACTTTTTGTACTATTTTGTTTGTCAGTCGGAAGTAAATGATTGTGGTTTAATTTTGGGCTTTTAATTACGATTTGAGAAAGAATTCTAATTTCAGACTGCTTTTTTAGGCAACTGGGTATGTCATCTGCATGTTTTGCCACAAATGGTAACAATTGATCGTTACACGTACTTTTTGAAATATCTCTCAACCTACACACGACGACTTCTGCTTTTGGTGATGAATCCCAATGTTTATTTTGTTCTATGGTGCTAGTTTGTTTGTATTCTACCAGGTTAAATTCTTTTAGCACCCTCTTTTTATTAAGATTACTATTTTTGCAAAATAATTTCCTGTTGACAGCATCAATACAAAATCCTTGTAATGATCCTGGACTATTGAATGCTGGTGATAATCGAGGTTTATGGATTATAGTTTGAGAATGAGCTGGCGCGCTCGGACTTTTTTTACTATTAGCGGAATTATGTATCCTAAAAGAAGCGGTATTGTTATCAATTGTCGGATCAGATTGTCTTTCAGGTATAATTTTGTGGTCTTCGGGTTTTGGGCTTGTAGCAGGTTTGTTTTTCAAAACGTCTAGATGGTTCTTCCTGCTGGTGTTATGTTTCAGCATAGTGGTGGTTACATAATTTATATCTATTTTGCTTGTATTCTGGTCGGGGATCAGAATCGCATTATCTTCATCAGTCATGTTGTTAACTAAATTAGGGGTTGCAATTGCAGCAAGACTAGCGCTCCTATCATTGGTACTCGAATCACAGATTATTTTGTAAGCATTATGCTCGGTTGTTTTGTGATATATTGGGACGTAATCCATGCCGTCATCAGAGAATTCCGGGGCGTAGGGACTGTCATCTGTATTTGCATATGATATGTTTGAACTATCGGTATCTGTAATGTCCATTTCCCTAATTTTACGTTTTCTCTGTGGCTTTGGTTTTGATTTGTTAGATTTAGTCTTATTTTTTTGTAACTTACGTCTCGATTTTTTGATCTTGCCTGGTATTTGTTGTGCGAGATTTGTCAACGGTTGTTTTTCTAGTTCATGAGTCTTTAAGTTGTAACAGCCACAGACGCCTCTCAGTGTGCCACAAAAGCAACTGATGTCCCGGTAACTCAACTTACCTTCGTAAAAAACTATTTGATGAATGCGCATAGTGCCTGGAATTGGAACTAAGTTGCCTGGAATTTTACTCTGCTTATCTTTAATTTTAGATTCAGGAATATAAAATATTACAATATTCGTGTTTTCTTTTAATGTGTTGGCAGCATCCATAGCACTGAAAATGTCTCTTCCATAAGCTACTTGCTGATCCATAACCCGTTTCACTGCACCACCAACCCCATCAGCGGCCCCTTTACCGTGTGCTGACTCAAAAAATGACCACGTCCCATAATTAAAGCCATTTTGTTCCAGTAGCTTGCACATCTGGTAAAAGTTTTTTTTTTGCTTATACTGTGTTGAGGGCCCGTCAGAGAAGAAATGGATCACGTTTATGTTCGGAAAATCTTTTTAAGTAAGCCGATAACTGGTTCCAAATGGGCCCAAATCGCACCTGGACCGTGCTCGTTGGACGGAGACACTGAAACGAAACTTTTCGGTTTCTGGGATTTAGTGTAAATGATTCCAGTGTGAAGAGTTACTTGAACCCTTGAGGCACCAAAGTGAAGAGACTGTATTTCATTTGACATTTTACATTGATAATTTTCGGAAAAATCGATCAGTATACAAGCCTCATTTTCCTTTAAATTATCGATTGCCTCTCTGTATGTGGCATATTGGTGTTTTATATTAAAAAAATGTTTTTTTGAAAACCACTAGATCCATGAGAAACGAAGAGATTAGCTCGGAAACAGTACCTTGTTTCACTGCTTTGAGATATTTTTTGGTCTTAATAATGGTGCCATCGTTGTTCTGGGTACTATATGTATGTTCTTGTAGTTCCCATTGCAACCACGAACATTCTGTTTGGTTACCTATTTCAGTTTTGAAAGAGGGACTTTTGTCTTTACAAAATAAACAGTTTGAGTACATACAATTGTATGATTTGGTACTACACGACACAGAAATCACTAATTCTTCTAAATCGTGCGTTTCAAGTACTCCGAGTTTTTGCAATTTATGAGCCTTGAACAATAAGTTGCTATGTTTAAGACAAGCACACGTATCACGATCAGTAAGTTTGGGCTTTACCACATAAAACGGTTTATTTCGACGAAATGTAGTTTCGGAAGCTTTCCCACCCTCAGAAACATACTTTAAATGTAATTTTTTTATGTTTTGCAGAAGAAAACGTTTTTGTTTTTTAATTTTTTTGTGCGTTATGCATTCTTTCTTACCCGCAGACATTCTGCTATTATCGTCTCGGTTAAAAAACGTCCGTATTCGTTCTGCGTCTTTGTACTTATATTCTTGCTTCATCTGTTTTCTAATTTTGCCCTTCAACCCAAGGGTGCCCGTCAGACTCGTTTTCATATTATATTTCTGAGCCACGTTGTTTACGGCCAGATTTTTTAAAACTTTCTTCGTTGTGTTATCTGTTGCATCGTTGTACTCGGTTTTGATTGATTCTTTTATCACATTAAGTTCTAATATTTTCTTTTTCACTCTTTCTTTGTCTTCTTCTCGAACTGTTTCAGGTATATTTTCTTGTATAAACATATTGGTTTTGGTCATTGGAGTTAATTCTTTGTTTTTCTGTAATTTCTGTATATTCTGCGGGGAACCAGGGTCAGATGGAACTGTAGCTGATTTTATGTTGACATGCGATGTAGAATTCTGTAGTTTATCTTTTAGTCTGTAGATTCGTTTTTTAAGAGCTATATTTTTTCGCGATAATGTGTGCACAACTTCTTCAGATTGTTTGAGTTTGTTTGATAGGTTCAAACACTTATTTCGCCATATCCGAACCAATACTTTGTTGCATTTTCGTTTCGGAACAACCCCGTGTAATTTACTCTGTCTTCTTTTTTCATTTGCTGCTTTCCACTGAAGTCTTTTCTTATCTTGTTGATCTTCAGAAAGTTCCCCTATAGGTTGTCTAACAGATCTCATATATTCTCTATGACGCTTTTTCTTCTCTTCATACTGCTCAGAATTCTGTTTAAGTTTTAGTCTATATTTTTTCTGTCGTTCCGCATTAGTCATCGGCGCCATCTAGAGAAGTGTGAATAACGAACATTGTGAGTAACATGCATATTAGTAACAAATGTGTGAGTAACAAACATGTGAGTAACGATCACCAATGTGAACGAGTCTTTACATGGTGAAAAAACGTAACGTTAGTCACATGTAAGCAGAAAATTGATGTTATAACTCACTTAAGTCTACATAACCTTGAAAGTATATGGTGTGAAAACAAGCTATTTATCACTTTGGGATCACAATGATTAGGCCTATAGAACCCGCATTCATTAATTTACAATTTCACTTACCTTCCGTATCAAATCTCGTGTTATTCACATGTTTTTCCAAATAAAATATCAAGACCGCACTCACATTAACCTTAATCACAAGAACCACAGACAAGATGGCGTTGTTTTCTTTGTACTTGACAGTAGTCTAGTGTTGCCAGAACGGAAAAATATATATTTTTGGTAGTTTCCGACATTTTAAAGCGCAACAATGCCGTTACTCACAAAATATAACTCACCGGTAACAAAACCTTGGACAACTGTTTGAATCACTACAAATAATCACTGATAAGCTAAAATTGGATACTAAACACAATTCATGTTAGCCTGTCCTTTAATCAAAATATATAGGGTCATAATTTGCCTGTACGCCTATACATGTAAAAGTTATAAACACTTTTATTGACAAAAGTAGCGAAAGGACATGCTACAATTGTATGAGTGGAAAAAAATAAATAATGTTTCGTAAGCTCCTATTCCAAAATTATTTAACTAAATGGCATTATTAAACTTGTACGTAAAAATAGATAAACCAATTTTCATGGCAAATATAAATAAAACTGATCAAAATAGAAAACTTCCCCACTATTATGCAATTAAGGTAGTGGACAAACATTTTGACGTCAAGGTACAATTAATTTGAAATTTACCCATATAGCGTATTTTTTAAAATACTTACGAACTCTGGAAATTCGTTTAATTCGGCCGTCATTTATAATTTACGAAAAGTCGTATCTGATATTTTAAATAAATCATAAAAAGTAATCTATGCCATGAAATGAACATTTGTTGAAATTAGATTCTTAAAATAATTAATTTCCTTAAAAAAATAAAATAAGGGGTGGTTAAAAAAAATGAACAATCCCAATTCTTGTAACAGGTATGATCTTTTGCGTCCAAACTCTTACTCTGTACAACAGAGCAAATGGGGCAATACTTGTTCTTGATGGCTAGGTACAGTATTTTATTGGTCCTTTTACCAATTATAGCCGCTGCACCTGATAGTGCGGAATAGTTTTTTTTATATGACCGTTTTGAGTAGCATCCATCAGCTTATATAACGTCTATAATAGCAATGCCTTCTGGGTTTATTCTGCCTTCATCAGCAGCCTTACTCATCGATTTTAGTAGCTCTTCCTCACATTTTTTGTGTACAAGTGTCAATTTTGAGGTAAATATGTTTTTGGATATGGTTGCCCGTCACGCGTCAGTTGCAAACGCATAGTCGTTGCGGGGACGACGTGTGGTCAATGCGTGGCAAACGTGTCGGAGTTGACCTTAGTGTACAACGCGTAGACCACACGTCGTATACTACTTCAATATCATTTTTTGAAATTAAACCTAGACAATATGACATAGGGCTTAAATTTCAATATTTGGCATAGAATCGAGTCGCCGTTGAGTTGTTATTTTTATCCAATACTAAAAGTCAGATACCTAGAAGGAACATATTATACCTTATTTGAAAAGTTGAAAATGGATACCAAAAAATTCTTCAACTATTTTCGCATGAGCGGAGAAACATTTAACTATTTGTTGGAGAATTTGTATCTGAAAATTAAGAAGAAGAAGGATACTTCATTTAGAATGGCAATACCACCGGAAGAAATGCTAGTTGTGACGTTAAGGTAAGTTTTTTTTTATACCTATAATCTCAATGTAAGATAAATTTAACCTTTGGTAGAAGTTTATAAGAATTTATCTGTCATCATAAATTAAACACTTAATCAAAAATAAAACATTTATTTTTATTTATTAAACTTGTTTATTACAAAAAAAAAACAACAAGAAACATCAATTTTTATTTATGAAACATTTATTTATTATAAAATAATACAACAAGTATGTAGTTTTAATCGTTTCTGTCATTAATAGAATTTAATCTATATTTCCTATATAAATTATAGTTTATAATTTACTCTTGAGTACCAAACTGATTCATCAAATTTTGATAGACGCCTGCATTTTGTTCTGAAAATGTATATGTTTCTGCTGGCTGGGGGACAGACACAGGGTTAATGATATTGTAGCGACTAGCGCGATATTTGTAAGTACGTGCACAGCTTCTCGGACGCCGCCGCGTCCTGAGTACTCACGAAGCGTTATCGCTCGGACACCTTCGGGCGCGCTCGGTTTCGCCACTACGGTCAGTTGTTTTAGCGAGCGCGCCCGAAGGTGTCCGAGCGATAACGCTTCGGGAGTACTCAGGACGCGGACCGGCTATCGACTATCGAACTAAGTGCAGTGCAGTGTTAAAGCGGGCGCGTGAACTTTGACCGTTGTAAATATTGGATTATTTCGCTATGGAGGGCAAGCAAAGTGTGGCGGTGGAACCGGCCGTTAGTGCAGTGGGAGTTAAAGTGCCACCATTTTGGGCGGAAGAACCGGCATTATGGTTTGCCCAGTTAGAGGGACAATTTACGTTGGCAAATGTGGTTAGTGACTCGACAAAATTTTATCATGTCGTCAGTAATCTTGAACATAGATATGCCTCCGAAATCAAGGACATAATCACGTCGGGGTCACCAATTATGTGGTATAAGGTGCAAATGAATTACCACATTTTAACAATATATATAAAGTTTAATAGAATCCAACACATACAGGGAAGAAAAGAAACGATGTACAACACGAAAGAACTATCACAGCAGTTAGAGGAAGAACAATTAAACGTGAACTATTAAATATTTACTTCGAAAGCTTTTACGTAACAGGTCGTGCGGGTGGCGCGCGCGCAGCCTCTCGGCGTCGTATCGCTAAAACAACTGACCGTAGTGGCGAAACCGAGCGCGCCCGAAGGTGTCCGAGCGATAACGCTTCGGGAGTACTCAGGACGCGGCGGCGTCCGAGAAGCTGTGCACGTACTTACAAATATCGAGCTAGTCGCTACAATATCATGAAGTGCATTGTCATTAACTTCAGCTGGAGAATAGTGGCTGTTCATATCAATTATCACTTCTTGTGAGGTGACTGTTGGCTGAGTAACAGCAGTTGGTACAAAATAAATAAATAAATAAATATCAGGGGACAATGTCACACAAATTGACCTAGTCCCAATTTAAGCTCTAGGCTTGTATTATGGGTACTAGACAACGATATAAATTCTTATATAGAGAAATATATACTTAAATACATAGTAAACATCCATGACTCAGGAACAAATATTCGCGCTCATCACACAAATATCTGCCCTTACCGGGATTTGAACCCAGGACCGCTAGCTTCGTAGGCAGGGTCACTACCAACTAGGCCAGCGCGTCGTCTGATATACGTTATTAGATCTAGACGCACTGCTTGCTGGTGATAGTGATTTCGAGAAGATGCGAAAATTCAGAGTTCGTTTTTGTTTTATCTTCCGAATGGACGTTAGAATTTCCATATGCAAATCCATCATTTCAGTTTCATTCATATCCTTTATGTAAGGTAAAAATAACATCAGCCAGCATAGTTTCTTTTTCATTCATCTTTGAGGGAAGTGGGGCAGGAATATTATCTTTATCAGCGTGTCTTTTTAATTCGCCCAATATTTCTCTTTCTATCACATCTGACTCTCTTGTTTTTTTCTTCCGAGCCGGCAACGTGGCTGGTGGTAATTCAGGCTATGGTGTAAGCGGAGGAGGTTCTGTTGATGATGATGAAACCAGTCTTGGCGTCAAAGAATTTTCTGTGTCAGTTAAATTGGAATCTGTGTCTGCTTTTTCTACAACTTTCAAAAGAAAGTTTAATTGTTTTGCGTATAAATATTTTTTCTGGAATCCTTGGCCAGTTTTGGTTCGCAGAGATTTCACAAAAGAATACATTATATTCACCCATTTTTTCGTAATGACATCACCTGTAAAAGAAATCATTGTCTCATCAACTTTTTTTTTCAGGTACCTCGCATCAGGAAACACATTGACCGATATGTATTACTGCTATAGAATTGGGATATCAACTTTGAGCAACGTTATACACTGCGTGTGCCACGACATATGGGTTACTTTTCGAAATGAACATCTTAAAGTGTTAACAGTAAAAGACTGGGAAGAAATTAGCAATTGATTTGAAAAACGAGCACATTTTCCTATGTGTCTCGGTGCTATCGATGGGAAACATATACGCATTCAAAACTTCCCCCATACAGGATCAATGAATTATAACTATAAACATTTTTACTCTATAGTTCTGCTGGCTGTAGTTGATGCGGACTACAAATTTATCTACGTCGACATTGGAGCGTATGGTAAGGACTGTTACTCGTCCATTTTACAAAAAACCGAATTTTGGAAAAGGATGAAAAGCGGGAATGTGAATATTCCACAACCGAGACGCTTACCAGGATTACATGCAACAGTACCGTATGTTTTCATCGGAGACAATGCATTTCCCTGCGAGGAGCATATTCTTAAAGATTTCTCAAATCATAACTTAAGTGTGACGCAACGGGTATTTAATTATCGATTGCACAGAGCTCGGCGATTCGTAGAATGTACGTTCGATACATGAAGTAACAAATGGAGGATATTACATAGACCATTGAATGTTTCTAGAAAGTTTTCAAAGAATATCGTGAAAGCGACGGTAATGTTACACAACATTGTTCGCAAACGAGAAGGCTGTCGAGAAAGTGATTTGGTAGTTACTAGTGGATCTAAACTACTAAATTTAACAAGTCATGAAACAAAATCTACAAATTAAACTGGAAGAGGAGTGCGTACGTGTTTTGCTAATTATTTTATGTCTGAGGTAGGTCAGCTGCCTTGGCAATTATCTAAAATTTAGTGAGTACCCCTAACGGTACCCCTACCTTAATTATTGTAATTATCACAGCTGTAACTTAATAAAAACAATAACTTAATTTACCCGTCTTTTTCTTTTCAACCTTCGTCATATCTTCATATCCTGTCTCGAGATACGCAAAAACTTCCTGCCAGGATCTCTCGTAAAATTTTATTTTTATTTGAATCACTAGTTTTGTCCCAGAGACAAGGCCGGGCCTCCACTAATTCGATGAGAGTCACGATGTCGTTTGTAAACGCCATGACGCGTACGCACTGAAGCGAGCCACAAACCAAATACGAGTCTCTCCGTCCGCTCCTCGTCCCCCTACCCGCCCCGCGCACTCACACACGCACACGGCTACAACACACATGCAGTTTTGCCGAGCCGGCACCGACTGGGAAGCTTGCTGCCCCGGCGACGGCGACGGCGCCGGCGAGACTCAACGCCGGGCCGGCGCCGGTGCCGGTAGGTGTAAAAGCAAGCCATACATTTTTATACGTTTTTGTTTCCCCGGCACCGGCACGGCGCCGGCGTCGCCGTCGGTGCCGGCGCACATAGAGGTATTTGAACGATCTCCGCGGCCAAAATTATTTATATGCTTAATAGGTCTCAAAACAATGTGAATAAGTAAATAAAAAAAAAATCTTACAAAAAAAATGTATTTTTACAAGAAAAATGTATTTTTACAAAAAATGTATTTTTTAATACAAAAATGTATTTTTAATTAATAAAAAATGTATTTTTTTAATAAAAAAATGAAGTTTCGTAAAAAAAATATTTTTTTAATAAAAAAGAAATATATTTTTATAAAAATATAATATATTTGTGGATCTTTGCTTTTTTTTAAGTATTACATTTTATTATATTTACAAAAAAGCAAACATACAAATATATACTAGTATATTTTTATTAAAAAAAACTTTTTTTTATTAAAAAAATACATTTATTTATCAATTTTTATTTTATTTTATTAATACGTTTTTTTATTTAAAAAATGTTTTTATCTTTCATCGTCGCTTTCTGATGAATTTTCTGGCTCTGCAGGTACAATCATTGCCAAAGTTTCGCATAGTAAAGGATCGGAATTAAGCAGAAGGCGATTAAAAACATCCTGGTAACAACTTTCCCTTGAAAATTTCCTCGCGAAATCTTAGCGGTAACATCTAAAATGTTTGTTGCGAGCCTCAGCTGCTTCCTCGGAAAGTTGTCCAATTGGTAATAATGCGTTTTCGATGATGACTGCGCCATGGACTAAAATCTTGTGCATTGTTGGCGTCGTCATAGGATGCCAATCATAAAGTTCCTTATAAACACGAGCAGTTTCTGAAGCATATCTTTCATATTTTACAGGATCAATTTTGAATCCGCTTGAAATAACTTCCAAAATGACTTTTAGTCTATAAATTAGCTCATAACTGATGCCAGTTATTTCTGCAGCTAAACTGGGGTCCTCAAAGAACCTTCTGCTGGTATTCCCGTCATTTGTATTGCCAAAATTGGATTTAGGCATATCTATTATTAGCCCTGTTTCAGTGCAAAACCTTCTTTGAATCTCTTTTTTTGTTTGTTCTTCTTGGTCTTTCTCCTCTTTCGTTTTTCGTACCCTGTACTTTTTTACTTGGAGTTTGTAGGCTAAATGTAGGATCGATTCAAATATGCGAATTCTGGCGTGTAAGACCGATTTGCCGAATTCAAGGGCTTCAAAATTCACGTATCTGGAATAGTCCAATTCATTAAAATCTTTCGATGTTGCATGCATATGTAGCACCTACTTGTAGACCTTGTGCCTGTGGCTGCATTGCAGACCTTTTCATCTACCATGGTCATTATACATCTATGCTTAATTAGGAACTTTTTCCCTGCTATTTCGATCTCTGTTGGGACTAAGGAGCTAATAGAGCTTTTAACGTGCCTTATTTCCTCTTCAGTAACATCTGCGTAAAACGGAATCTAATTGGTCGGCAAAATCGTGGTGAAGAGGGTACTGGATTATTCCATAAAACTTTTTTATGTTTATCCCCACAAACTGAATAGGCACGAAGCCGCTTTGAAATATGTTTGAATCAGAATCGGTATCAGTTTGTAGTTTTTGCTTAAATTGTGATTGTTGGGACCCATCGCAGCCCCATTTAGTTTTTCGCTAAAGTTTCTTCTACAGTGTGTCTCTGACCTTAGGGCTTTAAATTCAACGATCGATTCTACTCGCTAAACTGAACTACTTTTGTTCTGCAACATGAAAAAATAACTTAAATTTAGATAACTAATTGATGTTAAAGTCTAATTGTAAAATCAGTGTATTACATACTGGCCATGTAATCACTATCTCATGGTACGGGGGCGACATTACCTTGGTACGGGGGCTAAAGGAAAATGGAGAATTGGATCGCGTACATTGAAAATTAGATTTAACTTGTATGATAAAAAATAAATTTAAACTGAACATATTTTTAACAACTTACAGAACAAAAGAAGTTTAGTTTCAGGAGTAGAAATGATCTATGCATTTAAAGCCCCAAGGTCAGAGGCACCCTGTACATTGTTTGAAAGAGTAGTACTTCTACCTAAGGTTTTTGATTTTAAGCCCCTTCTCTCATGCAGGCGATTAACTATTGTTGGTCGGGAAATTTTATACACAATAGATGCTCTATACCTATGCTGAAAGCTGGCCATTCCTGACAGCTTCGATGGCCTGATGTAATTGCTCTTTAGAATACGAAGCCTTATCAGTTTTCCTCTTATAATCTCGTACCATTTTTCATGTTTCTGTAACAAAAACACTGTATGAACGGCACAAAACTTACAAAAAGTAGAACGTGATTAAAAATGTTTAGAACCCCTGAACCGGGGTAAGTGAAACATAAATTTCACTTGCCCCGGCCGGCACTGTTTCACTTGCCGCAATATGTAAATTTTAGGTTATATTTTTCTTCATCAAATCCTGGGTAAATCTGTTGCTTTTATGTAAAACAAATACATACAGGTGAAAAAGCAATTAAAAGTAATACTACTTACATTCTTTATAGCTCCGTAAGTCAGGTTTTACAAGTTAAATAATAAGTAACTTGACGATGGGTTGAACTCGCTAATATTTTATTCACAGACTAAAAATTTGCAATCGTTTGTTTACTTTACCCGCAAACCGCAGCGACATCTCTTTTTTTAATCCAGAACTATTATGACAATAACTGCTTTACCGAAAAGTCTGTGCTTTATTAAAGCTATTATTATTATTATCACTTACCCAATTTGACCTTAACTGTAAATTTTATAAAACGTGGCGCAAACTTGCTTCCTAGAAATTCATCCTGACCTGATCGCGCAAAATTACGCCTCCAAACTAAGTCACCAACTTGCTAGTGAACTTTTTTTCTTGTATCAGGTGAGATTGGGGAGTCACATAAAAGCTTTCATTCCTATATAGAACGGGATACTCGTTCGTGCAATCGGGATCTGAACGAGATGACATAGCAACAGGATGGCATCTAATCACACGTATGACCTCCCCGGCAGATATGGCGGTATAACCGGGCGCACTCATATAAGCAAAGGATATAGGTGAGATATGGGCCAGAGTAAGTAATGTACGCAAATGATTGCGCTCAAGCGCACATATTTTAATTGACAACGTTTTGTACATCTTACGCATGGCGTTCTCCATTCTTAGGCGATTTAAGGCCGTATTGCCGTAGTGGGCCTAAAGTGTCAAATCCTGCTTAGTTCCGGGCAGCGAAAGCGACGGAAATATGTAACGGTTCCTTTTTTTGCATGGAACTTAGCAGATTTTTGATTTGACACATCATAATAAGGCTTCTGACAAGTCTGATCGATATAGTAAATAAAATAAAATAAACATTTATATTTATTTATTTCATAACAAAACACTTTACATGAAAATATCACAGAATAACAAAATAAAGTAGATGAGGCGCCTCATTCTATATAGTCTTTTCTCCTATTGTTATCTCATTGACTTTACAATACGTAGAGGTGTCAAAAATAATACTATTGCAATAGATGTAAAAACAAATTAGAACAAGACCCCTAAAAATACAACAACTTCAACTAACATACGGCTTAATTATTTACCTGATAAGGTAATTAGCTAAATTTACCTTAACTAAAATTTTAACCTAAACCTACTGAGCATTAACTTATTAACTAGTATTTGGTCGGATGACCGTCTGCATTGATTACTGCAACGCAGCGGTCTTTCATGGATTTGACTAAATTATCGCAGAGATTTGAACCTCTGAATGACTCCCATACTTCGTTGCAGTGGGCGATAAGATCTTCTTTGCGGCGCTCATTGCGGTTATCCCACCTTTGAACCATGAGCGCCCACAAATGCTCAATGGGGTTGAGGTCGAGGGATTTAGAGGGCCACGGCACTGTCTTTATGTCAGGCTGCGTGGCCAGCCAGTTCTGTACGACGCGAGCACGGTGAATTGGACAATAATTGTCCTGAACAAAAACAATTTCTGGAAATTCCTCTCTCGGATACACCGTGCGCACTGTCGGGATCATGCACTCCTCCTGTAGATCCCGGTATAGCAGGCCTGTTAACCTCCCGGGGACAAAAGCGAGTTCCCCGGGGCCCGCAGCGCTCATCCAACCCCACATATTGACTGTGATTCGCCCAGATTCGTTATTAGGGTTAACATTTAGAGGTTCATATCTTGTACTATTGGGACGCCATAAATACCGACGTCCGAGTTGATTCGATTTAAAACATTTCTCGTCAGTAAAAATGGCGTTGGAAAAATCGAAATCTCTAAATTCTGTTGCGAAACTTACACGTTGTGCGCGATGCGCTTCAGTCAGCGCGATTTTTTTTGCAGGTTTTCTATTGTGAATACCGTTATGGTGTAGTCTTCTTATTGTTTTTAATGAGCAATCGAAATCTTCCGCACATAGTCTAGTCAGTGTGAACGGATGCTCCAAATAAGTTTGAAGCATCCGCTCTACTTGCGGCGGCTGCACAGCTCGCGGTGCTTGCGGGCGCGGCCGGTCTTCCAGCGTGCCCTCGGACTCGTAACGGACGATCCAACGGCGAACCGTAGCTCTCTGTAAAACAACATATTTTAATGTTAAATCATATAAATAATAGAAAAAACGCGCTAACCACAAAAACAAATAAAATATTCAATGTCTACGTGAAATTGAGATCAATTTATAGCCATTACAAAAATAGGTATTTGCTTTGATATTAAAATAAGTTTATACTTAAATCAAAACTTCGTGTTCATAACGGTCGGTTTTTTCCCAAACTAATCAAATATGGACAAAAAAATAAAAATGAGGTCCACTAACGAATTATTATTTTTCGTTTTTGAATAAACTAATATATACAAGGTGTTTGGCAGACGGATGGACATATGTATATGGGGAATATGGGGGGGGGGGGCATTCGCTACTCGCTCCACTAATAAAAAAACTTCACGATTTTCTACTTCGATTACGTACTCCAACTCCTTAGCCCTTCCCCAAACGTAAAAATCGATCGGAGTGAGGTCTAACAACCGCCGAGGCCAGGCAATTGGACCACCCTGGCAAACCATGAGTTGGGGAAGGCATTATTTAGATGGTCCCTCACGCAATGCTCCAATGCGCCGGGCAGACGTCATGTTGGGAGATTTTTAATCCTGCAAATTATAATAATGCAGGATTAAAAAAGGATACAAATAAAAAGGAAGAATATATCACGTTTTTCTGAAAATATATAAATACTATGCAGTTCTAATTGAGTTGTCACGTTTAAGATGATATTAATTGGTGTGTTACGCTGCGATAAATAATAATAAAACTATATAGAAATTAAAAACTTTTACTAAAATCCTTTTTTTTTCAGCAAAGCTGAAACATAATACAATTATGTTGTACATGAGTATCAAAAATTAGATATTAAAAACAATTACAAAACAAAAATCTTTCTTAAATTCTTGGAAACAAAACACAACTCACTGTAAGCACGGATTTATAGCAACGGAGTATAAAATCAGTCCTAACAAAATACTTATGCATTACAAATGCTAAGTATTTTGCACATATTAATCTCAATTACTTACTATAATGACTTTTAAAATTGCCTATAATATCTTGGCATAAGATTTTTATTAACCAAAGCCATGAGATCAGATTTTTTTCTTTCGGGTAGTCCAGGTTTTTCAGTATAAACCTTTTTCAATTCAGTATTCATGTCACCATTCCTTTTCTTCTTTAATACTATGGCTTTTTTTAATAATAATATATATAATAAATGTTTATTTTCAGACTTTACATCCATAGGGTTAGTACATACAGCATCTTAGTAATAAAATTTTAATATAAGGGTTAGTAATACATGAGATAACATCACAATTCACAATCAAAGCCTGCGCGCTGGAGCAGCGGGCGGCGCGTGCAGGCGCACGTGTCGCTGCAGCAGCGGGGCGTCCAGGCGCCGCGCCAGCGTGCTCAGGATGCGGTTCGTGCTGTCGCAGCTACGGCGGAGCAGCGATGCGCATCGCTTCCTCATTATGGCGTGGAAGCAGTCCGACCGTGCTTCGGCAAACATCATTGAGGCACTGCAATATCGCGGCAGCCCGAACAGCATCCTGAACGCGTCATTGTACTGGACGCGCAGCGCGCCATATGCCCGCTGCGTAAAGTTAGTCCACAGACCACACGTGTAGAAAGTTTGACAGAAGGCTTTAAATAGAGTTAACTTAACTTCTTTACTACAACGTGCGAATCTGCGGACCAACATGTTACAGCGAACACAAAGCGCTCGACGCTCCCGCTCGATGTCTGCGACATCAGACAATCCTTCAGTGACCCAGTGACCCAGGTACTTAAATTTGTCTACTCTCTTCAAACGAGTCCCACAAAGCTTAACCGGTTGCATACTGTAGCTTTTGCTACCAGCTTTAAATTGTAAAACCTCGCTTTTAGAAGCGTTGTACCTGAGCCCATGGGTCTCAGCGTATGTTTCACAAATTCCTACCAGTTTTATTAGACCCCCCATCGACGGGCTCAGCAACACCATATCATCAGCATAGCTTAAATTGTTCACGCACACGTCTTCTATGTGACATCCGACATGGCTGCTGCTGAGCTCCTCAATAAGGCCATTTATATACAAATTAAATAATTTAGGCGAGCTCATACCTCCCTGTCTAACCCCGCATGGCATAACGTAATCATTGGAGAAAGCACCTGCCCACTTGACACTATTCCTTTGATTGCCATACCAATGCCTGAACAATGAGGTGATTTCGTGCGGTACGTTTGTATCACTGCAGAGCTTTCTCCATAGCAGATCATACGAGACCGTGTCGAAAGCCTTCGACAAATCCAAAAAACAGGCGAACACAGGCGTCTCACGTGATGTGTAGTAATGGACAGTCTGCTTGAGACAAAGGATAGCGCTTTCAGTAGATAAACCCGGCCTAAATCCGAATTGAGCATCATTAACATCGATCTTTTGCCCCAAAATATCATCAAGCAGACTATCCAGCACCTTCGCTACAACAGTAGCAAGCGATATTGGCCTGTAATTGGAAATGTCAGAGGCATCTCCCGTTTTATTTTTCACAATAGGAACAACTAATGTATACATAAGCTCATCGGGCAAATAACTGTGACTAATACATAAATTGAAGAACATCGATAAAACCCTTGGAAGATGCACACCCGCATATTTGAGATGCTCAATGCTGAGACCGTCATGTCCGGGAGACTTTCCTCTCTGCATTTTACTAATTTTACTAGCAATTTGCTTTGCCGTAAACCTTACGGACGGACTTTTGCCTTCAACCTCAGCATCGAGCACCCCAGCCGTCGATAGTGGAGACTCTACTTTAAAATACCGCTGGAAAGCATTCGCGATATCAGTCCGCTCATGATTGCCGGCGACGCTCACCGGGAGACCCGACCTAGGATTCAACTTGCCGGTATTTTTCCAAAACCTACCAAAATCCTTTACAGAATGGTTTTTCGCAAGGATGTCCATTTTTATACTTTGCTCATGAGTTTGACAGAATTTCAACTTGGATTTAAAAATCTTTTTAGTCTCAAACATCTTATCATAAACAGAGCCTGTCATAGGTTTACCGAGCGACACCCACCACTGAAACCAGAGCCGAGCCTCCCGGTGAGCCTCCCCGACGTACAAATTCCAGCCCACTACACGTCTGTGGTTCCCACCACCGCGCTTATGCGATTCAACAGCGGCAGACTTAAGAACCGTTATTAAATTACGGAAAAAATCTCCTAACAGCTGTTTATGAATAGCATCAGAACACATGTGGTCTGCACAGACAGAAAACTCCGTAGGGAAATGTATGTCCCTCAACTTGTACGAACAATAATTCAAATATTTATCTATTTGTTTTGAATCTCGCTCACCCCAAATCACCTCATTACAAAAATAATTAACAGGATTTACAATTTTTGATTTAATCAAATTAAAGTCGCATTCCAACAATAAAGGATAGTGGTCAGACCAATTAACGTTATATAACACCGAGGCACTAATGACCGTGGCGCGAGCAGCGCTCGTTACCACGCAGTGGTCGAGCCAGCGTCTACACGCGTGAGCGTCGCTAACGTATGTGTGCGTTTCACTAGGCAATAATTCCATATCTACGCAAAACAAGGATTGTTCAGAGCAAAAGTTCATTAATTCATACGAGAACAACTCACCCGGGTGTGCGTTGAAGTCCCCAAGGACATAGACAGATTCAACGTCATTACTTTCCACAATTGATTGTATTTCACTCAAACATTCCGTGAATTCACTAAAATTGTCAACAGAATCAGTGGGCATGTAAACAGACATTACAACCACTGACCGGTCATAGAGCACTATCTTGATAGCCACTATACGCGCACTTTTACACTGAATAACCGATACACACGGGAACGATGCCTTCCTCCACAGCAGTGCAACACCGCCGTGTGGTCTTCCTCGAAGTAAACGCGCTGACGAATCTATAGCTGATTTGCCCGTAAAAGCGAAATCATCATCTATGGTGCCCAGAAAGGGGACATCATGTTCCATTAGCCATGTTTCCTGCAACGCGATGATTCCAGCCGACCGACACAAACTACGCACACATTCTACAGATCTAATCACACTTCGACAATTGAAACTTATCAACTTAGTAGTGTCATCCATAATTCGTATTTAAATACTACCATTAATTTCATTCTTCCCTCTAAAGTTCACAAAACGCCGAAATGCAATACCATCGGGCCAAAAGTCATCTTTTAAAAAAATATCCAATTTATGTTTCGGAACATAAACTTTGTATGCATCGTAGTCTTTTTTCATTTTCATTGTCATTTTATCCAATGTAACGGCAACATTAGTTTTGCTCCTTATATAATTGGAGATGTCACACACGGACACCTCCTTCGCAACATTGTAAATGTAAACTGGGACTTTTATGTCCGCTGCCTTAAACTTATTATCCGAAGTTAATATAGCTTTTCCGTGGTGTCCAATAAATAGGTTTTTAAGCCTTCTTCTTTGAACCTGGGTCCATTCTTTATCTGGGGTCTGCCCTCTAAATGCCCCACCCTGTGCAATTTCAGAGTAAAGTGCATTTTTTTGCAAGTTGCCTGATTCATCCGTGTGTCTCGGCGTAGTCTTGCGCTTCGCTTCTCGCTCGGGCGCTGGGTGAGTCATCACGACGGCCGGCGCAGTCCCGTTATCAGCGGGCGCGCTCGCGGCCGGTGTGGGTACGCGGGCGGCCGTTGCGGGCCGCGATGTATGGTTACCCTCCATTGGTATCAATTTATATTTTTGATATTCATCATCTAAATGCTCACTACTCGGCTCACATTCCTTCTCCAGTGACTCCTCAGTTTCTAGATCGACATGCTGGAGGCCCATTGGCCCACTGTGACACTCAAAACTGTTAGCTAAGAAAGCACCTCGTTTGCAGTTGACGTTATCATTGAAGTTGTTTATTAACGAAGCGCTTTTAAGGTTCTCGAGCTCAATCTTCACTAGATTTAATTCCTTCTTGGTGGCAGTTTCATTAATAATCATTTCAGTTCGACTTTGTAATTCAACGAGATCTTTCAGAATTTTTGTTGCGTCCAGATGATTGAATAACACCGGGGGTAATTTATGCAGGTCTCTGGCGACGAAAACTGGAATTTCATCCACATGACAGTTTTTCATAACACCAATTATATCTTCTAAATCACGGTCCAATTTCCCTTCCCTTTTTCGCTTCTTTAATTCCTTTGTCTTGGACAAGGATTCAAATAGTAACTGTTTTGCAGTTACGATGTCATCTTCTGAAAACGAAGTAACGCAGATGCGTCTCAGGCTCGGCTCATCCAAGAGATGCATTTTATTGCTAATAAAAGCTAGTAACTCGTTTATTACTACATTGCACGATCCACATTTTACCGTATTGGACATTGTTAATAACAACCCCGTAACTCACGCGCAGTACCGTTCGCATGCGTGTGCGACGCGAGACTGAACTCTTCGTCCGCATAGGAATTCTTAAAAAATATAGAATCGGGACCTCATAATTTTTAGTTCTGTCGTCTTAATTGAATTCTTATCGTCATCTTTTGTTATCACAAAGTTCATTTGGTTGTATAAACTTTTCCAGTCGTAGAAGTCATCATAGCACATTTCATTGACATGCATAGGGTCGCTTTTTTCCCTCGCAGCTTTTATAGGACCGAGAAATGCATCAGGAGTGTACATTGGACCTGATCGGAGTTGTCTTTTGACTTCTCTTTCTATTTGCGAATGAGCAGTCTCCCTCGTTTTGTGTGTGCCCTTTTATTAAAAAAATTATGGGTAACTGACTTTAAGTTTGATAAAGTTTGCACTGCGTATAAGTACATTAAATCTTCATTAAATGTAGCTTGTGCGTTCCGAATATTATTGTGAGTTTGTGATTGTAAATGTCTCTCCACGCCTTGTTTAGAAGCAACTAAGTAACACTGACAAAACGAACAATAAATGTTGGTGTCCATTTTTACGAGGCATGGCACATCTTTCAATAAATAGTCCAAATGTGTTGAACAGGAAGTTTGTTTTTCTGCATGAGAGCGTGATTTAATATGCCTTTGCAAATTGTATTTTTTTAAAGCAATGTTACTATTGCAAATAGTACAATGGACCACATTACCAACTAGTTTGAGCTCTAAATGTTCATCTAGAAGTGATGCCATAGCCCTGAAATAATAAATCTTCAGTCAATATAGAAATCATGTCTACAATAAAACTTTCGTAATCATGGCGTTAATTTGCTTACCTTCGGCAATCCAGGAAGCGAAAATCGCAAGCCAATTTAATCAATAAATAATTTACCGTAAGTGCAATGTCAATAAGACACTTGTTAGAAACTACGTCAGATAGTACTAATTTATCTAAGGTCATGTCATGTCACCAGCTAGACAGTCGTAGCAATAAGAAGTATTTAAGTGAAAAGTTTATATATTATTTTATGATATTTTATTTATATAATTATTATTCTTGTACCAAATAGTTTTGAATTACATATATTTTTCAATTACATTTATAATTTCAAACCAAAACTTTTCGAAATCGTGTAACGGTATATTTTTTAACATTTTTCGTAATTCCGATTGTTGAATTGAACCGCAAATATCGCAAGAATCTTTTATCATCACGACTTGAGTTTCTGTAAAAATCAAAAGTAAAATACTTAAAATAAATTTCGTTTCACATGTACAGTCAAGGACTTTAATTGTTATGCCACTATGGAACCCTGTCGCATAACGTTAATCATTCATTTAAGCGTAAATTCTGTCATGTGCTATGACGCTGTCATTATGACAGGGTTCCATAGTGGCATAAGAATTAAAGTTCTTGACTATACCTAACTGTATTCGATATCATTCTACGGTCACCTTTGTTATCTTTCTTTTGAAATTTACGAATCAGAACTACGGCTTCCTCCCAGCAATCATCAAATTTCAAAAAATGCATTTGTTTGAACAAAAATTTCAGGCATCTCTCTTTAAAGTTTATGTAACAATGACAGAAACTTAAATCTTTATTGCCTGAAAGAGATGAAATAAATTACTTAAAATATGGCCCGAACAATGTGATTCTCAAGAGACTAATAATAGCATAAAAGCATATCATGTCCACGTCGAATTTTAATTAGTTCAATTTTAACATTCATCTCCCGGTTAAATTGTCGATATTCATCAATATCAAGTAAAAGATTAGCCATGCTTTCTCACTGTACGTACATATTATATTGGTACTATGAATGATTGACAAAAGAAATAATTTATGTCAAAGAAACCCATAGATTAAAAAAATATTAGAACATATGAAAAAGGTTTAATAATTTTAAAGAAAAAATACTACCACAAAATTATAGAAACTTATACTGCTCGTTATTATTAACAAAACGGGTTTATTAAATAATTAATATTTACCCCCGACGTTAAACTGCTCATACCTAATAGGCTAATACCTTCGTTAATTAATTTTTCGCTAGGTTGTAGTGTTAATAAACACCGTTCCATTTAGTCCCCAGAGTACCCTATTGTGACGTTTGCCCCGAAACTAAGCAATTGATAACGGGGTTTAACGATTACCTATTATTTCTGTCAATGTCAATTACCTACCTCTAAAGAAAAATAAATTTTGAAAGCTAAAAAATTGCATATCAGTCTAAGTTTTATATACTTACATCGCTAAAAGTTTATTTGTAATTGCATACATACCTTCACGCCTGTAATCCCAGAGTGGGGTAGGCAGAGCTACAGAATTACCTACAACTTTAAAAACTTGTTGATAATTCAGTAACCACATTTTGCAAAAAATAAGGCTAAGATGTTTACCAGCCTATTAGTGACAGGTTGCAAGCCCATTGTCTCGAATACTCAGTGCAAAATATTATGATTCTTTTGTTACACCTTAAAGTATATTATTGTGATTACAGCTGTGTGTATGTAACTTGACAGAAATTCTGTCCACACTTGGTGTTAGGCCGTGGCTACTTGACTTATTGAGGGTCGTGGATTCTTGAGCTAGTTCAAGATGAAAACAACTTACAACAGTATTACATACATACATACATACATAAACTCACGCCTTCATTCCCAGAGTGGGGTAGGCAGAGCTACAGAATTAATGCACACAAAATTTGGTGCAGTAATTCAAAGAGTTAAGAAAGAAAAGGGCGCCATCTGTTTTAATCTAAACCAACAGAAAGATGGAGATAGTGTGCCAAATGCAACTGTAAATTATAGTTAAGTAGAGAAGAATGTAAAGTAAACAAAGAAACCTTGCCAACAGTTTATTTTCCGTTACTATAATAAAAGTACAGTACCTCTTATCAGTTACGATTTATGAAACGTCATTTAGACAGATACCACTGCACATTTACAGGGTTATTAAAATCATACCACTTTACGGTACGTCAAAAATGTACATTACACCGAGAGTAAATGTAAAAGTTATACAAACTAACCTCTTGTCAGTTAAGATTTATGAAACGTCATTTAGACAGATACCACTGTACATTTACAGGGTTATTAAAATCATACCTCTCTACAGTATGTCATGCGTTGCTTACATATTAAAGCGCTGTGACAGCGACAGTGCATTTAAATCATACTTCCCTAATTCGAGCGTTGCTCCTTACACACTAATGCGCTGTAACTGTGACAGTGCACTTACATCATACTTCCCTACGTTTATCGAGCGTTGCTCCTTGAGTATAGTGAAGGTGTGAGTAGTATGAAACGAGTTCACCTGAAGTTAAATATGAAGATGAAGAAGAAGAAGCACAGCATACAAGTCCAGATGAAAGCATGGACCGCAGCAACACCGCGCAATCTCCAGGCAGCGTGGCAAGAACACCCAGTAGAAGCAGGCAGGTGCAGACACGTGCACAGAGACGGACAGACACGTGCTCAGAGCCGACAGACAGAGAACATGGCATGATAGGGGGCCCAGAGAGCACAGACATCCATACACCCAGAGAGCAGAGAGCACTGAGCAGACACAGCAAGGTACCGAGCAGAGCATAGCACCGGCTGTTTTGGCTGCAAAGATTGTTGGCATTAGAATTATTGCATAAACACACGTTTTATACCTGCGAATAGGAAGTTTAAGCAAACGAGAGACACAAAGTAATCGACACGCTTCGTAAAACAAGACCTAGGGCTTTTAGATAGGCAAAGCACACTTACCCGGTTATAGAAGTTCTAAAGCTGCGGCGACTTTACCATGCGTTAAACGATGTTCGCCTTAAGTTTAGGAAACGTCATTTCTTAGATTTTACATGTTCATTCTACAACAAGGAAAAACCATAAATCACAAAAATAAAAGCACCTGACGACAATGTAGATCAAGTCTTAGCACTCACGAAATACTTACATGAAAAATCACCACATATCACAAGGATGCATTGCGCATTAAGAAGCTCAGTTAAAAGATGGCCATACGGCCGTAGCGTGACTCCCACACACAGAGTAAGTTCTACGTGCTTACATATCTGTAGCGGTTGCGAGAGTGACAAGCTAAATCCAAGTCCCTCCTACCATAGACAAGCGTCCATAACCAAACCTAGAGTTGAACATATCGATTGATACTTCGATCAGATATTTAGATTAAGTTAAATTAGAAGAAACAGCTTTTAACAATATCTAAAAATAAATAATATCGCTAGAAACGATTTCCTAAAGATAAAACAAACATTTAATAAAATGCAGAAGAAATAGTTTACTAAATCTTTAGCGAGAAGTCGAAGTGTTACCTCCTGTTGTCCAAAGATGTCGCCACTGGTACTAAAATAACAGTATTAGAAATTAATCTGTAACATTTTGACCATTGAACAAATAATCAAGGATGTTTGTTAGCGACAGTCCTGGTAAAGTTTGGGCACCTTGCCAGCATTACAATGCTGACTACAGTAGATGATGGTACTACTGGGAAGTGTCAAATATTCCCAGTAGTACCATTAATGGTACAGCTGGGAAAGAGGGACCAAAATGCAATGAGTGACATGCCTTGTCAATAAATTCTTATCTTAACTTATGTCATCTGTGTAATTAAAGGTTACATGGGTATAGACACAGGGGGTCAGGGACCACGGGTAAAATTATTCCGCTGTTTTCTCGTGGTCCCATTATATTTGTCCCATATATATATGTGTCGGGGCTCCTGCTTCTGGCTAGTTTTGCCCTTCGGACATTTGAAGAAACCTAACGAACCTAACCTACCTATTCTTACAATCATAATGAGTATTTGGTGATCAAATCTTTACGCGATAATATTTATTCCTTTTTCTGTACGCACTGCTTTTTACTGAGCTAAAGGATGGAATTTTGTTAATTAAATGAATACCTGAGTTTCTTAAGGGCCGATTTACACATTCTTTATATATTTGCGGAAGTGGTTTAACACGGTTTGACGTACATGCCTGTTCACGCATTTTATGTAGAGAAAATGTAGAGAAGTTTTTGTGCTCACCAGTTGGCGTGACTGTTGAGTAAGGTCAAAAGTACAGTGTCAAAGTCATTGTTATTGTGGGTGCGACAATATTTTTAATTTCAAATCATATTTAATAAGTAAATGGGAAATTTCATAGCGTAAGTATTGAACGACCAATTTAGTTAAGACCCTAAATGCTCAACAATCGAAGAGCGTGATTATCATCATACTGCTATTTTTTACCTATACCGATCAAAATTAATTATTTAACTTTGGAATCGTGTTTAACATTCTCAAATAAAAATACAGAGTAAAAAATCAATAATTTTAATACTTATTATCACACGTACCTACTGATTTTCAATCAGGACTAATCTCAGTCTTAAAAAATCAAGCATAAATAAAAAAATAAACTTGCTCCTCTGCAAATTAAACTAAGAATCATTAAATAAACATGGTTAGGTACTTATTTTTCCTTTGGGCGAAGAACTCACGTAGCAGTGAGGCACCGCTACACCGCACGGTACACCACACGTCATACAAGGTTTAGCGCCGCGCCTAGGCCGTGCCGTGCAGCGCAGCGGTGCCGCAAGTGCCACGCCACTACGTTGGCTCTTCGCCTTATCTATCAAACTATCTAAGTTTGGAACCTTGCTTAAAATTCTAAAATTAAAATCAACAATTTCTATGTTTAAACCGTATTTAAGGACTAATCAACACAAGTGAAGACTTGTACAGGCATATTCTAATTTTAATTATAGGATATTAATTCGATTTGCATTAGATATTAATCGGTTCTGTCAGTGTCAAAAGTGACATTTCTTCAACTAAAAACGTCACTTTTGGCACTAACGATCCAATCCGTATCTAATCCAAGTAGAATTCATATCCTATAGGTACTTAATTAAAATGAGAATACGCCAGATAACACCAGATGTGTTAGGTATGCGTAGACTTGAATGAAAATGTAAACGTAGTTGTGTTATGTATTCCCTCCTAATACAAGTCACAGTGCTTGCGAAACGCACTGCTCACGTCACACAAGCGGTGAGACCTATCCCATGGAAATTCATAACTTAAATTCAAATGCGGTAGGAAGCGCAAGTCTAACACATCAGGTGTGCAATGCCTTTACATAAAACTTTAATACTGATTTCCAATCAGGACTAATCTCAGTCTCAGAGTTTAACAAAAAATAAAAAAATCAACAAAAATTAAAAATAAACTAGCTACTCTGCCAATTAAAGCATGATTGTAAATATATATAATGGAATACACATGGTTCACGTTTGGTATCAGTATGAAGTTTTATATTAACTGCTATTAACAAAAGTAAACTTAATCATCTGGATAACATAAAAAGAAGGCATTTTTTTGTTCAGAGTCATTAGATAATAGAACTTGTTTTACTATTGAGAGGTGCGGCACATCATCGCGATCATTTTTTTTCTGTATTTTAAATACTAGCTTTGGTTTCTTTACTGTCTTGAGAAATTTAATACTGTAAGTTGCGTATTCATTGCAACCCTAATTCGGTGACGGTCTTATTTAGTAATTCGTAATAATCGCTTACATGGAACGGATCTACAGCAACCTTACGAGCATATTCAACAGCCTGAGGCTTTTTTACTGTTAAGTTATGTCTATTTTGGAAACATAGCAACCAGTCTTTTCCTGGAATCCCGTTTTTAAAACAAGTTAACAGGTTGTTTTTTGTGACATATTCTCCGATGATTTGAATAACTTCTTCTCTGCTCATTCCATACCCGTTCCGTTCCATAGTATGTAGAAGCGAAGCAATTTTTTGTTCTTCGTGTAAAGGAAGCGCATTTTTTCTGCCTGGTTTACTGGATTGCCTTTTACCATGGAAATGATCCATTATAGTCATGCGTGAAATTTGGTAAATGCGTGCAACTTTATTACCACTCATGCCATTTCGAACTGCCCTTACCGCTGCTTGTAAGTCATCATTACTATATGTCTGATCTCGTTTTTTTCTATAATTTCGCACCATTTTTACCTGCGAAACAAAATGTTAGTATGATTATATCTTTATAATCGGAGAAATCCTGAAGAAAGGTCACCCTAAACCGACGAGCTTGTATGAGAATGTAATGAAAGTGAATGAAGCAAGAAAGGTGTGTCAGGATCGTAGCAAGTGGAAATCCGTGATGTCTGCCTACCCCTCCGGGAAATAGGCGTGATTATATGTATGTATGTAAGTATGTATGATTATCTCTTGATAAATTTAGTTAACCAGTTACTGGCTTATTTGTCAAAAATATCCACAAACCATATTATAAATATGTACATTAACATTAAATTCTCAATTTATTTCTTAAACTCGGTAAAAGTTCATAGTTATAATTCAAGTAAGTCAAATGAAAAAGGTTGGCAATATATGAAATAGGGAAATTCCGGCACATGACGGTTATTCCCGTTTCACAATTGACGGATTTGTCTGCTCGATCATTTCGTTAATACCAATATTTAACTACCCATAGTTTCTCACCAACAGGTTATAATTGAAAATTAATAAAACTACCATCAAACATGCATATCGAACTATATAATAAACATACTGCCGTGTGGTTGCCGGCTTAGAATTCTGCCACTCCATGTCTTCCCGTGGAAGTCGGTAGAGGCGACTAAGGGGATAAAGGCTTGTAGTACTGTTAGGCGATGGGCTTGCTAAGGACTGTTCAATTTACTAAGCGGACATACTTAATTCAATATAAATCCTTCAACTAAAAAAATACTGATAGGCAGTGCCTGGTTATAAAATAAACATAGACAAGTCTATCAAGTGTCATTTTTTTTTTTATTGTCTAAATATTTTTCACGATGGAGCGAATTAATATTAAAGAACGCAAATTAATCTTGCAAAAATGGTGTACAGGCCAATTTTCACTGCGGAAAATTGCGAATGAGTTTAAATGTTCCAAGTCAGCCGTGTTTCAAATCATAAAAAAATTTGGAGAGCACCATACGCTCGACGATTTACCAAAATCGCGGCGGAGAAGTGGCCCGGCAAACCCAAATGTCGAAGAAAAAGTCGTGCGGCTGTTACAATCAACAAAGTACATGTCCGTTCGTGAAATTGCTAAAAAAGCAGGTATTAGCGTAGGCACTGCACAAAACATCAAGAAAATAAATAATATACGGACATATAAGAAGCAAAAAATGCCGAAGAGAAGTGCCGAGCAACAAATACGGGCCAAAAAAAGATGCCGCAATTTATACGATATTTTGCTGCAAAATAAATCTCGATGCATTCTCATGGACGACGAAACTTACGTGAAATTCGACACAAGTACGTAACCGGGGCCCCAGTATTACAATGCGGCTGTAGGAGAAATTGTACCCGATTCCGAAAAAACCATAAAAATTGACAAATTCGGGAAGAAAGTCCTTGTATGGCAGGCAATTTGTTCCTGTGCCCTCAAAAGTACGTCTTATTTTGCAACTGGAACTATTGGTGGCGTAATTTAAAGAAAGGAATGCATCACAAAACGGTTACTTCCTATGTATAGAAAGCACAGTATTCCCCCTTTGTTTTGGCCTGACCTAGCGAGTGCTCACTATGCTGGTGAGACTGTGGGGCTATTAAATTCAAAAAACATCGATTTTGTTAAGAAAGAAGACAACCCACCAAACTGCCCGGAGCTCCGCCCCATCGAGCGATACTGGGCCATTGTAAAAAGATACTTGAGGAAGGATGGCCGAGAAGCTAGTACATTGGCAGAATTTAAACGCATGTGGTTTGCTGCTTGTAGAAAAGTATCCAAAAGCGATATGCAAACACTTATGCGACGAATCCGGGCTAAAGTCCGAAATTTTTACCGTTGTAATTAATTCTTTTTTTCTTGTGTTATATATTACTTTATTTTAATGTTGTAAATAAATATTCACCGTAATAAAGATATATTTGTTAAAAAAAAACCGTAAATGAACCTATTTTTGATGTCCGCTTAGTAAATTGAACAGTCCTTACCTGTCACTAATATACACTGTTAAACATCTTAGCCTAAAAGTGCAAATTGTGGTTACAGAGTTATCAACAAGTTTTTATAGTTGTTGGTAATTCTGTAGCTCTGCCTACCCCACTCTGGGAATGAAGGCGTGAAGGTATGTATGTATGTATGTAATAAACATACTTACCAAGCCGTAAACTTATATTTTCACATCGCACCGTCACGAAACACAGCAGCACACTACACTCGCGTTCGAGTTCGGAGCGCAACTAAACTTTGATGGCGGGTTTTTTCCGTTCACTGGCTAGACAGCGCCATCTGTTTTTGACTGCGGGTGTAAAATTTTCTCTCTGTTTTACCGATCGAGTGAGTAAGCGTGTACTGTTGTTTGAATAGCCGCAAACGCCGTTTGACGGAAATGCCCCGCTGACGGGTTTGGCCACCCTGACCTTAATGAAAAAAAAACATTTGGTGAATTCAAAATATTTATAAGTATATACACATTTTATAACCGGCTTCAAAAAAAGGAGGTGGTTCGCAATTCCCCGGAATCTTTTTTTACGTACTCGTATGTTACCTAATTAAGGTAAATGCACCGTCAAAAGGAGGGTTATGTTTTTCGAGCGTATGTATGTATGTATGTATGTATGTCTATTTCTGGGCACGCTCTGCAGCCTAAACGGCTTGACGGATTTTAACATAAGAGGTGTCATTCGATTCGTCTTAGTTGCCGAAGTGACATAGGGTACATAATATTTCAAAAGGCGGGTTTGGCCACCCTGACCTTAATGAAAAAAAAACATTTGGTGAATTCAAAATATTTATAAGTATATACACATTTTATAACCGGCTTCAAAAAAAGGAGGTGGTTCGCAATTCCCCGGAATCTTTTTTTACGTACTCGTATGTTACCTAATTAAGGTAAATGCACCGTCAAAAGGAGGGTTATGTTTTTCGAGCGTATGTATGTATGTATGTATGTATGTCTATTTCTGGGCACGCTCTGCAGCCTAAACGGCTTGACGGATTTTAACATAAGAGGTGTCATTCGATTCGTCTTAGTTGCCGAAGTGACATAGGGTACATAATATTTCAAAAGGCGTCCGCGGAAAAAATAATGGAGGGGCATTTTTTTATTATTATTATGACAATATGCGTATCAAATGAAAGCTATTAAATAGCCTATTCCAAATATATATGCATTATAACACTTTGATGCTACCATTTTGACAGGAAAGACAAAAAAAATACGTAGGTAGGTAAATATTAAGTAAAAAACCTTTTTTCTAGAAAGAGAGTTTCGCTTGTAATTTGTCACTTATAACTTCGCGACTTTAAAAATTCGAGCTCCAGCTGCTATCACCTGGATAATGTCATCATTTGTCATATGATGTCCAAGTTTTAATAGTACTTTATGAGTGTTTTTTCCGAGTAAAGTTACAGCAGATCCAGAGTCCAACAGACCACTTATCTCTAATTCGTTTATAAAAACGGAGACATAAGGACGCGAGTCATTAGTAAGGTTATTATCAGGCAGAATGGTGGCTACTTTATATGATTTTAGGAATGTAGTAAGAAAAATTAACCAAGTACGCCAGCCCTCAAGGTCAGTACGAGAGTGACCGTCATTCTGCCTCGCTAGCAGTTTTTTGAAGTTGAGGGTTTAGATTCGTCCTTATTACATTTAGGACAATCTGTGGCTTTGTAATCCTTTAGACCACATCTAAAACAAACTAACACGCAAGCAGCCCTACAGTTCTCAAGGGAGTGACTGTTAGTACGGCACTTTGGGCAATAACGTCGTCCAAAATGTTGTGTAGTATCAATGGCATTAACGTGTTGCCTATTGTACCCGTTATAATTTTGATTGTAAACCCTATCATTATAACCCCCTGAACCATTATTATTATATTTATTTGGTAACGGTTGCTTAGGTTGAGTAGTGCATTTATAAGCGAACTCCGCTGCTAGCGTAGTAGCATTCTCCTTAGGAGGTTCATGAAAATGGGACAAACGAGCTTGTACCTTTTCATAATTATGGCAAGAGTCACGCAAAGCGACAATAGTAGTGATCTGTGAATTGGCATTGGTCAACACAGTGGCATAGCAAGGACGAATATTATGTAAAATTATTTCCAACTTGTCATCCTCTGATATAGGTTTTGACAGGGTGCGTCCCACGAGATATAACTACATAATAACTATTTTCATGTTACTAACGTTTACGAGATATAATGAACGTTAGCTATAATAACAAAATCAATATTTTTATAAGGAATAACGTTCAAGTCATATAATATTCATTTTATATAATATTTTTTAATATAACACTCACAATGACTAATTTCAGTTCGTATAACATACATGACATATAGCGATCATAATACATAATATCTTTTAGTATAAGGATTATAAGATCTAATATCGTATGCTATACTCAATAGGTGGGTACTGTAAGGAGCGGATACAGTCGAGTTCATAGATATGTGTACCCTGTAGTACTTTGTCATTTTAATCGCTGTGACAATTCATATACTTATGGCAGTTTAAACATGACAAAATAAATAGACAAGGTACTAAAGTGTACACATATTTATGAACTCGAGTCTACCAGAACGGTCTTGCTTGTAATTTGTTTTAATTAACCAGAAAATGTCACGAGCATGACGAATCAGGTCAGAACCGACTCGGTTAGGTTAGCCTAGGCCTTCGAGGTTATTTTTTTTTCTGCCCAGAAAAGTCAGACGGCTGCCAGTAAAGTTAGTAAGGTAAGGTTGATCGTTAATTAAGAAGGCCACTTAATACTGAAAATAGAATTTAATTTCAAATAAATAACATATGCATGTTTTTATATTATACGTGTATTATGTTTTTTGATGTTAGATAATTTGATTAATATATCTTTTAAATCTTAGGTGTTATGAACGTTATACGTTTTAATAGTTATATAAATTGATATTATACAGGGTGGGCCATAAATTTTTGCAAATAGCAACACTGATTTTTTCGGACTCTGTTAGAGTGAGCGGCGGGAAATTGGTGGGAAACAATAGGTCACTTCGTGCAATTTTATTTATAAAGGAGCGTTTCACGGGAAAGCAACGGGGTTTTTGTATTAAACAGTTTTATAAAAACAACGATTTGTATCTTTCTGTACGACGCCTACTTAGAATTGAATAAGGATAACGCCAAGTGAGTGAGTGTCCAAGTGTTAGTTTAATTAAATCTTAGGTCAAAAACTTCAAGCAAACTGGTTCGACACTGAATATCAAACAAACACGGCGTCCACGTTTAACAAAAAATGATGAGAACATACGGCAGGTTAAAGTTTCTGTAGAGAACGATCCAGAATTATCTACGCGTAAACGTTCAGCAGCTCTAGCAATACCAAGAACTAGTCTACGGCGAATTTTACATCTAGATCTGAAACTGCACCCACTGCATGAATTTGAAGGTGACCAGAACATGGATGCAACAAGATGGAACAACATGCCATACGTCAAACATGAGTTTACCGGTGGTGAAAGAAATGTTTCCGAAAAAGTTGATTTCTCGCAGAGGTGACATCCCAATTCCCATGGCTGCCAAGGAGCCCGGACCTAACACCTTGCGATGTTTTCAAGTGGAGATATTTAAAGAGTCGAGTGTACCTTAATAATCCGATGACAATACCCCAGTTAAAACTAAACATTCAGAATGAGATAGCTGCGATCCCTCGCAGCATGCGTCAGCTAGTTTTCCAAAGTGTTTGTGTAGTCGACTGCAGGAGTGCAACGACGAGACGGAGATCTGGATGACGTTATTTTTCAAAAATAAATTGCATTTATCTGTTACTAGGTTAAATAAATAAAATATAAAAAAATATGAAAAGTTAAATTTTTATCGATGTTTTAAAAGTGCAAAAATTTTTGGCCCACCCTGTATATTAATAACGTTATACTTTATGGAAATAGATATTATGAAATTATATCTTCCGTTCATTATATCCAGTGAACGTTATACTAAACGTGTTTATTCAAAGTGAGCGTATATATTATGAGTGTTATATTATCAGTTCTTATATCTCGTATTACTTACCCGTTTTGACAAACGAGAAAACATGCCTTGCATTATTGAAAGATAGATAGTGATAGTTTCATTTTCACCTTGTGTACGAGCCCTTATCTCTGACATAAATAGGTAATCATAGTTAGGTTGACTAAAAACTTCAATAAAAAGAACGGAGAGATCTTCCCAGGTAGTAACAGTGTTTCTTACTGAACGAAACCAATGTAAAGCATTGCCCTCGAATATCTCAGTTGCCAAAGACATAAATTTACTACACTTGAGATTTCTTGCAAGAAGCAATTCATTTACTCTTTGAATAAAAGCACGTACACAAGTTTTCCCGTTATATTTAAGCTTAGAGAGGTCTACTGATGCACCTCGGTCGCAAGTTACTGAAATGTTCGTTGGTGTATTTGACGATGATGATGCCTGTCTACCAGGGTTAGGTGAAATTGGCCTGAGCGAAGACTGCTCGGAGGCAAAACGTAAGGAGCTGAAAGCTGCTAAATCTTTCCTTAACTGTTTGAATATACCTTTACAATTTTTATAAGACTCCGTAGTATCGTCTGTATTTGGCGTGATGCGCCTTAAACGGTAATTTACATGGTTCAACCAATTACTTGTTCTGTCATATAAACCGTCGTCAAATTTTGATTTTAAGGAAGAAACGTTTATTTCCAAAACGTGGTTACGGAATTATCAACAACTTGAGTGCTTGGTAATTCTGTAGTTCTGCCTACCCCACTCTGGGAATGAAGGCGTGAGTGTATGTATGTATGTATGTATGTACGTTTATTTCCACTTTATTCAAACTATCCTCAGCACCAAGAATGTCATCATCAACTTCGATACCCGATTCTAATATGTCGTGTGACGGTAAAATAGGTGAAAGCTTAACTATCTGCTTCCGCAATTCCTGCACAGTATCAGCCGGCGTAGATCCGCGGATGGCCACCTCATAGGTGAGCTCATCCTTTTGTAAGGATAGAAATTTAACCTCAGCCATGATCAAAATATGTGGGTAGATTCCCAAAAAAAAAAATGTAAGTAGGTAGTGCAACGAACTAACGAGAACAAAAGAAACTACTCTCCGTTCCGTTACAAAATATGATTAAGTAGAAATTATTGTAACCCGCAGTAAGTAATGATGTAAAAAAAAACCAGAAGGGCAAAAAAAACCGTTAGGTAGGTAGGTAGGTAAAAGTGCGCAGAAGGCGACACCCCAAAGTTTAAAATTTCCGCAGAAGGCGGCGCGTCAGCTCACACCGGGTGTAATGGCATGAGCTTAGCGTGGACAGTTTGGAAAAAACTGCCCCAAAAATTCCTCAGTCGCCTCTTACGACTCCTCGGATAGAAAGAGGGTGGCACTATTCTTGACCCGGACACCACAGGGGTATGAAAAGCTTGCTGCGAATATAAATAATAAAAACACAAAAAAAACACAATAAAGCACACACACCAACAATTAAACACTACACAGAACCAGACTTAGACCACGTAAAGGGCGCCACTGTCACGTCCTACCGGGTGGCAAGAAAAACTCGATAAAAGTTTAAAGAATTTATTGAAAAATTGCGTGTGATCAGAAGAGGGTAGTAGGTTCGTAGGGTGTGGTCTGATTCTGTGAAGTGGATAGCACTTCCCTTGTAATTAGAGTGACGCGGAGCGGCGGTGGAGGTAACCCGTCGGCAGCCCGACGGTGTACGATGCCAGGATCCTGGCGTCAGGGGGGTAGCACCCGGTGTGTAGCACCGGACCCCACTCGACGATCCTGGTCCGGGAGATAGACGCCGCGCCGGCCAAGTAGGTGAGTAGAGGAGGAGTAGATGGTAGCAGCGTTGGTGTACTCTTAGCGGTGAACGCTCCTAGCGGAGGTGTACTCCCAGCGGTGATTATGAACGGTGAACGGTGATCGGTGAACGGTGATCCCTGAACGGTGAACCCCGATTTGGGGATTTGCACCGATTTTATAGATAGGTATTAAGTACCTATACGAACGTTAACACTAAGTGTTCCAAGTGTAGTAGTTGAGGCGGTAAAGAGGACGAATGAAATGAGCGCGGCCCTTTTATAACCTTTCGCCCATTTCGGTTAATTTTGAATATGAGTAGGGCGAACAAAGAAATGCTAGAAAGCCAATTCGCGTCATGAGTGAAAATATCGGGCCATGTAGGTAAGACACCAACATACCCTCCATTATTTTCTCATGCGCTGAATCGGATAGGTAAGAATACATTATTTAATTATTTTATTAACGAGTAACAATTAAAAGGTTATTTATATTTATGTTGAAGTTAATTTCAATAAAAGATTTAAATATAAGTAAAGTTACACAGAATGGCTAGTAACGCCATCTGTTGGATAAGTGTCGTCAACACTTGACAAAGATCGATTTGTGGTTAACGCAACTCAAATAATCTATGGAATTGAGCTGTCTGTTTGACAGTTATTAGTAAACAATTCATAAAGATGTTTACAATACCAATTTAATGAAAATGAAGTGAAATGAAGTTAAATTGAAGTGAATTAAGCTTGTTTGTATGTTAAAATGCAGCACAGGTAAACAGCGTAACAACTGCATTGTTACAATAAGGTGCTTTTGACGGAAGTGAAAGAAGGAATTTTACATATTAAATCAAGTCCAGAGTCTTTAATATTTACAGCTAACAATTGGACGTTGACCGAACATTGCCCTGATACATCTTTTTTGACATATGAATATTTTTCCTCTGTCAACTGAATTCCCCCAGAATATTATCCCATATCTTAAGTTAGAAGCGACCATTGCATGGTAAGCTGACAACACCGTTTCTACATTTACGACTTGTCTTAGTTTATAAAGTGCATATGACGAACTCGACAATTTATTACACAATTTATCGATGTGCGCTTTCCATGTAAGAGTCCTATCAATATTAATTCCTAAAAAAAATATAGTTTCTACTTCATTTATTACTGAATTTAAGTAGCAGACGGATATATTTTCCGTATTGTACTGTCTTTGACTAAAATGCATTAATTTGGTTTTAGAAATATTCACTTTAAGGTTATTGTTTATTTGCCATTTTATGGTATTGTTTAACGCGTCATTTATATTTTTTCTGTATGTGTCTACATTATCACATTTTACTGTTATTGTACAATCGTCTGCAAAAAGTGTCATTGGGTATTCTATGTTATTTGGCAAATCATTGATGTAAATGATAAACAACAATGGTCCCAATATTGTACCTTGAGGCACTCCATATTCAATGACTCTATACTTTGACATGTATGAAATTTCTTGTTTTGTTTTTGGATCCACCCTTACTATACGTTACTATACCGACTTTGGCTGTGGATCAATTTGCATCTTATGTTTGCCTACATCAGAATGGCATTTTATTCTATCGATAAATAAATCATTAAATGCTTCTGCAATATTAGTTGGATCAGTGATTATAGTATCGTTAAATTTTATTTTCTGAATGTACTCTTTAGGTTTATTAAATTTGGATTGGTTTATTACCTGCCATGCCATTTTTGTTTTATTGTCAGCAGCTCGAATAGCTTTCATATTCTGTATTCGTTGTGTCAATTTTGTAATCTTTTTAAACATATTTGAATATTTTTTTAAATATTGACAGTTTACTAACGTGGGTTTCATTCGATATTGCCAAAGCAACTTTCTTTTTACTTTACTGCATTTTTTTACCCCTTTAGTAATCCAGGTTGACTTTTTATATGCTTTTATAGTTATTTCCTGAAATGGAAAGCACAAATTGTAAAACAATTTAAATTCGTCATAAAAATGAATAAATGCATCAACAGGATTGTCCATTAACAAAATATTATTAAAACTTAAACTTTCCATACAATTCCTGAACTTTTTGATGTGTTCTACACAAAAGTCTCGTTTTTTTTATCTTTTTAACATCAACCATGCCAGATATCTCTGTTGGTATCTTTAATAATTGACAACATTTCAAAAAAAAAGCATTATTGTTTTTTCGCGTTTATAATAGCTGGTTAAAAATTAGACTACCCGTATTTCTTGGTTTTTCTTTATTGAACTTAAATTCGTCGTTAATAATTTATTCAAGAAATAGTCATTAAAAAGACCGTATATGCAAAGTTAGGAATACTGATGTCGTGATCTTAGCCTGATATAAAATTTAAAAAAGTAACTTTAAACAGTAAACAAAACTGACTGTCATGTCATGTCAATCATTCGCTGCCGTTCGTTCACAAATTTGCTATTTTGCGTAATTTAATTAATTACGTAATTTGTAGACGCCGTTAAAATAAATAAACTATTTTGCGTAGAATTGAAAGCGTGTCGTCAGAATCAAGTAATCCGTCAGACAGATAAACAATGAACATGACAGTTGTATATTTTTTTGAATTCCTTTGGTAATAAATGGACTAAGGGCACTATAAGTGTATTCCTAACATTCACAATCCAATTTTTTTACTGTTTTTCCTAAATATAAAAAAAACTACTGCATAAAAAAATCCAAAGATATTTTTACTGTAATCAGCAGTGTAAAATCTAGAAACGGTATTTTATTTTACATCTTAGCACAAAATGAATTGTTGTCAATTGAGCAGCGTGGTCAGACAACGCTAATTCGACTACCTTTGTTTCACATTTTTTAGATATGTTATGTGCAATGTTATCTAAACAAGTACCGCTACTACTTCTTGTGACTTCCTTAATTTGTAATTTAAGGTTATAGACTATAGTTACTAAGAGTATTTACAAATTCTAGAGTTAGATTATTATTTATTAAGGTATTGATATTAAAATCCCCGCAAATGACAATACTAAACTTGGGTTTTTTACCTATAACGTGTAAGACTTCATCAAGTTTTTCAAAAAACAAACTTAAATAAAAATTATCTAGTTTTGGAACCCTATATATGCACACAATTATAATCTTATACTTAATTAATTCTATCGCATAACATTCAAAAACACCGCTTATAGATAGTTTAGCCACTTCCTTAACTTCTTTGTACTGGTGACCATTTTTCACTAATATGCATGCTCCGCCCCTTTTTTTGTTCCTAGTAAACGATGCGGCTATCTGGTAGTTTTGTATTGTCACAGTGTCGCGGCAAGCAGCTGACATGTTATGCTCGGTAATACAGAGCACATCCATACCAAACTGCTCGTGAAATAGTTCATCCAAACATATTGCTAGTTGATCGGCTTTATTACTTAATCCAGCTATGTTTTGGTGTAGGACACATATCTGTTTATTGTTGAGAATATAACTCTTCTTATTAAAATGTTCAGTGTTTAGGTTTTCAGGATCATTATCACTAGTCACGAAAAAACTTAGTGGAATTAATATCTTTATTTGTTATTTCCGGACTTCTTTGGTAATCTTTTGTATATAGTATTAATTTAGTTATGTCATGGAATATTACACCCAGACCGTAGTTATTTATCCTTCCGTGACGTTTTAGAAACATTGTATAATCATAACTTAATATATAATAGAGGCCATGAAGGAGCATAAAAACAAAGAAAAAGTAATGGTGGAAAAAAAGAAGAAAAGTAAAGCCATGAAGCCAAAAGAAAAGAAAAAAGAAGCTCCAAAAAAAAGAAAACCGGGCCAGGAAATTCTCGACGAATCGCCGCCTTGTCGTAGACCACGTCGAAAATAAAATATTTTAATACATTTAAAGTAGTATTATTGAAACAATTTAATCCCTATGCTTGTCGGGTACGGGCTAGCACACCTTGTTTTTTCTCGCTCACTTACGGCCAAACCCTATATTCAAACCGCGGACATTTAAGGCTTACTTCGGGTTAAAATTTGACATTTGCTCTTACAAAATGTGTCAAATTTTAATCCGAAGTAAGCCTATCTATATCTATCCATGGTTTGAATATAGGGTTCGGCCATTAGTGCGTCAGTCTAGTTAGAAAACGAAAAACATGACGCGCGCAAGTTATGCTAGCCGCTGGTGATAGTACCTAATCCTAATCACGTAGGGGTCGTTTCACAAGAGCTGGCATGAAACGATTAAATGGGGGATGAAAGTATGTATATAATTAAATTTTTGGTTCGAAATATAAACTGTAACTGATAGCACTCACACAATCCTAGTAGACCAAAGTTTTCATTGATCTATTCGTGCCAGCTATTCATGAAAAAACCTTTACGTATATTATAGTATAATATAATTAACTATTTATGTATTTACTTATTTGTTTAAAAGCTATTTTTGACATTCGTTACTAAATTTGAGATAGTATTTAGAAAAACACAAGTGTATCATATTGGTCGATCTAATCAAGCGCTATCTAACGGTAAATGCATGCCTGACTGTTTGACAAACAGCATTATGCGGTCGATCGCAGAGTTTACTTGTTAGATGGCGCGCGAATTAAAACTTTACTCGTCTGGCCGAATGAGCAAGGTCAATTGCCCGCCCCGTCGCCTTAATTAGTATCTTATTATCACTTTTTAGTGACTATATAAACAATGGCTCCTAGGCAATCATCACCCCTCCTTACCCGTGGTACTACCGGTGATACTACTAGTAGTACCACGGGGATTATTTTTTGCCCGTAGTACTACTATCCTGCCTAGTGGTACCACGGGAGATTTTTCATTACCCCTGGTCCTACTTATCATTTAAAACTTATGGGTCACGGCGAACTAGCTCCACAAGTCCGTGCTCCACATATGGGTCACACTAAGAAACAACCAGGTACGCTGTCAGATTTGCTGGACGTACGGGGAAATCGACATATTAGTATGGGGACTGTGAACGTGTTAACCATATAGTAAATAAATATAACAAACGGTTTCGAAGTATGCTCATGCTAGAAAAAACGAGCGTTGTAGAACTAAATAAAAATACAGTATTCTTATTCTCGAATAATATCGGACACGCATTTTTTGCTTTATCAAATTATGCACATATTTCATTCAGGGCTACAGAACTTGCAGAAGGCATCCTGCTAAACTAACTGAAACAGTAAATATATGTCAACGCAGTTTTTCAAGTGCGAGCTCCAATGATATTTCTTGATTTAATAGTTGCATTTGAATGTGTCTTATTACGTCATCGCATTTTGTATATTTAGTCCTTCTTTTAGTACTCAACTTAGATTCAAATTCTGAAATTGATTCGTCTCTTAAGGTGTGTAGCAATCTAGTAAGTGTCACTGTGCTCTTTTTCATAACTTTATTAATTTTGGAGTGCCACGATTCAACGACGTTATTAGTTCTATGGCGTTTGCCAAACACACTTATTATTCCAATCATTTTGTCTTTAATCCATGTCCTTTCCACGTATTGGATAAACTTTTTCATTTGATAGATCTCACTCTCAGATTTAATGTGTATGAATCCTTCCAAAATTTGATCTGCAGGTATAAGTGGCAACGCTGTTACTAATGAAACAATGCTATTTTCGGGCTTGTTAACACATTTCAATGCTTTCGCCTTTTTCCACATACATCTATGCCAATGGTAGTAACAGCCAATTATTTGACCTTTTGGGAACCTCATTAAAATTGCATTTATTGTTGCAAGCTCAAAGTCGCAGTGAAAGTATCTTGGATCCGCTTGACACGCGTCGCGTCCGTGGACTTTTTTGTGCGATAATTAGGTATAATGGAGCAACAAAAAAGAAGTTATTATAACTGTTCAGTGGACGGTTGCTTAAATTCCACTTTAAACGGTGAATTATTGTCCTTTTTCAAGCTACCAGTGGCTTCAGAGAGGTAAGTAGGTATCTGCTTGTATTTCAATGGTTCGTTTTAAACTTACACATAAGAGTTAGGTAGGTAAGCGCCCCGCCCCGGCCCCCGAAGAATATATATCTAAGATCGATTTAAATAATAGGTTCCTATTTTGAATCAGTATAAACGAAGTACTTAACTATATTTTTGTAAGGTAAATTCACGGCGGCACCTTACGTAAGTTGAAAACATGTTTTTTTGTTTGTGTAGATATTGTGTTGTTTTTAGTGTCTTTTGATAGGTTTAGGTCTAAAACGTATATGGTAATGGAAATTGTGTAACTAGGGTAATCCGTTTAGAAGTTATAAGGAATTTTCGATAATGAAAATTGACAAACGAAAAATTTTGTATGTTTCTGCTCTGTAAACTTTTTGTATTGTAATACCTAGTAGGTGGGCGTTTTCACTAAAAAGTGTACCCAATTAAGGACTGAAATTAAGGAACTTTAACTTTGTCAGTTTTGTGACGAAAATTAGCCATACATTGCGGCCGTCAATATATAGCTAATTTTCGTCACAAAACTGACAAAGTTAAAGTTCCTTAATTTCAGTCCTTAATTGGGTACACTTTTTAGTGAAAATGCCCAGGTAGTTTTATTGTTGTGTTTTGTAACATAAGTTTTTTGCTATTACGGGCTATAGGTAGGTACTGCGGGTTTGGATTAGCCCCTCCAGTCACCCCCTCCACTTTAATATTAATTCGTCTGGTCGGTTATTTTTGAAGTTACCCACGGTATTTTTAGGGTTTCGTACCCAAAGGGTTAAAACTGGACCCCATTGCTAAGACTCCGCTGTCCGTCTGTCCGTCTGTCTGTCACAAAGCATCTCATGAACCGTGATACCTAGCTAGACAATTGAAATTTTCACAGAAGATGTAGGTATTTCTGTCGCCGCTGTAACAACAAATGCTAACAATAGAATAAAACAAATATTTAATGGGGCTCCCATACAAGAAACTTGACTTTTTTGCCGTTTTTTTGCTAAATATTAATAACGGCAACAGATAGACACTTGAAATATTCACAGAATATTTAGTGGTATCTTCACATTGAAAATAAATAATTAAAATAAATAAATATTAAGGGCTCCCATACAACCAACGTGATCGTGCGCGAGTCCGACTCGCACTTGGCCGGTTTTTCTAAAGATAAAGTTATATCTTGTTTCAGGCGAACTGAGTGGTTGAGATTGATCCATAGAGAAGATTTAATAGATTCAAGTTGCTTTCATGCTTTAGTGTGTGAAGCTCATTTTAGTCCCGACTGCGTTATAGTAAATTCAAGACGAAAGTTGTTAAAAAGAAATTCAATTCCACAACTCCTCCTACCATTACCGAATAATTTTGCAAATAAAGGAATTCAAGCAATTATTGAAACAGCCGATGTAAATGTACAGTGTGATTATGATTTGCAAACGAATGCTCAAGTACAAACTCCATTACACCTTTCAAATGATACTCCTCGAAAAAGAAAACTTTTAAGTGAAGTTCAAAGATGCCGAAAAAGGCTAAAAATAACAAACAATACACAGTCTGAAGCCAACACGTTTTTCAAGTTATGTGACAAATTTTTGACCCCAACCTTCGCGCGTGTTGTTAAACAACAGACCAAAATTAAAACGCAGGGACATGGGAACAGGTATAATTTGGACTACAAAATTTTTTGCTTGAATTTATACTACGTAAGTCCACAGGCATATAGTTTGTTAAAAGACACTTTATGTTTACCAAGTAAACAAACACTAACGAAAATGTACATGCCTGTAACTACAAAAATTCATAGCCATCTCATGGATGTTCTTAATACCAAAGTACAATATATGAGTGATATGGATAGAAATTGTACACTTGTCGTTGATGCTATGAGTCTTAAAGCGAATTTATTTTACAATATTAGAGAAGACAGAATATATGGTTTCCATGAAGTTGACGGTGTGCAATCTCCTGAGCCCGCGAAGTACGCTTTAGTAGCAATGATCCATGGCTTATTTGAAAATTATAAGCAGCCAGTAGGTTTTGCATTATTAGCTGAATGTAAAAATTATCCAAGCGTAACAGATTGGATTGACAAGCTAATCCTACAACTTTTTTCAATTGGTTTCCATGTCCGAAGTTTAGTGTCAGATATGGGTTCTGATTTTTTGAACAGCGCCAAAAGAAGATCAGTATCTGCAGAAAGTCCCTTTTTTTTCGTTGGTGACAGAAAGATATATTATATTTTTGATCCTCCTCACTTGATCAAATTAGTGCGAAATAACTTGATTAATTATGAATTTCATTTTGAAAACAATGTGGCGAAATGGCATCACATACTTCAGTTTTATGAGATGGATAAGTTGAAACGACTGAGACTTGCCCCGAAGCTTACAGATAGTCATATCAAACCCACAAATTTTGAGAAGATGAAGGTGAAGTACGCTGTGCAAGTTCTTAGTGCTACCGTTGCAGCCGGCTTATGTACATACAGGGACTTTGGTAAAATAGAAAATTCTGCAGAAGGCACAATTCAAATGATTGAAATTATGAATGATTTGTTTGATTTTTTGAATACATCATCTCGTTATGGAAGGAAACAATATCAAAACGCATTTTGTGGCGAAGAATACCAGATTGCTTATATTAATAGCATGTTGAATTTCTTTGCGTCGTTGAAATTAATTCACCCAAATGATGGCCGAAATGTTACATCCAGAGTAAAGTTCATTGAAGGTTTCCAAATAACCTTAAAATCTTTATTAATGTTGTTTGAGGATTTAAGAATTGAAGGATTCTCTTATGTACTGACCAGGCGATTAAATCAGGACTGTTTAGAAAACTTTTTTGGTCAGATTAGGACAAAGAATGGAAATGCTACGGAACCAACATCCTGGCAGCTGGTTTCAGCATTCAGGAAAATATTTTTCATAAATATTTTGAAGTCGCCTAAAAGTGGTAATTGTAAAGAAGATTTAACAAGATGTTTACTAGATGGTGAGAAATTATATGCTCCCTTAGCCAATGAGGCTGGTGATACAGGATACACTTCGACAACGATAACTAACAGAAAAAAAAATGAAAGTTACTTAATATCAACTACGGATTATACCACACTTGACTTACCGGAGACAAACGCGTTAGTTTACGTCAGTGGATATTTGTTGAGGAAATGCTTAGATTACCACAAGGAATGTAATGAGCTTCTGGCTTATGCAAAAGGAGAAGAAAATCCACAAAACTTTTCACAGGGCACTAAATTTACCCGTTATAAAGATTATTGCAAAGATGGCACCAAAACTTTATTAACCATACCACCAGACAGTTTTGTGGAACTTGTCAGATCAATGGAGGAACGATTCTGCAATTTTTTCAAGAGGAACTTCTTGAACTGTGAAATCCTAAAAAGTCTCTTAAATGAGGTAGACTCTAACTTTCTCACAATGCCTTGCAAGTGTTTTCCACTAGCTTACTGTTAACAATTGTACATGAGAATGCGAATTTATTACACTTTAAAATATAATAATCGTGCATTTCGCCAATGTCGAAATCGTCGCAAGATATTTTCTGTGACAAATTTGTAATATTGGTAATAATGTCATTAAATATTTTTTTTAGTTATTGTTAATTTATATTTCCATTCTTCCCGTTTCATTCTCAACAATAAATCAAACGACTAGTTACGAGTGCCAAGTCACTGACACTACCTACCGCGATAGTTTTTTGTGCATAAGCCATAGTTGACAACCCTAGAGCGACCGCCGAGCGTACGAGGGGAGGTCCAAAAGTTCGCGGAATGGAGGGCTAAATAATTAAATAAAAAGACGTTACTATTTTTCCTTTTCAATATAATCTCCCTTAAGGTTAATACATTTGTTAGATCGGGATATTAATTTTTCTAAACCCACATAAAAATAATTTTCTTCTTTGCTGTCAAAATGAGCCAAAATTGCGTCCTTTACTTCATCATCGGTGTGAAATTTTCTTCCCCGCAACTCTTTCTTCAAATTTGGGAATAAATAATAATCACTGGGGGCCAGGTTCGGGCTGTAGGGGGGATGAACCAATTCTTCGAAGCCACATTTGTTCAGGGCAGCCATCGCAATACGACTCTTGTGAACTGGAGCATTATCCTGAAGTAACAGCACACCCAAAGCCAGCTTTCCTCGCCTTTTTCCTTTGATAGCTTCCCGCAACTGCTCCAGTAGCCTACAGTAGTACTCTCCAGTAATTGTGACACCTTTGCTTTTGTAGTCGATCATCAAAATTCCTTGGCAGTCCCAGAAAATCGTAGCCATCAACTTTCCGGCCGATTCTGAGCCCTTAAATTTCTTAGGTGGGGGGGTACCCTTCTTGTGCCATTGCATCGACTCCTGTTTAGACTCAGGTTCAAAATGATGAACCCAAGTTTCATCTCCAGTAACAATCCGCTTCAAAATCGACGTACTTTCTTCTCCACACCGTTCTAAAAAACTGCTACACGCGTCGATTCGCTGCTGTCGCTGATGCGGCGTAAGCATTCTCGGCACCCATCTTGCACTCACTTTAATCATGCCGAGGTGTTCATGTGGAATCCGCAAAATAGTGATTTCAGATACTCCAACTAATGCAGAAATCTGTTTCTTCTTCAGGCGAGCATTTTCTAATACTAATTTTTCAACTTTCCCGTCGGTATCTGATGTGGTGACCTCGACAGGCCGTCCTGGGCGAGGGTCGTCTTCAATGGACTCTCTGCCAATTTTAAAAAGACCGTGCCATTTGTAAATCATTGTTTTTCCAGGGCAATGATCACAGTAAACTACTGACATCTCACTCATGATGGTCTGAGGAGTTTTTCCTTGCTTAGTCAGGAACTTGATGATGGCTCGATACTCAATTTGCTCCATACTTCCAGGATTTTTCCAGATTGACTTGCTTGCTCGACGATATTTTGTAAAGTAATGAGCTCTTCAGGCTGAAAGTTGGTATATATACTCTTAATGAGTTGGCCATTAGTACTATACTAAAAAATATAGTCATCCCCACCCCCATCCCCTCCATTCCGCGAACTTTTGGACCTCCCCTCGTAGGTATGAAAAGTGAAGTACATACATTAGATTTACTTCTGTACTTATCTGTTCTGTGACCAGGGGTAATGAAAAATCTCCCAAGTTGCACCCCAGTAAGTCTTGAGGTTTTTTGCACCACCGTTCTGATAGTTTTATCAGATATTGATAATGTGTTCATGAAGAACAGTTTACACACCCGGATCCGTTTCTCATTGAGAGTGAAATAATAGGCATTGTTTAAATTAAGACGATTACTGCCAGCACGAGTGTATCTATATTTTGCCTCAATTTTACTCATATGATTACGGATAAACAGTCTCTGAGATTCAAGGTTAGCCATATTCCAGTACATTTGGAAAATAGTTAAAAGTTCTTCATTTGAAAACTCTACGTTACATTTAAATTTACATTGGTTACGACACGCAGGCCTCATTTTTCTCTCTTCAAAAACTTTCTTAGATTTTAACATAGACGTGTAAGCCTTACCACTGTTCTTCAAAAGTTTTGTTATGTTATTTTCCCACTCATCTTTATTTGCCTTTCTTTTTCGACCTCTTACTCTTGACTGGCCATCTATGCTTGAAAAATCAGTGCAAACGCTAGGTGGTTGAGTATCAACGCTAGGTGGGCCAGAGTAAACGCTGCAAAGTTGATTATCAACGCTGGGAGGGCCAGCATAAACGCTTAGAGGTTGAATTTCAATTGGTGCTTCAGATTGAACATTAGGAGATTTAGCGTTCAAGCAAGGTGGTTGATTATCAATGGTGGGTGGCTCAAATAAAAGAGTGGTTTGTGATAAATGAACACTGGATGACGGGCTCTGAACATCAGGTCGCTGGATATCAACGTAAGATGAAGAAATATCAGAACATGCAGGTTTGTTTGACACTTTTTCGTCAGAATCAGAACCGCTTGATGACATGAATTTGTAGTCAGGATCTTTGACGCTATCATTTGAAGAATAATCCTTTGAACAGTCGGAGCTTGCACTTTCACTACTTTCGCTATGGGATGAGTCACTCTCTTCAACAATAACATTTGGCTTCGATAAAGATTGCTGAAACTTACTTACGTAAATTTCATCGCTCTCGTTTAGAAATGACATATCCAAGCCATTTTCGCTATCTGGAATAGAATTCGTATCGGAAGAATTTAATTGTTGATCCAAATCGTTGTCTGCTATTAGTGGTGATTTCATTTTGTTGGTATTTGTCACCATTTGTAATATTCTCTTTGCTCTGCTGTCCATTCTGTTAGTAAAAAGCAATAAAGCCGTTAGTAATAGCCAGTTAATATGCAAAATAAAATTATGGTTCTCTCACAAATAGTAAAAGCACCGGAGGTGTTTTCTTTTATATATTGGAGCTTTTGGTAAATTCAGTGACTCGTCAATATTTCAAAATTCTGTTTTCAACGACAAAATGCAAAAAAACCAATTGGATATACCAGAGCCAGAACCTATTTCACAAAGCAGCGAGACATGTATGCCATACGTTTTTGTAGGCGACGAGGCATTTGCGTTATCTAAGAATATGATGCGCCCATACGCAAGAAAGGATTTAAATGAAACCAAAAGAACCTTCATTTACAGGCTTTCCAGAGCAAGAAGATACGTAGAATGCAGTTTTGGAATTTATGCAAACAAGTGGCGTATTTTTCATAGGCCTCTAAATGTTCACTTCACTCTAGCAAAAGATATTATCAAAGCTACTTGTGTTCTACATAATTTTGTAAGAGATCGAGATGGTTATTGCTTCGACGACTCACTTAGTTGCCCCTTGCTAGAAAATGAATACAGGAGACAGGAAGGGTTAAGAAGGAACGATAAAACTGCGTTGAGGTGCAGATAATTGTTTGCCGAATAATTTATGACTGATGGGAAATTAGAATGGCAAAGAAATATGATTTAACTGTAAATAGACGTAAGTAATAATAAAAATACTTTAAGTACTTACCAAGATTTTTCTTTTCCTGTATTGTCATCTCCTCTTTTGCAAAAATATCTACTACTTCCTATTGTTTTCGTTTTAAATCTCTATTCTTATACACAACACTTTCACAGTTCCAAATAGCTTCTCGTTGTTGAATTTCAACAATGAATTTCTCTGTGTCGAAGTTCATGTCTGCGCAACAACGTACTTTACTCGTCGGCGGCTCGCCGGGCACTGAATCGCCAGTGCGTATGGACAAGATGGCGGCCAGCCGCGAAGCGGGCCGCAGCATTACATTCAACCGCAGCGGTTCAAATTGTATGGCGGTTAAGTGCGTACGATCACAAGCGGTTGCATATTAAACTAGAAAAGCGGTAAGCCGCGCGGTTAGCCGCCCTCGCGGCCAACCGCAAGTGCGTAAGGGGCCTTAGGCAGTAGGTATGCGTTAAGGCGGATAGAAGCTTTCCGCCTACATCTCGATATGGCTAGGTAGCTGATACGACCAGATCGCTTTGTGACTACATCTCGATCTGACTACATCGCTTTGTGCCTAGATCGCAATACGACCAGATCGCTTTGCGACTACATCTCTAAAAGTCCGAGTTGCAAAATGACTACTTCGTTTGCGTTACTAGGTAGGTTAGGTTCGTTAGGTAACTTCAAATGCCCGAAGGGCAAATAGGAATAGGAGCCCCGCCGCCGTCAATATTGCTAAGACAGACATAAGGTGAAAAAAACAATGTGGTCATTTAGCGACTCGGACTTTTAGAGATGTAGTCGCAAAGCGATCTGGTCGTATTGCGATCTAGGCACAAAGCGATGTAGTCAGATCGAGATGTAGTCACAAAGCGATCTGGTCGTATCAGCTACCTAGCCATATCGAGATGTAGGCGGAAAGCTTCTATCCCCGTAAAGGATGTTTTTCTATAAATGCAAATTGTTTTTTAGACAGTGTACTTACAATTTAGGTAAACCAAGTTTAAAGTAAAATTGCCATTCAGGTATTTTGCGTTTTAGACATTATTTATACAACTTCGGCAACCAGAGGTTTCATCATTTTGCCATGCAGGCATTTTGCGTTTTAGATGTTTTAAATCTTAGGCGATATGAGATTAATGTAATTTGCTTATCAGGCATTTTGCGTTTTAGATGTCTTAAATCTTAGGCGATATGAGATTAATGTAATTTGCTTATCAGGCATATTGCGTTTTAGACATTCGTTTTAGGCATTTTGCTACCTAAGCATTGTGCGTTTTAGATGACCTGCTCAGAAGGGGAAAATACGTACCACCTATTTCTTAAAAACGAATCCCATCGTCGGTTACCCGCTGTTGCTTCGATCACAGGTCTCACAGTCACATCCCGACTGAAATAAAACAGATCGTAAAGCAACGAGGTCCGAGGCTCGGAGGTTGGATAAAACATCCATCGAAAAATAGAATACTTACCGATGGATCTTCAGAAAATCGTCATATATCGACGCAGGGCCACATCCCCGTGTTAAAGCAGCAACTTTCGTTAAAAAAAGGCTCGGATCGTCGAGATTAACCTCGCTAGGTCCAATCAACCACCCGTCGGACGCAGCAGCTTCCGAGAAAAGAAAGACCGACGCCTCTCGTCTGACAGCTTCACCCTACCTAAATTGCGAAAACTGTTCGAGCATGTTAAAATCACGGCGCCAAAGTCGCGAACAGACGTCCGAGTATGCAATTGACCAAGAAAACGTCGCCTGTATTACCAGCTTTAAACGTCAAAGTCACCAAAGATCGATTAAAGATCAATAAACAACAAAACACGAAGTATGTCGCGCGAGTTTAAATAGTCGCGTGACATCTTCCTTAAACCATTTCGTAACATAATTATGTAGTTACAAAATTAAACTTAAAATCTATTCAAAGTCGTGAGTGGTGCTATATTGCTGGAGCTTGGAATATTCAACCGGTGGGGATTCTGGCATTAGGGGCACAAGTTTTTGTATGATCTCATTTTTTCTTTGGTCTGAAATACCTCTTGGAGTTTCCCTCTGTGTGGCTTGAGGGAAACTCCCGCTTTTGAGAATCTTTTTTTGTATAAAATCAAGAGGTTTGTACTCCAAATCATTGTGCTGGTTTTTATACAGTAGGTGAAATTGGCCTCTATTTACTCTGATGACCATTATGTCTTTAAGGTAGACTCTCGGTTTTCAATTTCTAAGATAGTGCTGGGATGAAAAGTCTTGAAACACAAATAAATCTGATATTTCCATTGACTTTACAATGACCTTTCGAGAGTTTGACATCCTAACATTATCTTCAGAATCACTGAAGTCATATACTTTTTTGTTGCGGATCATTTGCTCGACTTGGTGTGGAAATGATCCACTGACATAAATGTATGACCAGGCTCAAAATACCTGATCTCTATTGATTTGGTCGTAATTAATGCACTGTTTACTACGTCGACCAAAAATTACATTAGTGCCCAATTCTTATTTTGTGATGAGCAATTATCCATCCAAAATATAACTTGATCCGCGTCACGCTTTTGAGTTAGAAAATATCTGACCGCAGATATTATTTCATACTGGCTGCGGCCAGCTACTGATTCGTTCCAAAGCACAGCATATGGGAGTTTATCTTTAGTGGTTTTACCCAGTGGCACAAAGCTTTCATTAAAAGCAATAATTCGATGACAAAAAATTTAAGCTTTGAACTGGTCCATCCTCGGTAACATCATCACTTTCTGCAAGTCCACGAAGTAATAAACTGTGCTTTGGTCAGTTTTGGCCTTTTCCACATCTTCTTGATATTTGATCCGTGAATCCGTATATCTCGTTTTGTGCTTATCATAATTTGTACACACTTCACAAGTGCTATAGTCATTTGGGTGTCCGAATTAAATATGTTTGGAGAATAACTCGCATAACTCACATTCTTCGTTTCCCAAGTGAGCAAAAGATATGTTCATATCATTCCTGAAGACGATACGGTATGTTTCTTGCGATACGGTGATATCGGGGTATTTTTCTAAAAACTGTTTGTACTTAAATGCCACTGACAAAACTAAAGTTTATTCGGTGCATGTTCTCGACGATAGTGAGATATAGATGGATTATATTAACTCAGTATATGATCTTTAATTGTTTTTCTATTTATGACATTGAACCTCTTGTAGGAACTTCCTCCTCCTTTGGTCCAATGAAAATTAGTGCAGGATTTTAAACGGCAATTTTCAAGACAAGGTGGTTTTAATGCCAACTTAGCAAGTTTAGCTTGCAGCTCGGCTTGGTTTCTTTCCGCAAGGGAAGTTTCAAATTTACGTCTTTTCCGAGGTAATATAGATGTTGTGAATTCGTTAAAATTTTCTATTGTTGTTATTGTTGTGTGTTGAGTAGTTGGTCTTTCCTGGTTATCACAGATGGTTTCCGTATAAGACGCGGGTGCAGACACAGAATTACTAGTTGGGCATGACTCGTTGAAAACTTGTTGTCGGTCGGGATTCGTTACGGTAGAACGAGCCTGGAGTTTTTCGGATTCCGGTTCGGTATCGGAAGAATCAGAGTCTGAAGAGTTCGGTACAAAATCTTTATCTCTAACACTGTCGTCTGAATCATTATAAAAGTGGCTATCGTCAGGTTGCACATGGTCTTCGACTTTATCTTCCTCAAAATTTGGCATCGTTTCCGCGCAAAGTAAATTAACACTTTCAATTTGCTGGTCAACCGTGGCTATCGGTGATTTCGATAGCAAACAATTTTTTAATATTGAAATATCACTGCAGGTAACGGTGTTTGATGAGTCTTTGTACTCATTGTTATAGTCAAGAATTATAGAACGATCGTTAAAATCTGGTCGTTCCCATATGGCCCTAAAATCAGTAGGCTTTGGGTTTTTTGGGCTTTTTCGCGGTTGACATCCCTCTGCATGGTTAACCAGTAAACAACTTGTAGATTCACTACTAATAAAATCAGTCGCTCTGTCCTACAGCATACATTTAATATAAGTTGATTTAGATATACTCGTATACTGAAATATTTACATAATCTTAATTTGAGTTATACTTATTTATAACTATACAAAATTATATAAATTTATTATTTGAAATATTATTTAAACATTTTTATTATACTACATTATAATTATTGTCAATTAGTTGTTAATATACGAATATCCAACTCCTACGCCACAAGTTCAATACATACTCGACCAAAATGTATGAAGCAGCTAATTTTTTTTTTGTGATTTCAGTGTTGTTCCTATAGTGAAAATTGTTCATATTCGTGGGAAGAACACGGAGGTGATCATTTGTCTTACGACTTAGATTTCACCATGTATACTTTATCGTAACGTATGTACGAGACTGTCGAGAACGTGGCGCTTGTGGCGTTATAGAAACAAGCGTTCGCGGAAATAATATAAAATAGAAAGTTTGATTTCTTATTATATGTTGTTTTTTTTTTTATCCGGGGACAATGTCACACCAATTGATTTAGTCCCAAACTAAGCTCTAGGCTTGTACTATGGGTACTAGACAACGATATAAATACTTATATAGAGAAATATATAAACTGAAATACATAGAAAACACCCATGACTCAGGAACAAATATTCGCACTCATCATACTAATATCTGCCCTTACCGGGATTTGAACCCAGGACCGCTAGCTTCATAGGCAGGCTCACTACCAACTAGGCCAGCGCGTCGTAAATTTGTACGCAGAACTCGTAGAGATAATAACAATTCTTCTGCGGGATAAATATCCTTAAGTATCCTCAACATTTAGGAGATTACACATAATTTGCTTGTAAAAACATTAAGAACTACATTTCTGAATTGTTTACGATAGTCTGCTATTAAATTATACACATTAAAAACTTACTTTGTGGTTTTGGCGCGAACTCCGATGCCACGCAGCTCACGTACACGCACAGTCACGCGTCACGCCGCAGCGCGTAAGCTTACTGAACCGACGCTGGTAAACAGTGTGACCAGATTTAAATTGAGCATAATACTAGCTGCTCGGGTAAATTCTGCTAACGATTAAACTCAAATTTTGTATGAAAATATATAAAATAAAAACGCTCATGACCGATTGTTTTGTTTATTATTAATAAAGTATCTTTCTTTTATTAATAATCACAAATCAGATAACCTAATCTAACCTATTAATTTGGCATATTACCTAACATCTACATTTTTATACAGAGTCTTTGAGTTTCCTGCATTGACTAACATATTTTTGGATGGTGTGAAACTCACACACCCATCCTGCTCTTTCACAGCTTGCTTCACTTGCAGTATGGCAGAAACGTGTTCGATTTTAAATATATTTCTCAATTCAGTTTTTATGTTGTTTACTTGAGAAAATTTTCTCTCACACGCCGTGTTTGACATGGGCAAAATCACCATTGCCTTTGCAAAGTCTACCAAATGTTGGTACTTTTTACTTCCATCGGCCTTGGTCATTTTTGCAATGTGGCCCCAAAACCTTTCTATGTTCAGGGCCGTACCGGAGCTACCTCCCGATTCTAGTAGATCGGACACTGTGTTGTCCAATTTTAGCTCCCTGTATTCGGAGTCAATCGTTTGGATGTCAGATTCTTCTACCAAATTAGGAGATTGAGAAACCATATTAGCCAAAATTGTGAAATCCTTGTAGACAATGTTTTGTGGCTCAAGAAATTGCATTTGCTGAAATAATTTATGAAGTGGTTAACGCAATTTTAGTTCAACACAGAGTTTAATAAAGAATGATTGAATGTGTTGCAGGAAAGTCGGTAACATCACTATCCTGACCCGTGCAGTTGCAATCTTTGGAATCAGAAATAAAAGTAGTAGTAACATGCTCCTTTTTTCTTTTGTGCAATTTGTGTTTACACATTTTGTGTACGCGACTGCGTTTGTGCCGTTTAAACACTGAAGAAGTATCTCTCCATTTCCCATTCATTCGATTCGATACACTACAAAACTAACCGGTACCTAATGGGACTGTGCCCCCGCCGGGGTCATCAGAAATGTCCATTGCGATTAATAATAAATAAAACTTACCAAATTACTGCAATATTAACAAACTAATCTACTTAATATACAAATATATATACAATACTGATCAATATTTTGAAAGGAAAATGTTTTTCCAATTTAAGAGACAAAAATCGCGCCCGCCCACTTCGAAGTTTCCCGCCTTTTTTTCCATTAGATGTTACACCGGTTGATTATATGACTGTTACTTTTTTTTTCTTAATTGTGACGGGTGTGTTCGGATACTTGCAGCACGTTATTATGATGAATACAAGTGCCGCCATCTACTGGTAATTGTTACAAGCTTTAAAAATATCGAACCGAACGAACTAAGTTCATGAACTGCGTAAGCACGGATATGTTCCAAACCGACAACACTGGTATTTACTCGAAATTGTGAATGATTTTCTTTATTATATTGGTATTTTCCAATTTGTACTGATTCTGAATGAATGAACTGATCATAGACAACCGTCACTCACTCTAAATTATCTGTAGTACATTCATAAAAAATTAACGAACTTTTACTTGTGCAACTGTTTCGCGAGTTTCGAGGGCTTCTGTGAAAAAGAGTTATTTAAATATTGAAGAGAAGTTGTTACGGTAAGCAAACTTTATTTTATTTTAGTTACATTAGTATAGAATGTAAATTAGTAATGATACTGAATGTATAAATCCTAACATCAGAGAAATGTTCGATAAAAACTTCGTCAAACGAATGGTTATACAAGTAGTCACTTTATTGTTGTTTCTTATTTATCTCTGACGTGTTAGAAATAAGTATTACACATCAAATTGAAGAGTAGTTTATTGAGATTCTAAATAATAGGCGTGACATATATCAAAATATCATCATTCAAGCTAAAATTCACTATTTTTGTAGATAGTATTCAAAACACACGCACTCATACACAAATAACAATGGCGTAATAATAATAACGTATGCCAACAAATGTAACGTGTATTCAAACGACGTGATGTGCCGTGGTCAAATAGCCAACACTAATGTGGTTTTATTCTATACAAAAATAGCACTGTAGGTGTGATATTTTAGTGCGTAATTATAATATTTTATAGAAAATACTGGACACAATATTTTTAGTGTTGATTTTCGTTACAAAACTGAAAAAGTTAAAGTTTCTTAATTTCAGTCCTTAGTTGGGTACACTTTGTCGTGGAAATGCCCAAGTACGGCGTACTTACTCGCACGTCTTTCTGAGACTTAAGCGAAGTTCAAGTCACTTCCACTGTTTTTTCTATCCCGTGGGTAGAACTTAACAATGTAAGGTTGAAAATGAAAATGAAAAAATGAAAATTGTTTATTTCCTTTTTAAAAATCACAAATACTGATTAGTGGTTGGGACTTCCTTTTAGGTGAGTGAACCTGTGTCAGGATGCCCCGCTCCACATAGGGGCAATTGGGAGATTTAGGGGGACGAAATTATTTTATTAGGTTTTTGTCTTTTAAGTGGAGGTTTCTTTTAAGTCATGATATCTAGAGCTGTTTTGCATATAAATATATGCATATTGTGGGTTATGCCTCCTCGCCGGGTGAGGAAGTGAAGATGGATCCCTCTCCCACTCTTTACCTGGTATAACTCCTTCTGCTCCCGCAGCCGGAGGTCCAGATGATGCGGGCAAGGACAGCGCTAGAGACCATAGAGACCGTGATGATGATGATGATAAGTGGGGACGCCCAGCCGAAGCAGGCGGGCAGTCGATTCGGTCAGCCGTTCATTCTGCCCTATTCCCCTCAGTCGTGCCTCAGGTTACTGGCCCGGCGGCGCTCCCATCCAGCATCGATCCCATCTTCCTGTCTTCCTACAGAACAACAGTGCGTCCCGTAGGTTGATGCTTTTGAGATCTTCTGTGGACAAAACGTCCTCTCCGAATGTGTGGTATATCAGTGACGAGTACATGACACACTCGGCTAGGACGTGTTGACTAGTTTCCTCTTTGCCACAGTGTGGGCATTGAGGGTTCTGTTTAATACCTATTACCGTCAGATGTCTGTTGAGCGGACAGTGTCCAGTCAGAATTCCTGTTAGTATGCTTAAGTTATACTTACCCAGGTTTAGAAGGTACCTTGTTCTGTTTTTATTAACCCTTCCTATCATGAGTTTGGATTGTCTGCACCCTTGCGTCATCCCCCATGCCTCATTTGTCTTCTTTTCCATTCTTCTGGCGATAACTCCTTTGGTTACCATCTCCGATATCGGTAATACCGGTTCCGGGCCTAGGTACTGTTGTTCCGCACCTGCTCTGGCTAGTTCGTCTGCCTTCTCGTTTCCTACTGCTCCACTGTGTCCTGGCACCCACGCCAGTGTTACATGGGATGTGGTGCCTAGAGTGTTCAGTTCATTCCTACACTCTTGCACTAGAGATGATTTGATCACCGGATTGCCTAGTGCTTTGAGTGCCGCTTGGCTATCTGAGTATATTATAACGTGACTTCCCGTTACATTGCTTTTTTCCTTGAGGCTCAGGGCACACTTCATGATGGCAAAGACTTCTGCCTGAAACACACTGGTGGAGCCCCCTAGTGGTATCGTCGTGTGCTCATCTGATTCTTGGCTATATATGCCCGCTCCCGCTCTTTTGGTTGAGGATTTCCATGAACCGTCTGTGAAGCATGTCACTTTGGGTTCTGGTATTTCTCTCTCTCAGCTGTCTCTCTCTCCTTTGTGGATTCTGTATTTCTTGTCGAACCTCTTCCTTTTCTTGATTAGGTCATTGTTTACCATGAGCATATCCATGTTTGACATTGACTCTTTCTGTATGCTTGCGTGTCTTGTCCATCTCGGACCCGATCCACTCCTTGCTCGCTTTTATTCTATACCACTGTTCTGTGGCTCTCTTCTCCACCTCTATGTGCACCGGGTTCAATCCTAGCATGATCTCCAGGGCTTGTGTAGGTGCTGTTCTCATTGCCCCGGTTGTCATCAGACATGCTAGTCTTTGAACCTTTGTTAGTTCTTTGTCTATATCTTTTATCTTTGCTCTGTGCCACCACACGATGGCTCCATATAGGAGTCTGGGTAGGACCACCGCTCTGTAAATCCATTGCGTTATCCTTGGTCTTAGTCATTGCCACAGGGCTATAGTGGCTCTTCTGCATTGCTCCTTTACATGTGTCTTGTATAGCAGTTTGCTGTCTAGTACTACTCCAAGGTATTTTATTTCCTTGAGTGTTTCTATCTCTTCACCTTTTATTTTTATTGGTGTTAGGACGGGCAGCTTTCTTTTGTTGGTGAAGAGTACTATTTTCGTCTTGGTCGGGTTCAGGTCTAGTCCCCTGTTCTGACACCAATTTAGTACCTGTTTTATCCCTCTTGTCATGACTTCTCTCATTACACTGAGGACTTTTCCCCTCACTAAGAGTACCCCGTCAACCGAATACGCTTGCATGTGTATACCTCTTGTGTTAGTTTCTCTTATGAGCGAGTCTAGTAGGAGACACCATAGGAGTGGTGACAGACAGCCTCCTTGTGGGAATCCACGGCTCGTCTTTATCCTTATTGAGTCTCCCCCCAGTTGTGCTGTGATCGCTCTCCCTTTTAACATGGCCATTATCCATCTCCTAACTGCGGGGTCTATGTCATCCCTCCGTATACATTTCTTTATTGCACCAAAAGTAGCTCTGTCGAATGCTCCCTCTACGTCGAAGAAGCATCCCAGTGCCAACTCCTTGTCTTCTAATGCTCTTTCTATCCTTGTAGTCAGGTTGTGCAGAGCTGTCTCTGTTGATTTACCTTCCATGTAGGCGTGTTGATGCCCGTGTAAGGGTAGTCTACCACCTTGCATGCTTGTCCTTATCTGTGTATCTATTATCTTCTCCAATGCCTTCAATACGAATGATGAGAGGCTTATGCTTCTGAAGGATTTAGCGTCCTTGTAGTTTTTCTTGCCTGGTTTAGGTAGAAATATTACCTTTACCTCGCTCCAGATTTTCGGGATGTGGCCTAGCACCAGACTTCTTTCATAAATTTCTTTCAGATGGTTCCAGATGTATTTCAACCCCTTTTGTAGTAGTGCGGGTATCACTCCATCTGGTCCTGCCGCTTTGTAGGGGGCGAAGGAGTTTATAGCCCATTCCCCCACTTCATCACTTATCTTGAGGTTCATCGATTCCCCTGCTTCCCTTATCTCGTTATTATTTTCTACTGCAGCCTCATGTAAGTTGTCCTCCCTGCAATCGGGAAAGTGTATTTTTACCATGTGCTGCAGTACTTCTTTGGGGTCCGTCAGTTCGGTCGATCCTACTATCAGGCTACCCAGTTGGCAGGTTCTCTCGTTCGACAGTACCCTTACTAATCTCGCTGCCTCTGTGTAGCGTTGTATCTCACCCGTGAATGTTTTCCATCCCTGTGCTCTCAGTTTTTCTCTAGTATTAGTATATTTGTTCCTAATGCTTCTGTACTCGTGCCAGCACTGATCATTGTTCCTTTTCAGAGCTGATCTTAGCGCTTTACGAGATCTCTTCCTCAGTTTCTGTACCTCTTTATTCCACCACGGCTGTCCCTTGTCTCCGTTGCTCGTTTTTTCCGGACACGCCGATAGGTAGGCTTTTGATATGGCCTTGTTCAGATCTTCTGCAGCTCTGTCCAGTTCCTCACTCGTTTCTGGTCTTCTATGGCTCGGTGTCCATTTACTTAGTATGTCGTTATATTGCTCCCAATCCGTTTTCCTAGGGTTTCTTATTTTCGTTCTTTCCGTGTAGTAGTCCAGGCCGTACAGTAGTCTTCTGTGGTCCGACATACTGTCCTCCCGGTCCACCCTCCAGTCTCTTACATGTTTGCCTATCCCCCCTGAGGTAATTGTTATATCCAATACCTCCTCTCTAGCCCTGGTTACAAAGGTTGGGGTTGTCCCTGTGTTATGTATGTCCAGGTCATTACTTACAATAAATTCTAGTAGTGCTTCCCCCTTCTTGTTGGTGTCGGTGCTCCCCCACACCTCATGATGCGAGTTTGCATCGCAGCCTACAAGAATGGGTGTTTTCTTACCTTTATATCTTATAATCGTTTCCTCCAATTCTCTAGTTGGCGCGTTGCTTTCACCTGGGATGTAGCATGTTGCCATCGCTGCTTTGATTCTCTCTCCACTTCTTGTCACGAGGTTGATTTCTACCACGACTAGGTCTCTGAAACATATGGTCATAAGGCATCCCATATTTCTTAAGTCTCTACTTACATAAATGCATGCCCTAGGGGGTAACTCACCATTTCTTTCGAAGTGTAGGTCACCCCCCAGGCTTCCCAGGCCTGTGACCTGGTTTTTCCATACATATGGTTCTTGCATCAGGACTATATCAATCTTTTCCCTTACTATGTATTGACATAGTTCCGACATTGCGTCCTTACAATGCTGAAGGTTTACTTGACATATTCTTATTTTTTTGTAGTTTGTGTTGTGTGCGTTGTTGTGTAGTGCTGGTTGTTTGTCTGTGTTGTCCATTGCTGGTTGTGTTTATGTATAGTGTAGCTGCCCCCCGTTTCCCTAGGCTGAGGAGCCCCCCTCGGTTTCCATCCGTGGTGGATGGTCATCGACCGGGGCTGCCTCTGCCTGGTTTCCGAGTTGCAGCGCTGGGTCGCCACAGCTGCACTTGCAGCTACAGCTCCCCCTCCCACCCGGGGTCTCCGTCTCCACATCTTTCCTCCGAGGCTGAGCCCTGACCAAGCGCGCCCTGATGCGTGTGGCTTGGAAAAACAGCCATTGGTTGGCCTCCGCACCCCACGCATCCTCTACGCTCTTGGGCACCGAGTAACATACCCGGATGCCCGTGGCCAGGTTCTCCCGCCCCACCTGCGTCCACTCCTGGAGTTTCAGCTCCCCCTCCCTGTCCCAGTTCTGGGCTCTCAGGTAGAGGAGCGGATCCTCCAGGAGCTCCTCCGGCGGGCCTGGGATCCATACATTGACCCGGGTGTTGCTCAACATCCGGGCCTGCAGCCTATGCCCCTGAGGCTCCCCCAGGTCCTTCTCGAGAAGCCACTCCCTCGCCTCTGCCGTGGACGGTGTCACAAGGAAAAATCCCTCTGACACCAACCCCGACATGGCGAACTGAAGTTGCCTCCCTCGAACACCCTGCTCCTTAATCGCCTCCGTAATGAAACGGCTAACAATTCTCCGGACTTCGGTCCCTAGCGACTCATCCAGCGGTACACCGTCCACGCGGCAGATCGCCACTGCGAGCTCCCGTGTTTCCCTTGCGGTCGCACGGGTGCTCGCGAGCGAGTCACCGCGGTTTGGTCTCTTCGCTGGAGGTCGTGTCGAGGGTCCTTCGTCCGGGTCAGTTGTTTGCCGTTTCAACTTCGGCGCCCTCCCTGGCGGCGGGGGCCTCCCCTTCGCCTGAATGTGGCAAGGGTTTTCTCCCGCCGCCATCGCTAACCTATGCTGGTTCCTCCTAGCCTGTCTGGCCTTCTTTTTCTCTGCCTTGGTCGGTGGTCTACTGAACTCGCCTCCCTCCGTCGGGGTTGCCGCCGTGGCGGTTCCCTCCTCCGAAGTTGATGGTGGGTTCAGCAAACGCTCCTCGTCGTCCAAGGACAGATTCACCAGCTCGCTCCACGGCATCTGCAGGGGTCCCCCTTGCACCTTCTTGTCGGTGCTTGGCATCCCTCCTGCTTCTGCCCCTTCCGCTCCCTTACACTCTGGCATCTGCGGGGGTCCCCCTTGCACCATCTTGTTGGTGCTCGGCTTCCCTCCCACTTCTGCCTCTTTCACTCCCTTTCTTTCATCTTTTTTGTTAGTTTTGGGTTCCATACTTGTCCTTCTAAAAAATCTTCGTCCGACTCGCTCCCCACCCTCCTCGGAGCCCTCCTTCTGGGGATGGTTTGACCCATCAGGGATACGAGTCCGATATAGCGCTCCGGGGTGAGCTGTCAAGTGAGCCCGCACGATGTCAGGCCCTCCGTCACCACTACAGCGACTCGGGGCCGTACTCCGCCGGCTACTGACCTCATCACCCCAGAACGCTCGCCCGCGGCCAGAGTACTGTAGACGCGACAGCCGATTGATTCTGACTGGCTGGGCCAGAACCTCCCGTGTGAGATGAATCCCGAGCCAAAGTGGCGTGTTGTTATCCGAGGGTAACCACTCCGACCCTCTTCAAACTCAGCCTACCAGGATCTCGTTCTCCACCCGTACGGGTCCCCGCGCACGGCACAAACACGCGGGTGGCATTTTACCGCCCCCCATCCTTTCCTATTGGATAGAAGGCCCGCTGCGACATGCCACAACATCGCTTGCAGCTGATTGGATAGGAAATGTAGGAGGCGTGGAGGGGTGAAAACAGGACGGTCAGGAGTGCGACTGTTGTTTCTGTTCTACTCGTTTAATCCGGGGGAAACCGAGTAGTTGACAGGCAGCAACCTCGGGAAGGAACACAACCAGTCTTGCCTGGGGTATCATAGCAACTGTGAGCTCCACCCTCGGCCGTTAGCCAAACCAACTACCGGACAAGTAGATTGACATAGGGACGGACCCATATCATCTGGCGACCGGTCGCAAACTAACGTTGATTCGGACCCACCCCCGCCCCCATAGAGACCGTGCGATGGGCCTTTGAAATCTTTATTCCGAAGGCCCTAGTCACACGGTCCAATCTCTTACTCACGTATGCCTTGTCCGCAACATCCCCCCAGGCCCCGGCCGCGTAGAGCATCGTGGGCTCCGCCACCGTGAAGTATATGGTCCTAAGAATCTCTGGGTTCAGTCCCAATCTAACCTTCGCCATCCGAGCCACTACGTTATACAGGCTTAAGGGTCGGCTACGGAGCCGCGCCGAGCGAAGTTTAGGTTTTTAGCGCTACTCTCACAACGATCGAGCCTCGCGCGCCGCACACGCACACATGTACGGATGCACAGTGGTTTGGAACAGCGGACTTTGACTCGCCAACTAAATTGTAACTTTGAATTTCGTTACCATATAAAATTGTTGTCTGCTAAATTAATTACTAAATAATAATAAAATATTGATTAGAACTTCAGGGGTACCTTTAACATTTTATTATTTAAATAAAATTGAATACGTACTATGAAATAAAAATAGGAGATCTAATTGAAATAGTAGATTGCAAACCAAGGTATGAAAATAATTAATTCCCGAGGTAGTTCGTTCGTTCGGCTATAGTCCGAGTAGGAATTGATTCTTTTTATCCGTGGCAAGCACTACTTTTTACACGACTGCCCAAAAAAAGGAGTGTAATGTTTTCAGGGTTCATGTATGTATGTATGTATGTTTGTATGTATGTGAGATTCTTCGTTCCCCCAGAACTTCTCAACGCCTTAACCGATTTAGATGTTTGAGGTGTCGTTAGATTCCTTTCGTCAGCCCGAGTAACATAGGCTATGTGACGTTGCGATAAAAACAACATGGCGGACAATATACTCCATTTTGTGACATTTGAAAAAAAAAAAAACGATCTTATCAAGTGGGGTATCAAAATAACGGATTTGAAAAGGCGATTCCAAAAATATATATAATGTATGTATTTAATTCAAAAATTGCGAAATAAAATAATTAATTAAAAACACGACTGCATGAAAAAACTATATATAGATTTCTTTAAGTTTGTTCTTTATTTTGAAACTTGTTTCTATCTTTTTAGTTCAGTTTTTTCATGCAGTCGTGTTTTTAATTTTTAATTAATTATTTTATTATTTCAAATATAAGGAAAATAAAACTAATTGATTTTCTAAACTATTTATTAAATTATTTGCACCCTTGCTTTCCTCTCTTCTATTGCTTTAATAATATAAGGTGGATCTCGTATTGGCATGCACCGAGAATGGCGTGGGTCGACCAATTCTGGAAGCATGCAATCGTAATAAAATTTTACTAATTTGGTTTCCATTTTTGTCTTCCAAAATTTGTCATCACGCTGAATCAAGTACACTTTCATAGGTACAGTTTCACCAAACCAAATGCCAAGCATACAGACGTCTTTTTGGGTAATGTGTAATTGGCCTTGAATTTGGTAATGCCAGTGATGCTCTTTATTGACTAAGTAAGTCTTTGAAGTTGAATCCAACTTCCAAAAAGGATGCTTTTTCATTGCATTTTCTAAAGAGAATTTTGCCAAAGATACTGGACATTTTATTTCTACTAAGCCGTCTGCATACTTGCCATCAGGTGTGGTTCCCAAAAATTCATATTCATGATCAACGAACAACCCGCAACTTTCGATTTGTATGTTCTCCTGCTTTTCAAGCTGTCTTATTGCGGTTTCTTCGTTGTCAATGCCATACCGTATTGCAGGAACTGTGGAGAGATTACCACCGTAGATATTTTTTTTTACGAGGGAAGCACAACTTGTGCTTTCTCGTTTTTTGCACACTTCACCAAATACTGATGAGGTTAGTAATTTTCTCCTCCTGGTCATCCACTCTGCGCTATGTCGTAAAACTGTCGACCTTTCAAGCTCCTGTCGCTCATCTGAAGACAACCTCAGTTCATTCAAAAAGGAAATCTTCCGATCCTCATACTCATTCGGGCTCGTTGGCAGTTTTCACCGTAATGGGCGTCCTTCGATACTAGAACCTCTCGTTTTTTAAAAGTTGGTGGGGTTTGTTTAGCTTTTTCTACTTTACGTTTTCTATTTTTTTCTAATTTTGCAATCAAACGGTTGGGCTCCGTTCCAAAAACGACTTTATGAGTTGTTGTGTGAAGTGTTCCTGTATTGAAGGCCACAACAGCTGCAGCACAACGGCCTGCATAAGAACGTCGTTGCGAATAATTTACTCGCTTGCCGCCAACGTATTTGGCAACCTGAGCGTTGAAGCTTTCAACCAAATTGCTTGTACTATCATGAATCAAGCTACGTGATTGGTAGGAGAGTTTTTTACTTATATTTTCGATTGCCTTCATTAGCCCGCTGCCATCAAGTTGTGCCATTAAACCAATCGACTCAGGTTTGCGTTTTCCGGGGACACAAAAGTAGTCTTTACAATTTTCGTGGTTACCAAATACGTGTTGTGGACCATTCAGGATATCCGTGCTTAGATTACTAATTTTCTGTTCGGACGATAAATTTTGAGAACTCCAATGTTTAATGGCATAAATCACTCCGGTACGCAAACGCAAATACCTATCCTTTAAAAATTTCCGCAGTCCTGGTGGAAATTTGGTGTCCTGAGACAACTTGACCAATGCGTTGCAGAAGTTTCTTAAAAGATGGTTTTTGCATTCTATCTTTTCAACAATCAAGTCACCGTATGGTCGGGAATCTAAAAATTTTTTGTATGTGCTGGAATCGCCGTCAGCAACAAATAGATTATAAATTACACCATGGTCCGGCAATGAACGTTTAAACCCCTCAACTAAAATAGTTGATTCCATCGCGGTAGATGGCCCTGAATAATTCTTAAAGCATGTATGCTTTGGAGGCTCAGCATTCTTTGCAGCTCGTGCACAGACTACGCAATATTTGTTTTTAACTCCAAAATATAAAACTTTTCCAAATTGTAGCCCAATGATTGCAGCGGCTCCAGATAGTGCAGAATAGCCTTTTCCGTATGAGCGTTTGCTCCAACAGCCATCAAGAGATACCGGAATTAGTGGTACTCCATCTTTATTAACGTTACCTACAGACATTGCATATTCTGCCTCTTCCTTCACGGCCTCAGACATGCAATGTGCTGCTGCTGTTTCCCACCAATCACATACTTGGTCGTGGACCGAGGAATATAACTCAGGTGAAATGCCGGGCAAAGCTACGGAAGCGGTGATGGTCTGCAAATGAGAATGGCCACTACCAGATGACATAACGCCAGAAACTATTTGTTGATTGACATTCATTCCAGTCTCTTCTTTTTGAACCAGACTTACATCAAATTTCAATGCACACATACTGCATTTAAATGTAAGGTTTGAGTCAAGACCCTTCCGAAACTCAGATGCAATCTGCAAACACTTGAGATTACATCCAAGAGGACCGTGTTCACTAATATCCTGCCGTTGTTTGAAAAGAAAGTCGACGTCCACCAATCTGCGACCGACAAGCAGTTCATTTTCATCAGGCTGCAGCTCTGGTTCGATTACTAGTGCCGGAGATACTTCATGATTCTGCAATAAATATAAAATGTTAATAAAATAAAATGCAGACAGACACGCATGCATTCACTTACACACGCGTGCATTCAGACGCCATGTCTTTTTACGGTAAGAGTACTTACTTCTTGATCATATAAATCACATTGATTAAAATTTTCAATTGCGCCAAGAACCACCCTGAAACAAAAAAGATTGGTTGTCTGTAAAGTCGGTTTACTGACGATAATAGTTGAACGTGATAGCGTCATAAGAAAATACTAATGGAATGGTTGCATTATACACACTTTTAGCTTTCGGAGGACCGTCCTTTACATCTGGTACTTTACTGTGATTTTATATTTGTGTTAAGGTATTAAGGTAGTTCGAAAAAAAAATTGGTATTCCATTGTGATTTTAATAATTTATTTTATTTTCATCTCAATGCCACAAATATTAAACTAAGAATTATTAATATTTAACAGCTGTCATCCGAAATGTAGATCTCGTCGAGATCTGTCATTTGTCCCTACACACCTGTACTCTAGGATCGATAGTTTCCGAGATATTCCCGTTTTAAGTTTGACAGCTGTCATCCTAAATGTAGATCTCGTCAAGACCTATCATTTGTCCCTACACACCTGTACTCTAGGATCGATAGTTTCCGAGATATTTCCCTTTTAAGTTTGACAGCTGTCATCCGAAATGTAGATTTCGTCAAGATCTATCATTTGTTCCTACACACCTGTCACGTCATAGCCGCCATACCCAACCCATACTACCCATTCCCATATCCTACCCGTACCCTACCTGTACCCTACCCGTACCCTACCCATACCCATACCCTACCCATTACCCATACTACCCATACCCTACCCATACCCATACCCTACAATCCTGCCTACCCCCTAAGTGAGGTGGTGTGATTTTATGCCTATGTGGACACCAAAAAGCGGACACGTCAAAAGTACATGATACTCGTAAAAAAATATCTGGTAATATTTCAAGGGGTAAAACCAGCCCATGAAATTCAGCGCCAAAAGATATCTGAAAACGGTTGTAAATAAGCCCTTGTCCATTTGCCTACCCCCTAAGGGGTACAGGCGTGATTTTTTCTAAAGTTGATATAAGTACCGTATGAAGAATAAGATTCAGCGCGAAAAGATATCGGAAAAGGGTTGTAGGTAAGCCCTTGTCCATTTGCCTACCCCCTAAGGCGTGATTTTTTTTCGGCGGCGGCATACTTTGACTAGCGCTTTTGCAATACGAATCAAACAAGTCTAAACTCAAGTACCCTCAGATTATGAAGTTGACTTACCGTTTGCGTTTTTTTCTCCAATGCACTCTTTTTCTACAGGCGTATGTACCGTTGTTCTTAGTACTCATTTTTATCTGTTGGTAGGTAGAAAAAAAAACAATTAGAAATACGTACGACAAACATTTCTCACTATCAAATTAATTGCTTATTCACATACAATAATAAAATAAATATAAGTAAGTAAAAACACTTTATTGCACACAGCATGGAAACAACACTCAACTGAATACACTTATGTACTTACTCAACTGAAGAACGGGAACACTGTGCACTGATTTCGTGTAAGTACACTGTTCGATCGCGATCTCTGGATGCGGCGTAAAGCGACGTGCTATCTCTCTGGAGGTGCGTGGCTTACTGACGGCCGCGCGCGCTCGCACTTGTATTTGTAGGATGCGCGACGCTCCATAGTAATTAGTATGAAGATTTTGAGCGAAAAAACTGGGTCAGTTTGTGATTTTTTTACGTAAAATAGGTATATATTTATAAAAAAATTAAGATTGTATGGGCTTCCTTATAGTTTTAACTTTATTATTTAATAAAATTCATTTAATAATTCTTGTTAATTACGACTCAGTTGTTACAGTGCGGGAGTGCGATTTACACGTTTTTAGTGATATTCCGATATATTTTTTTCAGTTATCCATAAGCATTTACTTAAATTCGAATGTTTCAAGCGCAAGTACCTTTCATTGGCTAGCTGTGTTATTTTTTTCAAGACTATGAAGCATCGTTTTCTGTATAATTCTATTACAGTCCCGACCCTCGATTGCCTATACCCGACCCTTAAGGCCTTGGCCGTGACGCCGTCTAGATGGGGGCTGAACCCGAGACTCTTATCGATGGTGAGGCCCAGGAGCCTGACCGTGTTGGTTAGTGCTATAGGAGAGCCGACGATTCTGAATGAGGGGTCAACATCATACTTCAGCCTCTTGGTGATGATAACCGCCTGGGTTTTGTGAGGAGCAAACCTAAGCTTGTGCCTCACCCCCCACTCGGCTACCATCTTCAAGGCGCTGTTGACCCTCTCATTCAGCTGGGCCACCGTCCCGGCCCTCGCAACGACCACTATGTCGTCTGCAAAGGCCTGGAGCTGGGCCGTTTGACCGTCGGCCTCAACCAACAGAGGGTCCAGCTGAAGGTTCCAGAGAAGCGGGCCCCCGATCGATCCCTGTACGCAGCCCCGGTCCGTGTCCATCTCGACCCTCTCCCCAAGGTAATTGAGCGCCACCTTCCTCCCCTCCAGGTAACTACACAGGAGTACGTTCACCCACCCGTCGGCGCAGTGGTCACGGAGCTGCCGGATAATGATGGGCCACCAGGCGCCATCGAATGCCCCCTCAATGTCTAAGGAGACTAGGGCTGCAAATTGCTTCTCCTTTATTGCCTCCTTGACTAGGGTGATGGCGTCATAGAGGGCATCCTCCGTACTCTTGGGGCATGAATCCGTACTGCCTCTGGCTGAGGCCAGGCCCCCTCGACAGCTCCCAGGTGAGTCTGTTGAAGGTGACTTTTTCAAGTACCTTACCCAGCACTGGGAGCAATCCAATGGGCCTGTACGACTTTGGGACTCCGTAGTCGTCTTTGGCGGGTTTTGGAATAATTCGGATATAGGCCGCCTTCCAGCAAGCGGGGAAGTAAGAGAGTGCCATGCACCGGTTGAACAACGCCAACAGGATACCAGGGCACGCCTCGAATGCTCTCTGGCCTATATCCGAAGTTATTCCATCCTCGCCAGGAGCCTTGTTCGGGTTCATCCCCCCGAAGACCCCCGCGACGCTGCGGTGAACGGGATAAAGGGCGACCGCGGCAGGTTCTCCCTGAGAGTCCTCCTCACCAGCTCCGCCTCATTTCTGACCTGTCTGTGCCACTCATTGTCCTGCGCAGGGTCGTCTCGCGGGAAGAATGTAGCGGCCAAGAGCTCCGCCGATTCCGTTTCCCCTAGGACAGTGCTGTCCACCGGGGACTTGAGAAGGCACTCTTGGCTGGATTCTCCCGCGAGACACCTCTTGACGACCCTGTACGAGGTCCTCCATAGGTCCTCCCCCTTCTGCGCAGTACAAAAGTCCCGCCAACTCCTCGTGATGGCGTTTTCCATAGCAGTCTTGTAAGTGAGTCTCGCCTCCTCATATTCCGCGAAGACAAGGGGTCTGCGCGCCGGGTTCGCTATGTTCGCTCCGTCTAAGGGTCTTAACCCTCGACTTCAGATCAGTGAGCTCCTGCGTCCACCAAGCTGATCCCTTGGCTCCGGTCCTCACTTTCAAGACTGGCATGGAGCACAGACAAGCGGCCTGGATCACTTCCGTCAGGTCTGTCGTCGACGCCTCCAGCCCCTCGTGGGAGGTCAGGGCCTCGATGGACTCCAACGTGATGCCCCCACTCTCAAGCCGACCTTTCAGCACTTCCGCGAACACCGGCCATTTGGCCTTGTTCGCGTTGTACCTCCTGGTCGACCTGAAAGCGGGCGCAGGCCCTTTTCCCCCACCGGCGACGTCGAACTGTATCCGGCGGTGATCCGTTAGCCCCGTGGCGTCGGTGTTTACGGCCAACGCTCAGCGCGTCCCAGCCACTGATCGGTGCAGACCGTAACGTCCACGATGCTGGAGAACAGCCTGCCGCCTCTCCATGTGTGGAATGTGGGTGTTCCTCCTCTATTGAGGAGGTTCAACCCACACTCCGCACACAGGTCGACGAAGTCTGCTCCCCGCCCGTCCTCGTTACTGTATCCCCACCTAAATCTGAAAAAATAACAAGTCTGTGTATTTTAAAATAAATTACAATGATTAGAAATATAAACCTTTGTCTTTGAAATGGCCCATAGAAAGTACCAGTTATTTATTACAAACCTTTGACACACCTTTTGCCAAGCTTGTAATTTGCTCTTATTTGTGTTTGTATCCGTACATTTATTTTCTATCACATCAACATACTCCTTTATAACCTCCCTGAGCAGCTTCTGTAACACAATACCAAACATTATTACTTATTAGGTAAAGTAAATCAAGTGTTATACATATAACGGTGCGAAGTAATAATTAGTATAAAACTAGTTTTTCCACCATTTCCCAGTTAGGGGCACGCACCCTTTTCAGTTTATTTTCTGTAGTCATCGTTACTATTTCACATACTTAAATTACTTTCACACTATGAAAATCTTTGCGAAAACAGACGAAAAATCCACAAAAACACTGAGTAACGTGGTATAGTAGGGGAGGGCAACATGGACAGGCCGAACGTGAGGGCACTGGAGTCGAGTGCCTAGACGAGCCAGTCACGGGGCCGGAAGTCTGGACGGGCCGGGCACGAGGATCGGTAGCCGGAATAGTTACGTACGACAAGGTGTGCGAACTTTAACAGTTCGGGAAAGGCATCTTCGAGACTATTCTCATTAATAAAATCAATTATTTCGAATATATTATGATCAGGGACCGCAACTTTGGTGCCGATGACAGACGTATGACGTTTAGTCCGATATAGGATGTTCTTTTAATAACATTGCAATACCTCAATTCTTTATAATGAAATATTAAGAATAATTTGCATAAAAAATAATGTTAACATTAAAAAACGATGCAAGTATTATTTTTATTCGTTTTTTTACAGTAATGTAATTGTAACAAAAAATATTATTCTTCGTGTAAATAAAACAACATATTAACGGAAGGTTTTTTTTTATACATTTCACACGTACATTCAGGGCAAAATAGTTCTTGAACCTCTCGCCAATTACCAAAATTAGCGTCGCACTGGTCATAATTCCTATAACCGCACCTGGAGCAAATGTTGTTGACGATCAACCTTTCTTCATCTAAATTAATTTCTTTTGATGGAAATGACGCCAATGACTTTAAAAATAGCTCTTTCCGCAAAACTTCTGGCAATCCAAGATTCCAAACCCATCCTCGAAAATTTAACATCTAAAACAATAAGTGTCAAGAAATAAAATTAACAATATCGGTATAATAAGTATTATAATATGGGGCCCGTGCTTTTCATTCTGATGACACCAATTTGACATCACGCTGCAACTATATCATCTCAAATTTGGTAACAAATGATAGGCGGTGAAAAACTTACTTTATCATCAAAATCGTATTCATTATTTTCATCTAAGTAAGAATTAAGATTTCTACTTAATATTCTAGCAATGCACTCCATTGTAAGTTCTCGTAATGACTTGGGAATCGAATTACTTCCACCCATATTTTACGTCCTTAACGACAATATCTACCAAAACTTCAGAAAAGTGACAATTAATATGGTATGTATTTTTTTTATAGATTAAAGATTGTTCTCTTAACTGCCAGTTAGGAGAAAAATCACCATATAGTCCACATATAACCCTAATACCACAGCGTAGCGGGAAGCTTCATACAAAATACGCGACCAACCCGGTAGGGTCAGGGTTGTCAAAAAAAATATCGTCCGTGGTAAACAAGTACACGCCCAGTCTGATGATAAATGGTCACCGTAGCCTATGGACGCTTGCACATACAGCGTTTATATGAGTTTAATAAGCACAACGTACCAGTCTGATATCCTTTAGTTATTATACTTCGATTCAAAATGTATAATCAAAATCTGTTCCAAACTACTAGGAGTCATGTTACATCGTGTGCTAGTAAAAATCCACTTCAATATTGAGAAAGATCTTTCTACCTCTACGGACGTAATAGGAGCATATTTGAATAAACGCCACAAGTTCATTTTTTCTGAGGGTTCATAGAGACTAATTTCCCTGTGGTTGTTCAGATCAGCCATATTTTCCATAATCTGTAATCCACTATTTTTTTTTAATAGTGTTCTATGTTTTCTGTATATGTTTTTTCCCTTTCCATGTAGCATAATCTTAGATAATTTTGCGGTAACAGTTTTAACCACACGCAACGACTCGCTCAATGCCAAAGATGAATTTTGTATATGTCTAGTAGAATCAACCAAGATGCTGCAATGTTCTGTTATGAAAAATATGTTCTCTTTTACGTTAGGTTTACGAATTGCTAACTTTGCTCTTCTCACTTGGGCTGCATTTTGTTCATTTAAAGCATTAATAACATTAGTGATTTCATCAAAATACTTCCTGTAGTACATGCACGCCTCAATCCACGTATTCCAGCGTGTTATAACGGGCCGTGGTGGCTGAGGTATGTCAGGGTAAAGTTGTCTCAATACTGACATTCTTGAGGGCGATTTTAAAAATGCTAATTTTACACTTGCTATTAATTCATTAACATCATCGTATAATTCTCTAATTTTCTCTGCAACACGGTTTAGCCCGTGGGCTACACATGTTACGTGTGTTAAATTTGGGAAAATGTCGTTTAGTGAGCGGCCTGCTTTTAACATATACGGAGCTCCATCAGTGAGAAACAATGCCACTCTTTCATGATAAGTATCACTTTCAAACAGTTTGTTTAACGAGTTAATCACTAATTCTTTAATAGTAACATTATTGGTTTTGGCCAGAACTTGACAAGCGATAAGGTGTGGTTTGCTCGCGTTGGTTTCCTTAAGAGCTCCGACAATCACATTTGCAATTTTTTGCTGAAGTCTGTCTTGTGTCTCATCCACACTTACGTAAATATATGAATTACCTATATCTTGCCGTATAGAAGCGTAAGTCTTTTGAAATGTTTTTGGTAAAAAATTACACCTTAAGTTCGATTCTGACGGTATACTCACATTATTTGCATATTTTCCGCTAATGCATTTTTCAATAAAATTGGAAAAGTTCTTATTTTTTAATTGATTCCAGGGTATTATTCGAAGCTATCATAAATTTTGTTAAATCCATATTGAAATCATGCTGTGTCATTTTTCCTCCTTCTCGTTCTATATGCTTTTTTGTTTTCAAATGTTTCTCTATATTACTTGCTTTTCCTGTTAAATATTGGTCACAGCAGGACCAGTACATTTTTTCATTTTGTAAAATCAGAAAAGGAAATTTCTGCAAATACGATTCCATAGCAAAGCAATAATATTTCGGTTATATTTTACTAATGAAAAATAATTAAACAGAAATTGGTTGTCATTTCCCACAATCTTGGTTTTAACATGACAAAGACAATTATGTTTTTATACGTGGCCAGTACGTGGAAAACTCTTAACTCAAGTTTTAATATCGGTAAACTAAAGAGGCTAATAAGTTGTTATTTGATTAAGTGTATATAATCTAGATAACAACACTCTGTATTTAGCTTGACGTCGTACGTCTGTCATCGGCACCAAAGTTGCGGTCCCTGATTATGATCTTTCAATTCGGGGGAGGAATACAAACAAATCAGTTGGTTTTTTAATGCTGGTCTGTCATAATGGTTTGCGTAAATGTCAAACAGTTAATAGAATTCCTCTGTAGGAAAGTTTGAGCGGTAAATGTCGATTTTTATGTTGTTAAACAATGTAAAAAACTTCAATTAAAAAAAAATCGATTAATCGATCATTGATTTCAGAAAATATGTTAACGATTATCTGTACGTATAGTCGTTTGTATTCTGTTTTAGCACAGCGTATGCTACGTGTCAAACGAGGAGCAGAGTTATTTTGCAAGGTGTTCTCAAAAACTTGATCAAATTCGGACTGAAATTCAACACGCAACCATGACTGAAACTCTTTTATTTTGTTGCTACTATAACCGACATCAACTTGTGATTTTCGTAGCAGTCGGTGTGAAGCAGTCGGTTTTTTCAAATATCCGGTGAAATATTGACAGATTTTTTTGAAATTAAATGGTCGTAACAAGTTTCCGAAATTTTCCGCGGCTAAAATCGTGTCGCCGTCCCAGTCTTGCGGATTATCGCACATATCAGAGAACAACGCAAAGAGATTGTGTTTTTGTTCATATACTGTATTTACAAGTCGTGACATGTATGTCCAACGAGTTGCGGGTGCATTTGGCAATTTTTTGCTGCAATGAGTACCTATCGTAAAAGGCAGCTCGTTATGTACTGTGACTAAAAAAGTACACATAGACGGAAAAAAACGAACATTCAATTCCGTTGCATGAGTTAGACAAAACCAACGCCAAAATGTGTGCATTACATCAAATATATATGCCATTTCTTACACCGCTCACCACACTAGCACTGTCATAGCTCTGTGCTACAAATTTTGCGCTGCACTCATGTTTATTAAGTAATTCTAAAATTATATTAGAGAGTACATCTGCAGTGCGACTTTCAGACACATTTACATATCCCAAGAAACGGTCATGAATTTCGTTTCCATAATAATATCTGAGGATCAAGCACAATTGTTCTCAGTGACTGATATCAGGAGTTTCGTCAATAATAATAGAAATAAATTTCGTTGCTTTGACTTCGAATTCAATTCGAGCGTTTATCACATCGGCAATAGAATGAATAATGTTATTTTGAATTTTGTTAGACAAATAGCTCGGCCCCGCCGGTTTATCACTTTTTTTAATGTAATTTTCTAAAACGCCATCGTATTTCGAAAGTAGCGACACAAGCTCTAAAAAATTACCCCTATTCAATTAAGTTTTAGATTCATCGTGACCTCTGAAGGGAAGTCTTTGAAAAACGCTACGATTGTTGTCAACACGCATGTTATGTTTTGTAATTTCCTCTGATAATTGGCGCGATAATGATGTCTCAATTCGCTGTTTACCAAAATTACCGCGTTCATGTGTTTTTGAGAATTCATGTGTATTTTAATAAAATCGTCATAACCAGATGTATTCCAGACATTTTTGTCGTTAGAAAAGAAAATAAAACACCAGCAATATAACTTATTCAAGTGCGAATAACCAACAATCCAATGAGTTTTGTACACTGACATGGCAGCGCACAGTGTGAGATTATGCCTTAGTTGCGGACATGTGTTTTTATGATTTCATTTGATGAATATAATTAAATAATACAACTTCGGAAGCAACTATATTTTTATTTCGCTTAATTTTTGAGTAATTTAAGTTTTTGTGATTTTAGTGAAAAACTGATTTTTAACTTTCGCTCCTAAAACAAAGTCCATGTGATATATTTACAACAAAATGTGCCATAGTACAGTCGCCATCAGATATATGGTAGCGGTCAAGGTACTCAAATATTTCGGAGCAGCATTAAATTTCAATATATTAATTACGCGTCTAAGGGAATAAAGGCTTGTAGTACTGTTAGGCGATGGGCTTGCCACCTGTCACTAATAAACTGGGAAACATCTTAGCCTACTTGTGCAAAATGTGGTTACCGAATTATCAAGAAGTTTTAAAACTTGTTGTTAATTCTTTAGCTCTGCCTACCCCACTCTGGGAATGAAGGCGTGAGTTTATGTGTGTGTGTAATTACGCTAGATAAGGTCTATAATATCGGCCCATATAATTCGTCATAAATTTAGGAGCAGCGACTTTTCAATAAATTCGTAACATACAATACGGTAAAGATATCGGAACTTACAGAAGTCATAAATATCGAAGCAGCCAGGAGGATCATAAAGATCGGAACATTTATGGAAAATATACCTTAAGTCTGTGTCACATAGTTCAAAATACTTTACGATGGACCCATTAAAATAAGGTTTCAGACACGCATGATTAATATTTGTTGTCAACAATTTGAATTAAGAACAGAGTGGTTTATTGTGACATGTTCCGCTAATTTGGTCTATGAGTGTAGTAACGAATTCAAATATGAACTATGTGACACAGACTTAAGGTATATTTTCCATAAATGTTCCGATCTTTATGATCATCCTGGCTGCTTCGATATTTTTGACTTCTGTAAGTTCCGATATCTTTACCTAATTGTATGTTACGAATTTATTGAAAAGTCACTGCTCCTAAATTTATGACGAATTATATGGGCCGATATTATTTATCTAGCGTAATTAATATATTGAAATTTAATGCTGCTCCGAAATATTTGAGTACCTTGACCGCTACCATATATCTGATGGCGACTGTACCATCTACCTATATGCAAAAGAAAGAACGTGTAGATGCTATGTTACTGTTATGTTGCAAATTTTATGAATAAATAAATAAATAAATAAATAAATATATCTATGAAGTAATTTAGTTATTTATGTTTTTTAGAAAATCATTTTTTTCTACTTTTTCTTTATGTTGGAGCAATGTTTTTATGACTCGCTTGCTTGCTCTGAAAGCATACCTCTAGGAAATGGACTAGCTTTTATTATTTGACTCGCATGTATTAAGATTCTGTGCAGAGTCGCCGACATACAGGGTGTTTGGTGCATCGTTTGCCAAATTAAAATGGCGGAGTGGTGGGGTCATTTGCTATCTCTTTCGGCCCCGAAACAAATTTTCCCCAAACGGATTTTTTTACGCATTTAAAAAAAAAAAAAGTAGCCATTCTGAGTGCTGCCACGTTTAAAATTGAATTGTAAAAAGAAAGATAGTGGTTAAGCCTCAAATTTTTATTTAATTGTAATGTGTAATGTTGTAGGGCTCTATCAAAATCTGAATTACGTGCAAATGACACCTAGTTTTTTTTTATTGACCTTCAAAAGGTGTAAAAAGTGTAAAAATTCAGTGGAAGGTAAACTTTGATTTACGATAAAAAACAAACTATAAAAGATAATGTTCTTAAAACTGTTTTAAAAACATCTCTGGTCTATCCTCTTTTTAACCATGTGCAATAATGCCATAAAACTTTCACTACCGCCGTTAATTTGTCAACTTTATCCGACAGGGGCACATTACGCTAATAATAACCGCTATGCAGGATAAAGTTTTTTTTTGTAAATAGCACCTGCGAAGCAAGTAAAAACTGTTATCTCCCTCTTACACAGTAGAAGGGCATTAGCTGTCTCTCTCTTTTATGGGGTAAGCATGGGGTATTCGTGTGAATAACATACGCTCAGTAGTAGGTGATAATTAAAATTATTTTTTTATTACAAGTCTTGCTCGATTTGGCGACCTTCGTTGCGAATATGCACGCATAGCACCTGTTCCTTATTTCCACTGTGGTGGTCCGTAATCTAATTTCTTCTTTAATAACTCCGAATGCTGCCTGGATACGTTGACATAAATCGTCTCTTGATTGGACTTCTGTTACGTACACGAGTTGTTTCGCCCGTCCCCAGATGTAAAAGTCTAACGGAGTTAGGTCTGGAGAACGTGGAGGCCATGGAATAGGGCCGTTTCTCCCAATCCACGAATTTGGGAAAACATTCTTCAAATGCTCCCTGACTGTTAAGCGCCAGTGTGCAGGACAGCCGTCTTGTTGAAAGATGATACGTCTATCTTCGTTATAATGTGGCACATCAGTTAGGAGTTCAGGCAAATCATTTCGTAAGAAATGTAGGTAGTTATCCCCGTTTAGGATATCAGGCAGGTAGGCCCGATTACTTTATCACCAATGACTCCTGCCCAAACATTGATGCTAAACCTTCTCTGAAAACTCCTCTCTCTTTTTTTTCGTGGGTTCTCTTGTTTTGGCGACCAGTAGTGCAGGTTGTGCAGATTAAGAATTCCCTCTTTTGTAAACTTAGACTCATCTGTCCACAGAACACTTTTTAATAAGTCACCATCGTCTAGGTCCGTGTGTAGCATAAAACGACAAAACCGGACACGATTCCCAAAGTCGTTATCTTCAAGACCTGTAACAAATTAAATACGCATAAGAATGGTTTATTTACTGTATCTACACGCAAAACAAAAGCAAAAAGGAGACATGCTTAGTAAAACCTCATGTTACCGTGCCAGAGCTAAGGTCTTAAGTTCAAAAATTAAATTACCTTGTACTGGAGTGAAATGAAAAGCATGTTTGTTATTTTGCCGAAGAATTTCGCAACAATACAAAACCACATTAGGTACATAGATACAAAAAGAACAAGACAGAGAAACAGTTGCGAAACGGTCCCAACTCAGCATTCGCTAGCCGTAAAGCCAGCACTGGTCTTCCGTTGGAACCGCTTGGTGAAGTGACGGATAGTGACACACTTAACACAAAATAACGAAAATTAAAAACATGAAAGATCAAAATTAAAATCATTTGTTTGAGATTATCTCAAACGACCATAAGAATAACACCCTGTTAAGGTTGGCAACACTAAGGAAACAGAAAACAAAAGACTAGTCTATGGGAATGTAAACACAAGCAATGTAGGTTACGTAACAATAACAAAAATTGGTACACTTTTAAGAAACTGAATAAAAACAATGTTTTGTTGGTTTTACATATACAAAAATTAAACTACTGTGCAAAATAACAATCAAACAGTCTACAGAGTGACAAACGGACGGCAAGAAAAGGAATACAAAAACAAAAACACAACTACTGAGTCGTAAAAAATCTCTAATGCTTCTGGTCGGGTCTTCCTCAAACAATGCCAAAATCCGCTCATCAATTTCAACATTGTGTCGCGCCATAATCCCTCTTGGTTCAGTGGCGTTAAAATTTCCAGTTTCCCGTAAGCGTCGGTAAGTGTTTTGAAACGTGTGTCGAGATTACAATCGTTTATTAGGGAATCGTTCCTGGTAGATTCTTTGCGCTTCTCGTGCAACACCATAAGCGCATCCGTACGCCATCAAAATATCAGCGTATTCTTCATTCGAGAATGAAGCCATTATCGCTTGAACAAAACTTAACAATAACAGTAACAGTTAATACAAACACGAACAAAAACCAATAACAGTGACAGAAATAAAAGATTCGCGGCGTTGCTTTGGGATAACAAATGCGTTAGTTAGCAGAGACAGTCAAATCACGACTAAACAAAACACCTTGCCCCACGGCGCGCGTTTTTTTCGAGCCTGTCAGTTGACACATTAAAGAGAGAGGCAGCTAATGCCTTCCTACTGTGTAAGAGGGAGATAACAGTTTTTACCTGCTTCGCCGGTGTTATTTACAAAAAAATCCTTTATCCTGCATAGCGGTTATTATTAGCGTAATGTGCCCCTATCGGATAAAGTTGACAAATTAACGGCGGTAGTGAAAGTTTTATGGCATTATTGCACATGGTTAGAAAGAGGATAGACCAGAGATGTTTATAAAACAGTTTTAAGAACATTATCTTTTGTAGTTTTTTTTAAATCGTAAATCAAAGTTTACCTTCCACTGAATTTTTACACTTTTTACACATTTTGAAGGTCAATAAAAAAAAACTAGGTGTCATTTGCACGTAATTCAGATTTTGATAGAGTCCTACAACATTACACATTACAATTAAATAAAAATTGGAGGCTTAACCACTATCTTTCTTTTTACAATTCAATTTTAAACGTGGCAGCACTCAGAATGGCTACTTTTTTTTTTTTTAAATGCGTAAAAAAATCCGTTTGGGGAAAATTTGTTTCGGGGCCGAAAGAGATAGCAAATGACCCCACCACTCCGCCATTTTAATTTGGCAAACGATGCACCAAACACCCTGTATGTCGGCGACTCTGCACAGAATCTTAATACATGCGAGTCAAATAATAAAAGCTAGTCCATTTCCTAGAGGTATGCTTTCAGAGCAAGCAAGCGAGTCATAAAAACATTGCTCCAACATTTCTTTTTAAAATTCAATTTTAAACGTGGCAGCTCTCAGAATTGCTACTTTTTTTTTTTTTTTATGCATAAAAAAATCCGTTTGGGGAAAATTTGTTTTGTTGGCCGAAAGAGATAGCCACCCTGTATAGCACCATTTATATTCTTTTGCATATTTCGCAGCAACATTTGCACAAAATTAATGAAATTTATCAGCATCAATTTCAAAAGTAGTTGATATTACTTTTATATTTATATTGTAATATTTATATTTTTGTGCAATAAAGAGTTTACATACATACATACATATTACCACCAATATAGTATGTAGATCCGATGTACTAGATCGTCAATAAGCCATTGTTCTATTTCTAAAATATCCGCAAACGTTTTTTAGGGTTCCGTAGCCAAATGGCAAAAAACGGAACCCTTATAGATTCGTCATGTCTGTCCGTCTGTCCGTCCGTATGTCACAGCCACTTTATTCCGTAACTATAAGAGCTATACTGTGGAAACTTGGTAAGTAGATGTATTCGGTGAACCGCATTAAGATTTTCATACAAAAATAGAAAAAAAACAATAAATTTTTGGGGTTCCCCATACTTAGAACTGAAACTCAAAAATTTTTTTTTCATCAAACTCATACGTGTGGGGTATCTATGGATAGGTATTCAAAAATGATATTGAGGTTTCTATTATAATTTTTTTCTAAACTGAATAGTTTGCGCGAGAGACGCTTCCAAAGTGGAAAAATGTGTGTCCCCCCCCCCGTAACTTCTAAAATAAGGGAATGATAAATGTAAAAATAATATATGATGTACATTACCATGCAAACTTCCACCGAAAATTGGTTTGAACGAGATCTAATAATTAGTTTTTTTTTAATACGTTATAAATCCTAAACCGCATTTTACCTTTCATTCAATCAACTCCAATATAATAAAGAATAAAGAAAAACATTTATTTAGATGTATAGTTGTACGGAACCCTACGTGCGCGAGTCCGACTCGCACTTGGCCGGTTTTTCTATGTAAGTCTGATAATGCTGTGCGCGCTGTATTACCATCGTTCGTAGTTCCCGCGTTTGGTCGATCAACATCTACAAGTAACCCAATCTTTTCTCGAATTTCAGCTTCAATCTTTTTTTTTTCTTTCCTCAGCAATTCTGCCCTCAACTGATGTTTTATTTATTCTACATTTTCGGACAGCAGGATCATTCTTGTAACCAAAGTGCAGCAGAAACTCGAAGACCCTAATCCAAGCGTGTAAAGGGCTCAGCCCATAAATTAAGGCATCGGCTCTAACTGATCTTTTTGAGAGTTTATCAAGCTCATTGAACTCTTTACAAATGGCATCACAAATAGCACATCGCAACTGTGACTTGGTGTCTGTTATGACATTGTACACTTTGCCATCAATAATTGTCATATACAGTTTTGGATCTCCAATGATTACACATCCGGACATAGTTTCTGCATAAATTGGTGAAAGGCCTTTAATCTCTTCTTCCACTCGTTGTTTTTCATTGATGATAAGTTCTTTTGACTCGGATAGGGAATTGTATTTCGATACGGCGACAAAATCTTAAGGACAGGATCTGGGTTTAACCACAACACAAAACCATCTACAGTTTTAATACGAAATGGTATGAACGTTGTGGCAAATAAACTATGCTCATCGTTATTGTTTTCCAAAGAAAATTTTTGCTTGTATATAGATTGGCCTGTGCTGCCGTCAAACCCCCAAGAGCCCTCAAAAATGCAATTGATTGTGCTAATTTGTTTCTGATGGCTATATTCCGTGATATTTGAGTCGATTGATTCAACGATCCGAGGAAACGTGTGTGTAACCAGATTAAATAAACTAACTTCAGCTTCTCGTTCAGTGATCACAAGCTCATCATCAGGATAGCATTTCTTTTTAGCCTCCAGTACTTTGTAGTACGGAGGATACATATTGAAACCCCGTGATTTGGCGCCTTGTTGGAGGCATGAGTAGTCTTCTCCAGAAAGTTTTCTGTCTATCATTAAACATAGCGCTTCATCGGGGCTGTATGGTTGTTGAGTTATACTTTCTTGGTTAGTTTGTAGCATGTTTGCGATAGTTGATGCTTGAGTCGGATCATTTACACATTTATCAATTACGAGTATGAACTCCAAATCGTTTGCTGTTGTTTTATTAAATTTATTTCCTTCTTTTTTACTGATAATTGTTGAAAAAACGTTTGTTAGTTTTGCAATTGGTTGGTCTTCGATTTGTTCTGCAAGACGTTTTCTTTCACGGCGCTGTTGCCGATCGCTTAAATCGTCGTATTGTTTAGAAGTGGCAGGATCGTTTTGTGAAGGGACAAATTGATTTGATTTGAATACGGTAAATGTCTCTATATCTACTTCTGGATCTAATGATGAAAATAATTCGATTGGGTCTGTTGATGAAAACTATTTGTTTGATTCTTGTGATATACTTTGATTCGATGTTGCTGGTAATTCTTTTGTTTGTGATGCTGAAATCGTTTCAGCTAATTCTAATAATTCAGTTGTTGGTGGCACATCTGAAAATGCTGTTGTCTCTGTCGATATCGGCAGTTCGGATGGGTAATTGGTGAAACCTTCTAAGTGGAATATACCTGAAAGCCACGAGTTGTTTTGTTTAATAAATCTTTCTTTTATTCGTCTGCTTTTTTGGTACAGATTCTCGCATTTCCTCAAAAATTTGGTTACAGTTTTTTGAACTGTTTTAATGTTGTTTTTTATATACATACATAGGAACGATTGTAGGGTACATAGTGTTCAGGACAGTATTGGTTCGCTCAGTGACATTCAGATCTAAGGGTCAACAGTTTTTTCCCCTGGTCTGAGCCGTTTTTTCTAATATTTCTAAAAGTTCCAGACGTGTCAGATTTTGTGGTATCGTCAATCCTTCATCTCCTAGTATATTGATTGATACGCCCGGAGGTTGAAGCGTACCAACATTTGCCACTCGCTGACCAGCATGAGGGTTGGCGCCCTCATGCCCCCCTAGCATTAAGTCCCCCGGTCGAGGTCCGGAAGGACATCCCCCAGCAGATTGGGTCAGTTCCTGCTGAGGCAAAGTAGCGCCATGGGTCTTTGCCGGCTCCATGGCGCCTCACCCCCGCTTCTCCAGAAATCACGTATAGATATTGGGTTTTAGCTTTAGCTTGACGAGGGCGGGGACCCCTTCCCAATATCCTGTGATTTCCTTCATCGAAGATACAACATAAAAATGTTGAATGGCGCTCGACCTTCTATAAATGTTGTCGGTAAAAAATAGCTTATTGTGATTTATTTATGACTGCCAGCATTTAAAGATCTCATACTATTTAGCTATAAAAAATCGAAAGTTCGAAAAATATTAACTAGGTATTTATGTGATATAATAACCTTAGCCTAGGGAATTTCACCAATCTGTAATTCGAAAGTCCTGGTCTATTTTTGTACAATTTTTTTTTTGAGAAGACTTGACGTTACAATGATATTATTTGACTTTCAAAATATTGCTCCAATATAGTACAGTTGGCTAAAACAAAAAATTCGGAATTTGACTAATTTGCATTTTTTGCGGCCTGTAATCTATATTTTTTATTTATTTTAAAAATAGGTCATAATCAATTTTAAATGTTAACATAATTTATTAAGCTCATAGCTAACATGGGAATTGGAAATGAGATATCGAGGTTCTATGGTTTCCATAGAGATTTCCAAAGATTCTTATTAACTTCATAATCAAGCGAAATAAAAATATAGTTGCTTCCGAAGTTGTATTATTTAATTATATTTATCAAATGAAATCATAAAAACAAATGTCCGCAACTAAGGCATAATCTCACACTGTGCAGCAGGCTATCCCGCACTTGTGCTAAGTTCTGCCTCTGGGGCTCAGTCAGCGCCTCCAACTCAATTAAGGGTGCCCCTTGATTATCCAAGTCAAGGAAGTCTTGATCATCCCTGCCTATAGCAGACCGCAATATCGACTGATTAGTCTGCACAGACCCTACATTCTGCAGCTCGTCTAATGTTGTGTCGGTTGTTATAGAATAATTATCATCATTACATGTACTTAAGTTTGAATCTCTCGCGCAGTTCTCGCTCTGGTTTTTCTTGCTCTTTATAAATATTAATTGATCATAATACTGCCACGTACTTTTACATATTTTATCAGCGCTGTCTCCACTCTTTGGCTTAACAATTTTTCCACATTCTACAAAAAAATACGCTCTCAAATTTTTCCATCTTGCTTTTACTGTTTTTAATTGAAACAAAAACCAGCAGTTATGATAATGTTCAAGTATTAAATACTATGAAGGTTTATGAAGGTTCTGTCATCCCTGCTCATAGACATCTCCGGAGATCCTAGAGCTCTGGTGCTTACCTCTCCCAAAGGATTGGGCTAGCTATCCAGAGAGGTAATGCAGCCAGTGTAATAGGGACCATGCCGCGAGCGGACCTGCTAGAGGGAGTGTTCTTTTTATGGTGGTGATTATTATTTAAATATTTTATATCTGAGTAGCTTAGTTTTATTTTAATTTGAGTAGCTTAGTTGAATTTTTTCATATATTTGGCTACTGGAGAATCATTTAGGTCTCTTGCTTTTCATTTCCGCTTAGGTCGCACTACAGTTTCTGAGATTGTAAGTGAGACATGCAAAATTTTGTGGAGTACACTGAAAGACGAATATTTGCCAATCCCAACGACAGAGAAATGGTACGAAATTGCTGGAAATTTCTATAACAAGTGGAATTTTTCCAATTGCATTGGTACGATTGATGGGAAACATATAAGGGTAAAGTGTCCATGTAAGAGTGGATCTTTGTACTATAATTACAAGCAATATTTTCAATTTTACTACAAGTTGTAGTTGATGCAGACTAAAATTGTTTTAGTCGATATCGGAGCAGAGGGCGTCAGTGCGATGCTGGAAACTTTAGAAGTTCATCTTTCAAGAGCTCGCACATTTTGCAGGAGGCTATCGAAACAAAGGTCAATACTGCTATTTCAATTACGAAAGCTGTATGCATTCTACACAACTGTGTTATGACGGAAGAACGATCTACGTTTCAACAGGACATGGATTCTACTATGTAATTCATTTCTTCTTCTGTTATATCAGTATTCACAAAGCGGAATCTTATCAGTCGGCAAAACCGTGGAGAACAGGGTGTGGGGTTTTCCCAAATAATCTTCTTATCACCCCAAACTATTCGCAATGGGACAAAACAACTTTGAAAATTGTTTGCGTCTGAGTCGGCATCATTTTCAAATGTTTGCTTGAACTGTGACTGATGAGATCCGTCACATCCCCACTCATGCACTTTTAAAGTCATCAGAACCTCTTCTAGGTATAGTTCGACAAACGCCTAGCAGTAAGGTCTACCAAGGCCTGTAAGTTGATTTCAGAGTAGGTACTCGTTATTTTGCAGCCTTCCGCGGGTGGGTACCACTCTTGTTTTGCCTTTTGTAAAAGACCGTATAAGAAGGGAAGAACTTCCGAGGTAATAACTTGAAAATTGGGGTTAGAGATGTATGTCTTTTTTCAGTTACAAATATGCAATTTTCCTTGTCAAAATTTGAAGTGGCATTTAGCAGCTGGTCGTCTAGACTATCTTTTTCTAATGCCAACTGCAGACCTGACAATGAATTGTTTATAATTTTCTCGAAGTTTTTTACAGAAATGACATCATTAATAACTTCAGGAAGTGAAAGCTGTTTTTCGGCACCAAGAACTAGATAAATATTTTCGGTCTGGAGATGTTTACGCTCGTCTGTTGGGTCGATAGCATCGAGCGGAGTATTGTTAATATAACTTGAGGGCATAACTAATAGAAGCAGCTCTCTGTATGGGCATTTCTTTAAAAGTTTGTACCTAAATTAGGACTAAAATGAAAAAATGTTAACTTTTCCGCTGAGTTACGAAAATTAGTCGTACATTTATATACTACCTCTCAATACCAATTAGCAGTATCTCAAATTCAATAAATGATGTAGATTAAGTCCTCCCTCACCCGTTAGTAATTTGCTTGCACTTGCTACAGGAGTTTTGGCTGAGATACCACCATTTGTCTGAATAACAGTATAGCTAATTTTCGTAACTCAGTGGAAAAGTTATAACGTTTCTTAATTTAGTCCTTAACTAGGTACAAACTTTTAAAGAAACGCCCATATATCTCCTGCATTTTAACGTGCTTATTTATTAAAACAGTAAACTCGCTTTGAAAATATGCGTTAGTTTTAGTAAACTTCGGCAATATCCACGAAAGAAAATAAAAGTAAGCCTTTAGAATAGGCTCTCTTAAAGCAATGTGTAGTTCACGGCTTTCATGGTCTTCAAGCCACTTGTCATCAAAGTAGAGTGCAAGAGCGTCCCATTGTTCTAGGATCCTATTGACGACGGATGACAGAGAAAGCCATCTAGTTTGGGCTGGTCGAAAATTTTTATGTACTTTCGTATCACAAAACTCTTGAAATGCTTTCAATTGACTTTGTCACTTACTGCTGGTTTTGAAGTGATTATAAATATTGCGAGCCAAAGTTTCTTGGCAGTCGCTCGAGCATTAATTTAGTGAATGGCAAATACATTTGAATACGACTATTCCTGGGCACAACTGTCTGAATCTCGTCGAAACCGAATTATTACAGCCCATCATCGTGTTGCAATCGTCGGAGCCGAATCCAACTATGTTTTTTAGAGGAATGCAACCATCTTCAAATGACTTAATTACGACCTCGAATAGGCGTTTTTCAGTTGTTGTGTGATCTACGTTATCATCGCCGAAAAGGTCAATGAGATCCCAAAATCGACTTACAACACGCCCTATCTTTGGGTCGTAATATCGTACAACCACGCACATCGTCTTTATGGAACTGATGTCTGTGCTCTCATCTATAAGCACCGAAAACATTTGTGATTTCAAATCAGCACATAAATCTACTTTTTCCGAATCTCCTAATACATTATTTATTACAAATTGCAACTTTGTAGGCTTCATTTTCACATTTTTAGCAATATTCGAATCGTGAAATGCATCAACTAACAAATCTGACAAATGGTCCATACTTGCTTGAGGAATTTTATGCTCAGCCATAAATGCCGCTAGCTTAAGCTCTGCGTATTTAGCTTTTCCCTCCTCTGCCAATATTTTCCCTGTTTGGAACACTTTCAAAATTGGTTGTTGCTTGGAGATACTCTTTGATTTAGTTTGGTGTTTCTTACCCGTTCTATGACCTTGCAAACATCTTATGTCAGCCTGAATTGTACAATCACAATGGAACACATCGCTTTGTTTGGGTCTTTTGGGTATTCCCGTAACCACGAAGACAAGTCGTTGTTTTATATCGATCGTTGTTTTATATGGACTCGAATCTTAATTGGAAGTGCCATGTTGACCTATTGTGTGGAAGATTGAGTAGTGCGGTGTTTGCGTTGCGTAAGCTGAAATTGCTTATATCTGACGATGCTCTAAGACGGGTCTATTATGCACATTTTCACTCACTGATGTCGTACGGCACACTCTTATGGGGAAACTCTACGGATGCCAACAGGGTAATGCTGATGCAGAAACGTGCCGTACGTACGCTGGTCGGGGCGAAGCCAAGACATACTTGTCGGGGCATTTTCACAACGCAACGCATAATGACGCACTATTCACTTTACATATTCGAAATTATTATGTTTGTCCGATCGAATATATCTTCGTTTCCAACAGTAAACGTCGTCGGCAAACAACTCCGCCACACAGGGCGTTTGAGAACTGTTCCTCGTCGCATGGCACTTGCAGGTAAGAACCCGCGCGTCATCGGTCCCACCTACTACGAGCGTCTACCCGCCGAATTCAAACGCGAACCATCTGACGACATGTTTAGGCGCCGGCTTAAGAATCTTTTGTTGGATAACCCAGTCTATTCCGTGAATGAGTATATGGAACTTGACTTATAAATAGGATTGACTTTTAAATTTTTTTAAATTTTTTATTATTATTATTTTTTAATGTACTCTGTATTTGTGTTGACTTTCTATTATTATCATTTAATTCTATTTCTGACGACCTCAATGTAACTGCATATAATTTGACATGCCATGTAATTTATACTGTGTTATATTGAGTAATAAAATCTGAATCTGAATATAGCCACTCTTTTCGAAATTTTTGTTTATATGATGGTTTGTTACGACCAGGGAGGGACCACTTGCGTCACTTGAATCACTCATTTTAATATTTTTAATACTAAAACTACTAACTAACTACTATTAGTTTACCGGAGATTCACAGGACACTTTACCGGACATTCACAGGAGGTGTCCATGATGGTAGGAGTGAGAGAGTAACCACTTTGTCAGTCAGTAACAATCTAATTTAATTACAATGACACATGAGTATATATACAATATTAACTTACTACAATACTAACTAATGCGAGGCTAGATACACGTACAAATAATGCCTAATCTAAATGCAACTCATTAATACGTGAATCGATAACAATTACGAAACGTGCCTACCGGCACAGTACTCCCCCCAAGAGAAAATTAAAAATTAAAAAGTATTTTCGAGAAGGTACACCTTACTGAAAAAAAAAAAAAATGACAACGGTATGACCGTGTAAAGCGTGCCGCTTTGGCAATATGTTCCATTAAATTAATAATTTACCCCAAAAATACATCGATTCTTATCGGTAATTGGTGTAGGGTAGCAAATATTTCCTCATCTAGCGGATTTCTAGGCTCTTTGTATGATATCCTAAGAAATCAATTTGCATTAGGGAAACACATACATCTTCATGGCCGTTGCATGAAGGCACAAAACATTTTTCTTACTTTGACGAAATTCTTGGCTCATTGAAAGATAACCTAAGAATTAATTCGTGTTGGAAATATTAAAACATCTTCATGGCCTCGCATGAGGGCAAAATAGCTTTTCTCAGTTGGCGAAATTCTTGGCTCATTGACCGATAACCTAAGAATTAATTCGCATTTGAGATATTAAACATTTTCACGGTCTTGCACAAAGGTAAAAACCACTTCTGAAGTCGAAACTATTACACAGTCAACCAATTGCGCTGGTTTTAACGACAGCATAACGCTGATTTGGAACCATTTCGTTACAACAAGTATTTTGTATATGCCAGTATTTTTGTCTGCTTGTCACAAATACGTGTTTCTTTTTTTTCAAATAACATACATACATACATACCTTCACGCCTTCATTCCCAGAGTGGGGTAGGCAGAGCTACAGAATTACCAACAACTCTAAAAACAAATAAATATTTAAAAAAACAAAATAATAAATACCAAAATATATGTTCAAATTGCTAGTTTCCTCTCGAACTTGACCTTGATTTTTATGAAGAATGCCTACTAGTTACATTCCGCATATCGCAGTGCCGGCGATAATTCGCCCGCTCGTGCCGAAGCTCATCTATGTCGAATTGCATTCTTGCAAGTTGTGACGCGACGCTAGCCAAGCAGTTTGTAAAATCATCTGTTTTGTTTTGTTGACTGTTTACAGCTGATATCTCTGTTCTTCTGGTGTTCTCATAAATTTTATCAGCGACTTGACACATTTTGTCCATTGATAATGAATCCGTTACTGCCAACACTGCACTAACAGATGACGGAAGGAGTCTCAACCACATAAACCGAACAGTTTCATCGTTGATTGTTCTACCGGCTAAATTCCGCATCCTGTGCCATAATTGCGATGGCTTTTGATCGCCTAATTCCATAGTTGACAGCAGCTTCTCAAACTTGACCTGATCAGACTCGTCGTAGCATCCGATCAGCCGGTTTTTAATAGCATCGTACTTCCCTGTCTCGGGAGGCTTCGCAATAACGTCACTAATTTGCTGAATTTCTTCCTTGGCCAACTTTGAAATCACCAAATTAAACTTGTAGTCGTCACCCTGCTTATGTGGCGCAACTATCGCTTCAAACTGAGTGAACCATAAGCCTGGAAGATCCCTCCAGAATTCAGGAATACGGTATATCACAATCGTCGACCCGATCTCCAACGAATCTGTACTTGAACCTGCGACAGTCTTCGGGGGTGACATCGCAGTAAATAAATAATTTGCGCTTCCTGTTACCTTCTAATTTACTGGCTTAGTTTTCCTCCTTCTTTGATCACTTCTTCTTGTGGCAGGACAACGACGTTAATTTGGCGTGTTGGGGTCACCACTGCACCGGTGGTTACCCCATGCTCGTGGAACGTCGGGCAGGGTAGCGACGATCATTGTTCAGTCGGAATATTGTTCTTTGTCGGGGTCACCACTTTACCGGAGATTCACAGGACACTTTACCGGACATTCACAGGAGGTGTCCATGATGGTAGGAGTGAGAGAGTAACCACTTTGTCAGTCAGTAACAATCTAATTTAATTACAATGACACATGAGTATATATACAATATTAACTTACTACAATACTAACTAATGCGAGGCTAGATACACGTACAAATAATGCCTAATCTAAATGCAACTCATTAATACGTGAATCGATAACAATTACGAAACGTGCCTACCGGCACAATTAGAAAAACCGCAACAAACGATTGCTAAATAAATCAAACGCAGAGTATAATTTGTGTATGGCAGTATGACTTAATTTAATTGGCTACTTGACAGTTTTCAGAAAAGCATTTTAAAATGTGCGTTTGCTTATTTTATACATCTCACAATAATTTTTTTCTAGAAAAAATGTTAATTATTAGAAAAAACACGTTTATAACGAAATTAATTTGAAATACGCGCGTAAACGGTAGGTCACGTGACTTTTGACGTTGGTGACGTCACTACACATAAAACAACGAACCGAATTATTATAAAGCCAACTTAAGCGAAAGGATAGTTTTAAAAATATATTTTGTGAAAATGTCTAATTAAAAGACGTGTGCCGTACCAATGTGTAGAAGTACGACGATCAAAACTCCTGAAAAAATATTTATACACGTTCCTAAAAATCCTCAACATCGAAAGAAGTGGTTGCAGTTGGCACGTCGAGATTCGAAGTTAACATCTGTCCCCTTTTGGCAGATTTGCACTATCTGCCTTTAAATATCCCGCCTCCATTTAGTGCAACTTCTTACGAATACAATTATGGTAAGGTTTAGAGTCGTTTATTTTTACTACGGAGATGTTTGACAACTTTGTATTTAGGCTGCAGTGACGTCACACGTAAATCAGTCATGGCCGCTAGCGTTTGGGTGCATTGGAGCCACAGGTAAAAAACGACGATGTTATTTTCCAAAAATAAAGTACTTATCATATTTTTTATTACAAATAAAAATATGTGCAGTTATTTTTTTAGTGGTTTACACCATATTCAACACTTTTTATATTTAATTGTTACAACTGTCAAGTAGCCAATTACCATGCAGTTACAGTGTAATATCCTAGGTATTTACGAACTTCGTAATTCAGTCGCATAACCTTTGTCATCTTGTCTTTGTACACAATAACACAGAATAAATAACAATAGGGGAATCCTCAAGGTTTGAATCTTGAGGATGCCTCTACTCTACTCTATGGCAGTGTTGCCGTAATAAAATCGTAATATTTGTGTTGCCAATATAGAAATAAGGACTCATACGAAATTACGGTAGAATGTGGCACCGTAATAACATGTCAACGGTAGGTGGTAAATCTAGAAAAAATACGGTAAGTTTACCGTAATTACGGCTTGGTTGGAGACATTGTCGCGAAGGAAGGCAGCCGCGGTCGTTGTCGAAGCTGTCAGTTTAAATCAACCGGCAACTCCGGCGCAGAACCGGCGCTAATAAAACTTAGCGCAGGCTCCGTCCTCTTATCGCTCGCTATGCTAGTCATAACGGGGTCTTAAATATTATATGCTAACAACTTAGCACATTCATCTAAGAAGCTACATGGTAAATAACAATCGAATTTGTTTAAAAAATTATTTGCATCAAAATACAGTATTTTAGAGTTATATCATGCCATTTTATATAATATTGAGTTCAGAAAATCAATATTTTTATTACATTTATTTGTCAATCTATGGGAAAAAAGACAAGCACAAATAATTATTTTACCTATATCACTACTTTTTACTATTTCTGTGAGGGTCTCAGGCAATTTAAGTAGTTTTCATATTTACTAAAAGTTATACTGTTTGTATCGCGATCGAATGTGTCTATGGAGATTCGTGAGATCAGGTGGTCCATAGACATTCCTGGTAAACAGTTGTTTACGATGTTGTGACCAAGGTGCTTAACCATTTTTACCCCAACCCAATACCCACTTCATCCGTGTACATGACGGTCCTGCACACCGGGGTCCCCCCTGCGCACACAGAGTGACGCGTGGCAAACGGCATCGCCGCAGGAATCTGAACATACTCGCACTATTTTGCCCCCCCCAGTGTACGAAAGGGCTGCCCAGGCTAGGCCTGGGGAGGGATTCTCTGGCATTGCCAGTACCCTCCAGGGGTAAAAACCTATTAAACAGTGCTCGCATGGTCTATTATGCAGGGTCGGGTTTGAATTCGGAGTTTTCCTTCTTCTAGGTAGGTACCAGCCCAATGCGAATGACGCCTATCTCGCCGGGAAACAGTACAGGGAGTACAGTACTATACTCGCCTCGGCGAATGATGGGTCCTATGACACTGACAGTTATTCCGACGCTACAACCTTGTAGTGGCGTCATCGTTACATTAGAATCAAATTGGAGGCGTCTAAAATTGACACTTATTAATTGTAGGTAGATATATGCCATTTTAATGATATTCCGTTGGAATTTTCACAATTTTTAAAATTTATAAGAAATTATCTGAATCAGACTTTACGTTTACGTCTTGCCAAACTTACTTCGTTTGGAAGATATCGACTAGTGTGAAATAATATCGATAAGCAAATGTCGATAATGGTAACAAGTATACAAATTACAGTAATGTCACCTAAAAACGTTTAAAAGCGTTTTTTTGGGAATATAGTTCACCATTTTTGTAGCAATATGGCATTTAATTAATAAAAACATTAAATGAATACATACTGTCAGTCATTACGAGAAATATGCTAAACTAATTTAAAGAAAAGCATTCGTAAGCATGTCAGCAATTGATCTAAGTGTAATAAAATAGGTTTTTGATAGTGTTATTGTCTTTATGTTAGATGAAAATAAAACAACGTGAATTTATCAATGTATTATTTAATCAGAATCCGACAATCGTGCATTACATTCGGTTTGATTTTCGGTGTCCGAATCTGAATCAGAACTACAGGACTCGGCAACATTAATTATAAATGGTTCATCCACTATGTTATCGTATTTTACGTCGCGATCCCAGTCTTCCAAACATATTCTTTTTGTTCTTTCGACCACTTTCCGCCAATCTTCGGGGGTTACGTGATCGCACGCTTCTTTTAATAGTGTCATCATTTTATTTGATGTAAAAGGCGGAGTTATATTATGTCTTGCTGCATAACCTTTGACTTGTGCCCATATCATCTCAATGGCATTGTATTGACAGTGGTATGCTGGTAGTCTTATTATCGAATGACCTCTGGATTTTGCCAATTCGTTGATTAAATAATTCTTTTGTGCTTGAGGCTTATGCAAGTTTAGTAATCTTACAAGCTCTTTTTTAAACATTTGGTTGTTTGCTTGTACTCCAATACTTTGTAGCCAAGCTATTATTTCAGGTTTGTTGTTGTTAGCAGTGGGAGCTTTATTTATCTGGACAGAATGATACGGAGTGTTATCCATTAAAATATAATGCGGTTCATTCAAATGTTCTAAAAGTTTCATGAAACAATTTTGGAAGTTTTCCGAATTCATTTCTTCGTGATATTCTGTTGTCTTCACTGATTTAAAAGCCCACAGGCAATTAGGTACAAAGCCTTTAGCTGTTCCGGCGTGGAAAATTATCAAACGCTGGCCTTTACCTTCTGGCGTTTTGGTACTTGACTTTGCCGTATCATCTGTCCATGTTTTACTGAGTGATTGGCATTAAGTAGTGATGCAACGAATACTACTTTTACGAATACGAATACGAATACGAATATCAAACCTACTATTCGGCGAATACGAATACGAATACGAATATCTCGCCATGGTAATCAAAGACTTATTTATTTGAATAATGTTTACTCTTCTAATAATTAAAATTTACAACAGGCAAATTTTTATTTAAAAAACATAAAATTTGTAGATTTTCTGGTTTTAGGCGATTTCTTTTTTCAGTCTGGATGTTCCCAGCCGTTGAAAAAAGTCTTTCCGAGGCGACTGTACATGGCTTCAGTGAAAAATATTTTTGGGCGAGCTTTTTCAGACTTGGAAAATGGACATCTTCTCGCCAAAAGGCCAAAAATATTAGTTTTTAAATATTCGTATTAGTATTCGCCGAATACGAATATTCGGTAAATGTCTTCTATTCGGCGAATACGAATATTCGTATTCGTATTCGTTGCATCACTAGCATTAAGCCATGTTTCGTCTAGGTAGACAACCTTTTCCCACGCTTCAATGTTTTTAATTTTCCGAAGAAAATCACACCTCATCAGAGATATATCTGTGCGTTCCATTAATATTTTTCGTTTGTCACATTTTTTATATTTAAATCCACAAGCTCTCAGTACTATTCTTAAACTAGTGATACCACCTTTAAACAACTCCGCAGATTTGAGGGAAACCAAAAGTTTTTCACATGTCGGAAGTTCACCTCGTAGATAATACGCGTAAATGTGATTACGTATCGCTGCCATATCAAAATCATCAGGCTTCGTTATTTTCCTTCCTTTTTTTCTTTTTCGGTGTCGATAGTTGGTTCTCCTCCATTGAAGATTCGCCAAACTTTTCTTTCGTAATCCGCGAAACTGTATTTTTCCCGATTCCCAGTGCATCAGATACACGATCACGAACGTTCTCAAGAGGCAGCAAGGGCCCACCGTTTTGTGTTTCTCGAGCAAAATAATCGCGTAAACGCACCACAAACTCACGATTTTCACTGTTAAGAACAGTCTTTCGCTGTCTTTTCGGCATTTTAAAATACCGATAACACAAAATGTCAACAAAAAACAGAAACAATAACAACAGTAACAAAAAGTCGCGATAATAAAACAGAACAAAACATGGGGTGCATACAACTATACAAGACGTTAGCACTCGTACTGATATAAGAATTGCACTTTCCGTGCATCGCATTGTTATCATCAGTTTAGTGTTGCCGTCACAAAAAATAAATATATGTATGGGGTGTTAATTACTTTAATTATTACAGGAGTGAAAAATAATATATGAATAAAGAAACATTTATCTAATTTGCACTATTCAAACGTTATTAGATTTAAAATAATTATAAATATATTTTTTTAAGTTAGCCGACTTGCAGCTTTATAAAACGGCCCCCTGGCCGCAGGACAAATACTACTTTGCCGATAGTGTCGGTACTTGCACATCACTATCAGAGATGTCAGTGTCATAGGACCCATCATTCGCCGAGGCGAGTATAGGACACATAAACAGATTAACATATAATCAATAGTTAGCCTAAATTATACTTTAACTGTCTTAAAAGTGTCAATGTCACAAGATAATCTTATTCTTTATGGATATGTAGGTATATTAATGACTACAGTGAATTTACTATTATAATACAAATTAACTGACTCGCTGAACTACTAATTAGGGCTTTAATTAAGCCACATCTTTACCGAAACAGTATACGAACTAAACTAAATCCAAAAGTGGCTTCAGCGATAGTATTGCTACGTTACCACAGAAAACGTACTTGACTTCGTCTCGTTTAGACTGATTAAGATAAATCAATTAAATTTCCAGTCTGCTGCCGATCGGAAATAGTTCTCATTCCATGTACTAAACTCGGATAATTAATCTCACAGAAAAATTGTAAACAAAGTTACGTCAATGTCAAAGTGACATTTCAGGGGATGTGAAGTATTGGGCTTATGAAAGTAATGAGTAATAAAAATGTACGGTTTCGCTCAATCCTATGAATATGAATAAAATTTATGTAAATTCCTTGGTTGGTTAGATTAAAAATGATATTAACCATTAAATGACCGTACATAAAAACTATAGAAAAGGACCATGGGCACTTTAGTATGGAGTCTGGTCCATATCCTCAATACTTATGAAACCTATGCCAAATGATAGCTTTAATGCTATCATTTATTTCATACTATGACAGCTAAGTCGAAGTCGCGGGCCAACATGGTCTTTTTTATATAAATAGAACCCAGTACAGCAACGGTTTCACCATAGTATGTTTTATTATAATAGAAAGAAAACGACACGTTATTCATTTTATTATCATTGTATTTATATTAATCAATCAAAATAACATAGGTATTATATAGGTACCTTTCTATCTACCTACCTACAATATTAAATATCTACAATTAAATCGTCTAGAAGAAGTGCCGGAGGATTAAAACCCACTAGTCTACCTCGACCTAAGAACCACAATATAGAAATAACATGAGCACAGCTTCCTATAGTGCGTCTACCCGTAAGGCATGTGCAATAGTATTGCAATATCGCTTCTAGGCCCATTTGGTCACGGTTTATTAAGACATACAGGGTGGCCCAAAAATACGTTGACAAAGATTTTTAAGAAAATGTTTTTATTACTTACAAGACTTTCACAATATGACATTAAAAATTAAAAACTACAATCTTTTTAATTAAAAAAATCAATTATCTTCAAAATATCCACCTTTGGCTTTGATACACAGATGCAAACGTTTGTTAAAATTGTCAACGATATGCCGCAGCTCCTCCGAGGTTATTTTTGCCCACTCTTTGGTAAGTGTTGCTTTCAGAGCGTCTACACTTTTGTGTTTAGTGGCACAGGCCCTTGCCTCTAAGATTGACCACAAACTATAATCCATAGGATTAAGGTCAGGCGAGTAGGGTGGCCATTCTTTTGAGCTAATGAATCCGGGAAAATTGTCTCTACACCACTGCTGCACACTATGGGCCCTGTGAGATGGAGCCGAGTCCTGCTGGAATATCCACGGTTGGGTTTCAAAATGTTGTTGGCTCCAAGGAAGAACTACAGCTTCAAGGATATCTCTTCTGTATATTTCTTGATTAATTTTGACACCTTTTTCGATGAATATAAGGGGAGTTTTACCTGTGGAGCAAATACCACCCCAAACCATAACTGATTCCGGCTTTTGACGGTGAGGAACAATTGCGGCCGGTCCAGGACGACTAGAACAATACATTCTGTCATTTTGGTGATTATGGGCCTGTTCAACGCAAAAAAGTTTTTCATCTGAAAAAAGGATATTTTTCCACTTTTCAGTAGCGGCACGCTGCTTAATCAAACGGCATCTGTCGAGGCGAACTTTTTTATCTTTTTCTTCAAGAAGTTGTGCTTTACGCAGTTTGTATGCTTTCAATTTGAGGTCATTAGCGACAATACGTTGCACCGTCGAACGACTTACACCCAGCTCCCTAGCCATTTTTCGCACTTTGGTCCGTGGATTGCGATCAAGCCGTTTCTTGATAATATTTCGGAGCCTGGGAGTCCTAACAGTCCTCTTTCTTCCTCTTCCTGGGCGGTCCGCGATATGCCCGAGCTCATTATATCGCTTAATAGTCTTGGACACTAGTTGACGACTGACATTTAGCGATCTAACTATCTCACACTGTCGTTTTCCAGATTCGTGTAAGGAAATTATTGCGTTGCGTTGCGAAGACATGACAAAAATCAATATTTAACTAAATAATTTTACACAAGCTATCTCTTCCAAATCGTCAACAAACTGTGTAAAAATGTAATAGAAAAACAAATGAACTCGTAGCGTGTTCCATTTTCAAAATTTTTACTTTTTAATTTTGTCAACGTATTATTGGGCCACGGTGTATGTACGAGGGTTGTCTGAAAAGTTTCTGGCCTAACATGGAAAAAGGTGTTTTTTCGGTCCGATTCTTTTCTACTTTTCGACATAGTCTCCTTGTAAGATTATACACTTCTCCCAGCGATGCTCCCATGTCTTCAACCCTTCGAGGTAGTAGTTGACGTCTTGCTCTGCAAAATAGGCGTCCACGGTGGTTATGACCTCTTCGTTACTTAAAAATCTCTGTCCACCGAGCCAAGTTTTCAGTCTGGGAAACAGGAAGAAGTCGCTAGGAGCAAGATCTGGAGAATACGATGGATGTTCAGTCAGTTCGAATCGCAGCTCCTCAATTTTTGCCATCGCAATCTTTGACTTGTGGAATAGTGCGTTATCTTGATGAAATAACAATTTCGTTTTTTGCAAATGCGGCAGTTTTTTCCAAATTTCTACCTTCAGCTTGTCAAGTAGCGATGAATAATAAGCCCCCGTTATAGTTTTTCCTTTTTCTAGATAGTCAACGAATATAACTCCGCAACTATCCCAGAAAACGGTGGCCATCACCTTTCCGGCCGAAGAAACCGTCTTCGCCTTCTTTGGAGCAGGCTCATTCTTCGCAGTCCACTGTTTAGATTGTGATTTTGTCTCTGGCGTGAAGTGATGGATCCACGTTTCATCGACGGTTATCAACCGACGCAAAAAATCCGACGTATTTTGCTTAAATCGCTTCAAAAGGACTTCGGAAATGTTCATTCGAACTTGTTTTTGGTCCGAATTTAACAGACGCGGCACCCAACGTGCAGCTATCTTTCGCATGTTCAAATCTTCAACTAATATATGACAAACTCTTTCTTTAGATTTACAGCTTCTGCAATCTCCCTAACCTTGATTCGACGGTCGTCGAGCACCAATCGGTGTATTTTTTGCACAATATCCTGGTTGGTCGCAGTTTTTGGCCGTCCTACGCGTTCATCATCGTATAAGCTGGTACCACCGCGTTTAAATTCTGCTACCCAAAATTTTACGGTAGAAAATGATGGAGCAGACTCGCCGTAAACAGAATCCATCTCAGTTTTGATTTGGGTTGGCGTATTTTTTTTTAAATGTAATTACTTAATCACAGCTCGACACTCAATTTTATCCATTTTTCAAAGAACACAGGCACTGGTTTGCAAAATCAGACGTTAAGGAAAAACTAGCCGTCAAAAATGGCGGCAATTTTGACATATAACTCCTGAATTTTAAAAAAAAAGTTTTTATTTCATAGTGTGGCCAGAAACTTTTCAGACGACCCTCGTATAATATGTCTTTACTCGTATGTGGCGTGACTGAACTCGGCCTCTAAGCAGCCACACGTTATTTTGGAAAATATTGCATTGTTGCAAGTCTGGCAAATGATTCTCTCTGTATACTTCTATGGTATAGAGACCATTATCTCGTAAATGTTCGCTCGCGTACGAACGTGCAAGCTTTAACTGGTATGTACCAAGCGAAATATGAATTAAATCTTCATTGGTCAGCATCGGGAAATCTTGCAACTGAGGAAGATGTGCATCTATCCGTTCAAAGATTACTCGTTGTCTATTTAGATTTCTTAATGTTACGTAATCAAACAGAAGATTGGGGTTGTTATTTTTTTCATTTATAGTGCGCAAGAAGTCTTCGGCAAACCTGTTATCTACGGCAACTCTATAAAACGCATTAATTAATGAAGCTCCGATTCTAAAATCCGTAAACATATGCGGTAATGCTCGATTGAAGTAGTCTTGGCGAAGCAATTTAAACCTAGATTTAAACTTGCCATTGACTGCCTCCACCACCCATCGAATTATTGTAACTAGCCTTGATTTGTTGGCTTGCTCGGTTGTCAATTGCGTTTCGTTTCTATCCTTGCTAGGGGGCATGTGTGCTTCGTACCCTAAGGCTTCTAAAGCCTCGATACTATCCCTAAAGCCTCTATCTAAAATGAAAACATCGTTAGGGTCAAAGAACCAATGAAAAGGGTGATGTTCATCTTCGCATAAATTATTCATTATCGAAGCATCACTTGTTGTTGCAGCGAATGGACCAAGTACATCGATTATGTAACCGTCACTACAAACCATAATAAATGGTTTTAACAAGTTTTGGAATTTATGATGGCTATATGAACTCCTCTGAAATAAAAAGTTACTGCTTTTTTCTATGTAGACATATGTGCTATCACAAATAATTATGGCTTTGGTGTTTGCCTCATTGCCATAAATACCTTTGGCAAGATATAAATTGCGATTTAACATATTTCCTCTGGCAATATTGTGCATTCCTAAATGAATACTAACAAAACCCGCCGTTAAATGTTCTCTGGCTAATGCCAGTTTTCTCTCAAGAGTTCTGCGTGACATATTAAATAGACTAGATAGTCGGTCGTTTGACTCGCCTGTTCGCAGTTTTGATAAGTAAATACCAAGTATAGTGCGACAACGGGCTTCCTGTCTTAGTGTAGGAGTTTCTTCTAAAACGACATTAAATTGTTCTATACTAAGAGCTGTCCAAAAAAACATGTCGCTGTCACTAAGACCTCCTAACATTTCAAAATCCATCCTACTCCCTTGATTTAGAGCCGTTATCAACATGTTAGTCATGTCTGTGAAGAAATTCACGTTAAAATAGTGCGACACGTTACTAAGGTATCCCACTGGTTGCCTTCAAGATGTTCTTGACACACCCTTGCACTATCAGGGATATACAAGCGTTGTGTGCTCAAAATATATATTTTAATTGTGTTGGGTATTCTGTTACGTTCAACATTGTGACAAATATTAAATATGCAGTGATTTGCTGTGTTAGGTGCCCTTACATGTTCAGGAGCATAAAACATCTCTTGAACAGGGACGTTTCTCATCACAAGTTCGGAAGCGTTCTCGTCGGCGTTTTGCTCAGCACCAGCAGCAGCGGCGTCACCAGCAGCAGCGGCATCACCAGCGGCTGCGGCAATGGCAGGGACAATCCTTTGCCAGCAACGGTGACAAATATTTTGTCCGTTATCAAAAACAACCTGGAAATACAAAATATTTCAATATTACCATATTGTAGTAAAGTGTCAAACCGTAGTACTGTATTCAAGAATACTAAAATAGTCTATTGCTCAAAAATAAGTTAATAATGAACTAAATACATACCTCTTCAACCTGGGCATTTCGTCGAATGTATTCTGCAATCTGGGGTTGATTTTCAAGAATTTCTGGACCCAAAACATGGCGTTGTTGTCCACGAGCTACCGCGCGTATTCGCAGACACATAATACAGGCGTTTGCTGCCATTGTAAACCAAGTGGAGATGCAAAATCAAGTCCGTTAAGAATGCCAAAGTCACGTGTAAGCAGATATCAAAGTCAATAAACATCCCGGGGTCAGTAAGTCGTACAAATCAAGCTGGGAGTAACACAAAACAAGTAGCATACAACGTCCGAGCAACGACTGGCTGGAGTGGCTGGCTTGAACATTAACGGAACGGTAGATGAGGGTAGATCGATTTCGACTTGGCGGCCATAGTATGAAATAAATGATATCATTGACTATGCAAATACAATGATAATAACATGCATAACGTGTCGTTTTCTTTTTTTTAATATTTCAAATATCCATTTATTTAACCTCAATTACACCTGATGTTAAGTGACAATGAGGCCTAAGATGGAGCATACTTGGCTAGAAGATGCCTGCCTATTCACTCTCGACTTGAAGAGATCCAAGTTATATTTTTCGGGGAAAAGGTGCGCAGGAAAAGAGTTCCATTCCTTAGCTGTCCTCATAAGGAAAGTAGACGCAAAGCGTTTTGTACGAATCAGTGGTATATCGACAACATAAGGGTGGAATCCAAGTCCGCGCCGAGTATTGTATTGTCTGAACGGAGACGGTGGAATCAACTCATGCAGCCCCAGTGCACACTCACCAAAGTGTATCCTGTAGAAAACCGATAAACAGGCGACTTTCCTATGGTATTCGAGGTTTTGCAGCTTTTCCTGAACTAAGGCAGGGTCGCCAATGAGCCTCTTCGCACGTTTGTCAATTGAATCCAAGGCAGCCAGTTGGTATTTGGCGGACCCATCCCAAATTCTTCCAGAAATTCTTTCTATTATAATAAAACATATTATGGTGAAACCGTTGCTGTACTTGGTTCTATTTATATAAAAAAGACCACGTTGGCCCGCGACTTCGACTTAGCTGTCATAGTATGAAATAAATGATAGCATTTAAGCTATCATTTGGCATAGGTTTCATAAGTATTGATGATATGGACCAAAATGACTCATTGTCCTTTTGTCGAAAAAAGGAATATTTATTTAGTCTTTCAAATTTGTAACTAGATAGATACTGATGTATGTATATCTACTTAGTTACTACTTATTATTACATTAAAAATAAATACTTGAAAATGTTAAAAAAGTGGTAAGTATAATAGATAAGTCATAAATATAATAAATTTGATGAAAAAAGATTCATGCTTTTAAGGATTCAATCACTTTTCTAAAATAAAACAACATTATTTTTTTGTTATTATTTATTTTAATCCGAATCCGTGACATCAGTCCCACTAGATTCATTGTCCGATGAAACATTTATTATAAATCTTTGTGACACGTCATCGATGAGATGGTCAAGCGACAGCATCTTTTCCTCCTCTTTTTTAACATGTTCTATTGCTGCTTTCCAAATATGAGCTCAATAGGATTGAGCTCGCAGTGGTAAGGGGGCAGTCGCAAGACTTGATGACCTTTTGCAGCTGCCATGTCATCGATCACTTTAGTGTCATATGCGTCTGTCACCTTATCTACTAATTCTAACAACGTGGCTATCACCATATACGGTTCATAATGAACATTTCCGCTCCTTAACCACTGCTGTATATCAGCCTTTTTGGTTCTTCTAGTTGGGGCTTTGTTTGCCCTACGCGAGTGGTAAGGAGCATTGTCTAAAACAAGGGTGCGTCCCACGAGATATAACTACATAATAACTATTTTCATGTCACTAACGTTTACGAGATATAATGAACGTTGGCTATAATAACAAAATCAATATTTTTATAAGGAATAACGGTCAAGTCATATAATATTCATTTTATATAATATTTTTTAATATAACACTCACAATGACTAATTTCAGTTCGTATAACATACATGACATATAGCGATCATAGTACATAATATCTTTTAGTATAAGGATTATAAGATCTAATATCGTATGCTATACTCAATGGGTGGGTACTGTAAGGAGCGGGTACAGTCGAGTTCATAGATATGTGTACCCTGTAGTACTTTGTCATTTTAATCGCTGTGACAATTCATATACTTATGGCAGTTTAAACATGACATAAAATAAATAGACAAGGTACTAAAGTGTACACATATTTATGAACTCGAGTCTACCAGAACGGTCTTGCTTGTAATTTGTTTTAATTAACCAGAAAATGCCACGAGCATGACGAATCAGGTCAGAACCGACTCGGTTAGGTTAGGTTAGAAGGCCTACGAGGTTATTTTTTTTTCTGCCCAGAAAATTCAGACTGCTGCCAGTAAAGTTAGTAAGGTAAGGTTGATTGTTAATTAAGAAGGCCACTTAATACTGAAAATAGAATTTAATTTCAAATAAATAACATATGCATGTTTTTATATTATACGTGTATTATGTTTTTTGATGTTAGATAATTTGATTAATATATCTTTTAAATCTTAGGTGTTATGAACGTTATACGTTTTAATAGTTATATAAATTGATATTATATATTAATAACGTTATACTTTATGGAAATAGATATTTTGAAATTATATCTTCCGTTCATTATATCCAGTGAACGTTATACTAAACGTGTTTATACAAAGTGAGCGTATATATTATGAGTGTTATATTATCAGTTCTTATATCTCGTATTACTTACCCCTAAAACAATGATTGAATTTGGTTTTATTTTTGATAAAACTTTTGCAAACCATTCCTCAAAACATTCGGAATTCATCTCCTGATGGTAATCTTCGGATCCTTTTTTTGATTCAAAGATCAGGAGACCATCTTCGAGGAACCCCTCCTCGCTCCGTATGTGGCTGATTATCAGACGTCTCCCTTTGCCTGTTGGGGCCTTAAAGCTGGTTGTCAGTCCCTCCAGAAATGCTTGCCGGGGGTGGTTGATAGTTTCATCAACCCAGGCTTTCGATAATGTGTGGCCTGTAAAAAAATTAAATGATTTCATATTAAATAGTATATAACATTGAATTCAAATATTTAAATCTCATATAATAGTAAGCATAAATTTAGAAGACTTAAATTTATTATTATTTATTGACACCAGATAATATTCTCCAAAGTTGAATATCTAGCATAGTGCGTAACTGTTATAGTAAAAAACTAAATTAAATACAAACTTTAACACAACTCACTAGTAAATTATCCATAAAAGTAATATCTATAACATTCCGAACTTGTGAACAATGTAAACAAACCTTGTATTAAAAATTATTTTAATTGCCATTCTACCTCATGAAATACTGCTATCCCTGTGTTATTTAATCAATTCTTACCACATCGAAACCATTAAAACAATAAAATAGTGCTAGAATATGGATATTTCATTGAATGGTTTGTTCGCAAGTTCTATAGGTAAATTGTGTAAAAGTAAATAAATACACACATTCATTAACCCATGTTTCATCTTGGTAATAAATATGTCTCCCCTCCTTTCTGAAATCTCTTATTTTCATTATATATTTTTGACGCCAATTAATGATGTCTCGCTCGACGTTCGATGAGGTTACTTTTTCTCTTGCGAGAAGTATATTTGAACTTCAAGTCAATAAGGACTTTTCTCAATGTACCCGTAGAAAAATTTGGTAAATCCGGGTCTTCACATAGTTTCTCATGTATCTAAAAATAAATAAAAGTTATCATTGTACAATTTTGTATTAACATGGTAGTTAAAAACAGTAGTAGAAATAAGTATTGTACATTTTACTTTCAGTCTTATTCAAGAATATCTATTTATAATTGTTTTTTTAAGTGTTCAATTCAATTTTCTATGCAACAGAAACAAAACATTGTTCAAATTAGGTTCCTTGGATGTGTTAGGTTAATTGGATACTCTTCTACTTAGAAAGCAGTTAAATTTCAATTGAGGTAACTTGGTTTGTTTATTAGATACTCAAAAGAACTCATTCCGAAAGAAAAATTCATGCACGATGCGACGAATAGCACACTTGGTGAATTCGTCAATTTTATCAAAAATGTTTAACTTCGGGCCAAGTTTCTTAGGAGGAGAAATAATGTCGTTCTCCTTATATTCTTTTAATACGGTGTACACAGTTGAAACGGCTATACCCAATATTTCGGCCGCTTGTTTTGCACAATCCGTTTTCGACCAATATTTGTTAGCTGGCCAATGGTGGTAATAGTGCTTATATGCATTTAACACCATGTTCTTTTCCATATCCGATAAAGAGGTACGACGTGGTCTTTTCTTCACAGGAGACAACATTTGGTCGTCCTTCGACCGAGAAGTACTCGGACCGGCGTCCATTTCCCACAATCGATAAACGCAAAACACAATGTAAAACGTAACAATGAACAACTTAACAATACTAATATAAAACGTAACAATAACAAAATAACAGAACAGAAGTCCGCCATTTGTACATTATTGTATTTAGTGCAAAGAAGTTTAAATAAATAAATAATAAATAAATAAGTAACAACAAAAAATAACTGGAAGCGAAAGGAAAGGAATACGGGAGCACTCAGTCTCAACAAGTCAAGCGAGTGAAGCAACCCACAGCTCAGACACCCGGGTGCTTTCAGATAGTGTTACCAGTGCAATTTAAAATTTTGCATATTAAATATAAGTTATATATTATATTGCCACCTGTCACTAATATACACTGGGAAACATCTTAGCCTAGTTGTGCAAATTGTGGTTACAGAGTTATCAACAAGTTTTTGGAGTTGTTGGTAATTCTGTAGCTCTGCCTACCCCACTCTGGGAATGAAGGCGTGAGTTTATGTATGTATGTATGTAAAACAGTATTTGATATATTAATTAATATAAAAAAGTTTTCACATTGAAATAAAGTTTGCTATTATTAAATTAAAATATTTCATCATGATTAAGATAAAGAATGTCTTTATAGAAAGTCAATATCATGAAACTTTGGATGATATAAATATTCCGAACACTGTAAACGTTTTTCCCCAGCGGCAACCCCTTTGTTTACATTTTTTCTGTGAGATTAATTATCCGAGTTTACAGTCTGTGATCGAATTCGAGATCAAAAGTGTAAACAAACGGATTGCCATCATAAAAAAACAAATCCAAGTGATTCTTAGTTTTAAATCATTGAAATAAAAATAAAAATAATAATAATCAGGGTAATATAATATTGTGTGAAAAATTAAAAATATTATACTTAGGCTAACTATAATTATACTTTTTTTTTATTCCGTATTTATGTTGTTTGAATAAAATTTATGGAGTTTTAATTGATGCTACTGGCAATGGTAAGAAGTTTTAAACATTTGGTTCGTAATTATAATAATTGTACTGTTAATGCAATACGGCATCGTGCTTCTTTTCGTTTATCCTTTGGTATCGTTGCTTTCTGTTGTTAAATTAAGAACTATGGAATCTCAGTCGGGCCCTTCAAATAAAAAGGACAATCTCTCAACGCCAAAGAAATGTCAACGCAGTGCTATGTCCGTTAGTGAGAAACTTATGGTGATGAAAGCCTATAAATATTTCTACAAAAATTGGCTTCAAGGAAAGTATTGGTATTTAGGTGGTTGTGTCAATAAATCTACCGATGTTCTTGGCATTTTTGCGGTAACGACGGTATACAGAATAGTGACTGAGAATAAAACCATTTTTTAAATTATATATGAATAGACTAACTTTTGGTGTCCAAAAGTCTTCCATCCAATATCTTACTGAAAAGCATGTAGGTATCGGTATTTATATTTTCTGAATAAACTTCATACATTAAAAAAAAATCATTTGTAAAACAAGATTGTATACCCCTGGAATGTCACTTTGACATTGACAATTCTATGTTTACATTTTTGATCTCGAATTCGATCACAGACTTTACATCTGATAGATGGTCCACTTCGTTACTTAAATTCCTTAATGCAACACCATTTCTTTCTTCATCCACGTCACTTCGACGGTTAATGCGGCAGCACATAAGCATTACAGGTAGATAAAATATAAGAATTGGTCAAGGACTTATTTCACAGGAAATATAATAATAATTGGTGAAATATAATAATAATAATTGAGCTGTTGGTGAGTGGCGACACCACGGACCTGAATGCTCCCGAGGGTAGGTCCTGTTCCTCACCTCACGCTTGCCTTCACCGGCCGGCTGGAGTGAATAATGACGAGGAACAGACCCTCACCTCTGGCTTGCCTTTATTGGCCGGTCAGAGTGGAGTCGCAAGAGCTATATGCCCGAAGGGTGGATGTGTTGCATAAGTGGTGAGTGGGCACCTTATGGTCGTTTAAAGTCCAGAAGCACCTCTCCACCCTTAGCCCCTCTGGAACTGTTACCTCCCTGCTGCTATATATATGCGGCTATTTCGGGAGGCCCATTCCATTGAGTTGGCGAGTCACCGCCTGCCATTTCAACCAAAGTAATTAGCATTGGCCAGGCAGGCGCCGTAGTTTCATCAATAGCCTAGTTCACCAATCCATATCAGTTCATACATAGAGCCCATTATTAATGTTTCCATCCTTCTTAAATAGTCCTACACTAACCATCGGTTGTCCGTGGGAGCATACTTCCATAGTTTGAACTCAGGGACAATCGCCGGTTGGTGTCCCATCACTTTACTAAATTAAACTTGTCTAAAGGGCCTCTGCGTGTTGGCTTCGGCTCCATGTACGCCTTCCAAAGGTCCGGGACTCCCATAGTCCCGTGAATGGTAAAAAATAATAATAATAATAATAAATCATTTTATTTCAGACAACATATAAGTCCATACATTCATGAAAATAATTAAATTAAATGATGTTAGTAGCTTACATCTAAGTGTTAGTAATTAATTGACAGGGGCATGTAACCCACAGCAATGACGGATGTAGGGGCAGTCGTACCTGTCCCCTATCATTCTCAGGATGTTGTTGGGACTGCCACGCACCCGGCGCCCCAGGGATGCGGCTCTTTTGCGCATAGTCGCATAAAAGCAGTCCATTCTTGCTTCTGCAAACATCCCTGATGCGTTAAATATGCGTTAAAAAGTTATGATTGTGTACGAAACATTAAAAAAAATATGTATACAGGGTTGGGCAGATTAAGTGTCCTAGTTACAAAGAGCCATAAAATTAAAACAAGACAGTTTTTTTTTAAATTTATCACCTTTTTATTTTTAGCGTACTCTATACTTAAAAAAACTAATTCATAAGTTCAAATCGCTCGCCATCAGCTTTAATAACTTGACGCATTCTTCCATAGAATGCATTGCACGCGGCACGCACTTAGAGAATTTAGAACTGGAGCACGCATTGATACAATTTCCTAAGCACAAAAGTCTGTCACTTTTTGGGGGAGGTGAGGTAACACTACATACACAATACTCAACACAAATGCAAAATTCGCTCTCATTGCTACACACCTACACCACTAAAAAACAAAAATACTAGCTTAAAATTACGCACTCATGCACATTTTTTTATTACCAACATGTGCTTACACAATTTTAAAATAAAGATGTGTGCATTATCTTACCGAATATCAAACGATTATTAGAGATGAGATGCATATCTACTTTGTCGATATCGATAATTTCTAAGGTTGTGATATAGATGGCAGCACTTTACTACACGAGATTAACCAAATATGCGCCATTCATTATATATTAATATATTGTAAATTATTATATCATAAGGTAAAGAATACCATTTTAAGAAATAATAATAAAATGTATATTCAGTTTTACCAGCGTATAAGATGGAACAAAAGACATTTATTCAGTAAGTGATCAGAGAACCTACTATAAATACTATAGTTTAATTCTACTAAGATTACAAACAAATAGATGAACAAGATTTTGATGCTCACCAAAACAAATCGGCCGTGAGTTCGACGAAGAGTTATGAATTGACGAGCTTTCGTTTGTTCTACGATCTCTGTTCGACATAAGGCTGAGTTAGGTACTCTTCAGTTTTACAAAGACCCGTTTTGACGACCAACCCGCAGCCAAAGTTACAAGATAAGTACGATAATAGAAACAGAAACAGAAAAATATTTATTGCCCTCTCAGCACAGTAGTTTTACAAATTATTCCTTAAGATAGATACTTAAACTACAAAACTACAACAGTCTTAACAATGTCTACAAAAGTTCTGGCAAAACGTTCAAAACTCAGCTTATGCTGTGAGACAGGTCTACACAGCGCTGTTTTTCAGCCTGTACCTGTCTCTCAAAGTGTAAATTAGCCTTAAGAGCACACTGCATACACCATAACGTAAAACATAAATAAAACTTAACACAGAACAAAAACATACTACGAGACCCGCGTTCAGTCGGCGACTTTTAAATACAAGCGGGGTAGTTGACACTTTTTTTTTTTTTTATTTAGCATAACCTAATACTACCACAACCACTTAAACAAAAAGATGATTTTATTTCCAATTACTTAATCAGACAGACAGAGCATTCCTAAAAACCAGAATTTAATTTAAATTTTACGTTTAGTGGTTATATTTAAAAAAAAAACAAAAACGGAACAGGAAACAGGGGTTTCTTCCTCAGCCATCTCTTAGCTGTTTGTCGAAAAGAGTTCTCCGAATTTTGAGTTTGAAAGTTGGTAGTGACATTTTAGTGCGTAATAATCAAGGCAAGGTAACTAAACCTGCTCCTTGTTAGCTTGTCTTCGAGCCCACAAGTAATCTTTTGTGAATTTACTAATAACGATTTATTACGCGTTATTAATCATCATTTACACAATCACGAGGCTGTCCTATGTTAAAAAAATACTGGGTAATAATTACTGGTTTTTAAAATGTATTAATTTAGTATAAATATGCCGAATGCATTTTTGTGGATTCGTTTTTTTTGAAAGATATGATAGCCTGGTGTTTGTGTATTTTTCCATTACAGCTTTACACATTTCAACCTTATGATTGACAAATATATCAGAGGTATGGTTTTCGATGTTTGAAAATATATCATTTCCCACGAAGTGAGCCAAACTTTTGGCTACAATATAATTAGTTGTAAAAGCAGAGTTAATTCTTTTATTTTCATCCAAACCCAGTCTTATCACTTTTTCACATTGTCGGCATAATGAAATTACACTTTCTGACGCGTAGCTTAAGTAACCCTTCGTTTTGTGATAAATAAAACTCTGGTCATCGCATGGTCCAAAAAGACCTCTAATGCAACTATCGCATTTTATTTTCTTTGCCAATGCGAATGCCACATAACCTGCTATATACTCTACTACCTTTTCTCCAAAAGGAGAAAGAAAGATTTGACATTCTAAGTCAAATAAATCTTCTTCAGACTCTTCTTTTCTCGTTTCTGAAACATTATCACGAGCACCTGGAGATGTGATGTTTATCTTTTTTATTGCGGAGGAACAATTTAGAATGCTGATTTTTTCCAAAGGAATACAGTTTGTCCCACTTACGTTTATGATCATTTCCTTGTGTATCAAAAGCTTTTTATATATAGCCTCAAATTGACGAGCTGTTGGGTTATCTGAAAAACCGCCATGACTTCTTACGTTGGAAAACACAATTTCGATATGATCCTGGCTTATTTTATGAAATGGAAGGTAACTCAGTCCAGTTTCAGTATTAAGAACTAAATCATCGAGCATTGCTTTTGCACTTTTGATACAAATGAGCATACCTAAAAATCCTGTATGTCGCGGGCTATCCAAAATATTTACTCGTTCTATTAGATTTTTTCGGTTTTTGACGTCAGCTTGTAAATGCATTAGAAGAAACTTGCCTTCGTCTAATCTGTCACAACATTTCTTGTAATTATTTTTACACATGGCTTTTTTAAATCCAATACCGCATGTTTTTGAATCTAATATATCAAATATATCGTTAATGAGTTTTAAAAAATCTGCAGTAGCAATTGCATCTTGGAAATCGGTTAGATTTAGTTGCGTTTTGCAAAAGGTCAAGGCATCTGCTACGCTTTCGCTGAAGAGCTGGGCTGCAAGGCGGACATTCATGATTTTAGTTTTGAAATAGACGTGATTAGATCTCAATTTATTGGCGAGGTGGAATAATTCTTCCTCCTGCAGTTTGTGTAGATTTGTAATATTGTTCCAATTAATAACATTCCCCGAGCTATCTATGAAGTATTTATAAAATTTAAAAGAATTTCTGATTAGCTTGAGCATATGACAGGGATCAAGAAAAAAGTGCACCTTTTGACCAGTTGATGGATCTACGAAAGTCGTTAATAAATTGTTGGGGTCCATATTGCAGCCTAGTTCTTCAGCCATGCTAATATTTGTTTTTGTTCCATCACACGTTAAAGCCTTAATTTCTACTCCAGTTTCGCGTACAAGTTGCATAGCTGTAGTGACTAACTGAGCTTTAAGCTTTGCAGACACTCCTTTCACAAGAAAATAACCAATAGGCACCTTCCAAGTGGTATTTATACCGACCAATAAAAACATTAGTGCATCAGTGTTCCGTCATCGGCATAATCGAACCCATTATCGACATGTCCATAATGACGTTGACTGTTTGTCACCCATTCGGGGAATTCTTTGATCTTCATTTCATCAAACACGAGAGTGCAATAAATATTTTTGTCAGGGTTCGCCTCTTTTAATAATTTCAAAGTATTTAATGCTTCCTTGGTAAAACCTGGACGACCGTTAACGTTTGCATACCACTTTGTTATTGTTCGTGGATGTGGCAGTGATGTACCAAATGTTTTCCTCACGTATCTGTATGCCTTGGGTGAATAGTAATGAAGCGTTAGTGCAAAACACCGTAACTCAGGTGAAAATGGTTCTCGAGTTATCTTTCCTGTGTCACTGTTCTTTATTTTGCCTCTTTAAAAGTTCTGCGTTCTGTACACCAATTTTCTGTAAAATTAGTTTTTGGTCTTTATCAATCAATGATTTTGTGTCCAAAGTTTTTAAAAGATCTTCTAATGATGTAACTTTTTTTTTTAAATATCGATTTTTTTCATTCAGTCGTTTAATTTTATTTTTCTGTTGCTCTATTGTTTCTCTTAGTTTCCTTTTTCTTGGTTACAACTCGAAACATGGTTGTTCATTCGTTCTCGTACTTGTAGTTGGGAGGGATGTGTCGTATTGTATATTTATTTGAGCAACTGTCTCCGATTTCTCCTAAGAGTAAAACAAAAGTTTAATAAACGAAGAGATTGATATAATAATGCTTATTAATGTCAAATAAAGTATTTGAGTTGGCTTGGTAGCTCAATAAAAAGTTTAAATAAATTATTTAAGACACCAACATGTTAATAGTTATAACGTTTTGTGGTGGTAGGACCTTATGCAGGCTCTGTCCAGATCGCTACCCCTATCTTATCTTTTAACATAACGCCAAGCAGCAGTGTTCACAATATTGTGTTCCGTTGTGGGGATAAAACAACCGGTAAAATGACTAGCATAGAGGCATTCCACCTTAGTCCTCAGGGTTGGCAACGCATGTGCAGTCTTAGGATTGCAGTCTTGAGTTTGTACTTTGAAGATTGCAAATGTCTAAGGGGCTCTGGTTCCACTTACCTACTATCAGGGCCCTGTTTTATAAAGCTACAAAAGTTACAAATTACAAGCAAATTTCTAGCAAAAGGAGTTAGAAAGAGACTTCCGCTTGTAATTTGTAGCTTTATAAAACAGGGCCCAGGTGGTCTGTGTGCTCGTTAGCCTTCTCCATGTTACCATAACCTTCTCTTAACCGAGCCAACTGTAACTAGTAGTAGCGTAGGACTTATACGTTTGCACCTGGTAAATGTAACAAATGGACGCCACCCACGTGAAAAATTACTAGGGTGGGCCTCGGAGTTTCTATATTATTCAAAACACTAAGAAATAATAGATTTAGGCTTTAAAAGTGAAGCTATTTTTTACTTATTATCAATAATGGCTTACTGATAAATATAACGTTGGAATGGCGTTTGTTATTAATTTTCTTCTTTTATTCGGCAGATCTCTAAATTGAGATGCCTCAAAATGCCGAGAGCAAATACAACTTGTGCGAGTTGGCACCCAGATTTTCGGTCGGTTGCTTGCTTCGACCCATTTTTGTTTCGTTCCTTCATCGTGAGGAAACCTGCAAAATTATTATTGACATTTAATATTGGGCTTCATTCTTTAAAAAAATCCGGGAGAAAAAGGACGTATCCTATATGATAATCCGTATTCTGAATTTCATTTAAATCCTTCAGCCTTTCATGCGTAATTTAGCAAGTTATAAATGCAACATTTTACAAAATAATAATTTAAAAAGATTTTTAGAAACTATTTTTTTTTTTGGGACAATCCTCTGTTACCGACTTTACTTTCTTTACAGTCATCTGTTTTCAAAATCCAACCAGCGAGTCTAAACTTGGTAGGTCGACGTCAAGTTTAGCGGATATATTATTATATTTTCGTCGAAAGTACATAAGTATGCAAAATTCGACAATCAGAAGAAGGTCTGTTAAAATCGACTTCCAAGTTTTTATTACATTGTTTTGTTAGGTAGTGACAAGAGAAGCTAATATTTTTTTAAATAAAACCACACCGCCGAAAATCTACTCAACAGCGTTAAATAATGACCGGTCACCTTAGAATTGCATATTCGGTGCCTAATGACATGAAATTTATCCAAGCTGGTGTCAAATGCACAACAGCAATGTATAGTCGAGGTAAGAAAAGGTTCGTCACTTTTTAACTCTATTTCGATACTATTAAGGTCCAAAAGCGACGAACTTTTTCTTACCCCGACTGTACCTAATCTGAATCTTGTCATCGAATTCGATATTTTTTATGTCATAAGGCACTAAATAGGCAATTCTAAGGTGACCGGTCATTATTTAACGCTGTTAAGTGTTGTGGTGGTTTTATTTATTGTTCAAACATTTTTTTTCGCTTTTTGTGATTTAATTTTCTGTTGTATTTATTTAAATATAGGCTGACTTAATGCTACAAGCATTCTTAACCTTTTTTTATCGATATAAACTAGTTTTAAATGTATAGCGACCCTATAGTTCCGAGTCTCGTGAGGAGTACGCATTAATTCAAGACATCGGGGCATCACTGTAAATTTGCTCACCCCATCGAGTTATAGGACTTATAGGAAAATACCACGTTCCACAAAAAGAACCAGTGGACCATATATATCGTTTCACTGCGAATTACCACCCAGCTGTGCCCCGGAAAATATTTTTTTTTACCTAAAATTTATGGCGCGGTATTTTTCTATAACTCGATGGGGTAAGTTAATTTGCAGCGTTCGCCCGGACTATTCGACGTTGTCAACAAACACAGACACAAGACTGTACGCAAACAGACATATTTAAATCAAGTGAATGATTATTGATTTTACGGCTACTCTTTTAAGGTTCAATATAGCATGAAGTTGTTCCGAGTCTCGTGGGGAGTACGCATTAACTATAAAACGAATATTACACTGAAAGTTTTAAAATCGATTAGAGAATCGATGTTTGTTTCGTGCGATGTAAATATACATAAAATGCTTAATTATAATCAAAATCCACGGTGAAACGTACTTACATGTGAAATGTAATTCCATCTTTCTGCAAACATGAAGTATTTGATCGGTTTTTGCAATAAAACACGGCACAACAAGGCATTTTCCCTGGAGGTCTTGACTCATCGAAAACAACTTTGGTCATGTGAGTATCGAATAAAAACGGCTGTTAATATAAACGCACAAGATCATTTGATCTTATACCTCGGCAGAGGGGAAAGTCTGCGTAAGGCGCCTCCTGTTCTAAATTCTCTAAGGGCACGCACTACCTCGTCTGGTATTTCATCCCATATAACTAATCGATGCTTGAATGAGTTTAGATTCATGCCCTGTGTGCTCCCAATCTTGCTCAGCATGTAACCCCATATCGAAAAGTCCAAAGCATTCAAATCCGGCGATGATGCAGGCCATTCTTGCCAAGGTATAAAATCTGTCAAATTTGTTCTACACCAGTCTTGAGTGCGTTTAGCTTTGTGAGATGGGGCACTATCTTGTTGGAAGCAGTAATAGTCGTTTCCATATAATTTTTGTGCATTTTCTAGCAAATGACCCTGTAACACGTTCTGGATGTAATAGTCTTGGTTAATTTTGACACCTCGATCAATAAACAGCAGCGGTAACTTGCCTCTAGGCGATATCGCACCCCATACCATGACAGCTGATGCACTCTGGAACCGTTGTACGGCTAATTTGTCCACAGGAATATTCTTCAATGAAGCACCATAGACACGATCGTTTTGTTGGTTGTGACTGTCTTGTAACTGGAACATCTTTTCATCGGAAAAAAATAATATCATCGCCGTCGTGCCAAGCTAGCAATTCCCTACATTTTTTCACTCTAGCTTTTTTCTGGGTATCTGTTAAGCCATGATTTTTTTGTTTTTGTAGGCCTCTAGCCCAAGTTCATATTTTAAAATACGACTCATTGTTCGACGGGATATTTTCATATCTTTAGCAAGTTTGCTTGCACTTCGAGCTGGATTTCGTCTAATACGCTCACGAATATTTTTAATGATGTTTTTGGTGCGAACAGATGGCTTTCTCCCAGGTTTGGGCCTGACTTGTGAAGATCCCGTTTCTTTGAATCGCTTGACGGTCCGCGATATAAACCTTATATTGATATTTAAATGTTTCAGCGTCTTCAATATCTCACACGGTCGGTATTTTTTCTGGTACAAACCGCACACGAGCTGCCGTGCTTAGCCAAAAAGGCCTATAGGCGTTTTGACGGTTTCGAGATAAACGCGCTTTTATGTTTTTCAACGTCGCAACCTAAAACTCCATCTAAAACCGGACTTTTCTTATTTTTTTTTGTACTTATGGTTTAGTTAAAAAAAGAGCCATACGTTTGTTATATTTTGAACTCAAAATTATATATATTTTTAACTTAAAACGGACTTACGACTTTTTTGCTAAGCACTTGAGTATATTCTTAACGTGTTATACGACATTTTATCTTATTTTTCTATGAAGGTTTCTATAGCAATGTAATAAAATATTTGAGTGGATGAAGTATGGTAAAAAAAAAGAGAAAAATAATTAAATTGACTTTATTGCTCTTCAGAAACTCCTCTTTTTTAAATATTAAAACAGAAAAAAAAAAAACCCAACTGGTTTTAACTTAAATTTAAGAAAATTATAGTTAGTCAATTCTTTAATTGTCTTACTACAATTGAAAGAAAACATTCCTTTTTTTGGTTTATATTAAGTAAGTAAATGTACATTGGTATGTACTAAACTTTTATTTAAGTTCTCCTAGCAAATGTTATAAAAATAAACAGATCTAGTCATATAAATTGATGACTCATCTTGAAGCAATCTAGGTACTTGTGTTTTGTAAGTTACATTTATTATGAAATGTAATCAATAACCACATTTTGCACAATTAGGCTAAGATGTTTAACAGTGTATATTAGTGACAGGTTGTGTATTAGTTTTTAGAGTTGTAGGTAATTCTGTAGCTCTGCCTACCCCTCTCCGGGAACGAAGGCGTGAGTTTATGTATGTATGTATGTAATCAATACTTATGAAATGAGATCTCTATTTTTCCCAATTAGTAGTTATTTAATTAATAAATATCACAACATCGCTTATGAGCAAAATAGAACTTATTTAGAATAGACAACTAAATGAGTATCATTTTCAATAATTAACAACATATAAAATCAACAAATTAATGAACGAAATAAGTAGTCTTTAATGCCCTTATTTATTATATTTAAACGTTAAATAACCGTTGGGTAGCTAAACCATGCTTTGTCCTTATCTGCCAAATTCAAATGTCACAACGACAGATAAGGACAAAGCATGGTTTACGTCCAAATTGGCTTAGGAATGCGTTAATGTTACTACAATGGAGACCTTATCTATTAGTTCGTAACGGAACTATACGACCAAATTGTTAAGTATTTTATACATACGTAGATTTCCTTAGGAATTAAGGGAAAAACCAGTCTTACGTCTATTTTTTTAGTCGTTTTAAGGCACTTATAATAAAAATACGACTTTTTCGTTAACAGAATTTTATTCCTTGTAGCTTAAGGAATCCAACGCAAAAAAAAACAGAATTTGGTAATTTTCGGACATAGGCCTTTTTGGCTTAGCACGGCAGAGCTGGCGTTTCGCGTTCATTGTTGAAAACAATATAAAAACAAAATATCAAGCTGACGTGTAGAAATCATAAAGAAGGTTAAATTGTCAACATAAAAAAAAAACCAAGTGAATAAGAAGTTTAGTTATATTTAAGTAAAAAAGCCATACACAACTAGGACACTTAATCTGCCCAACCCTGTACATGGTTTATTTTATTAAAATGGGCGTGAAAATATGAAATTATGTTGAATATTTCACTAAAAACATATTCTTACGAGAAATTCGAAACGTATTTTTTTTATGTTATGTATGAACAATGGGAATTATTTTTCCACTTGGACCCTACAACATCAAAAGATATTTTGTTGGACAAAGCAATAGTTTCAAACAGAACTGTGTATGCTAAATAACAGACAATAGACTTAATTTGACATTTAACTCAATTTAACATGTATTATGGTTTGTAAATAAATGTTTTATTTGTGAATTAAATTCTCCTGTATTTTTTGTTTCTGATTTATTTTATAATTTACCTATTAGTAAATGAAGACTATGTTTTCTTACACTTGTAGCCGACGTCTATATAGCTGTGGAAATAAGGATTGATTGATTGACGTTGATTAAAGGAAACGAAGATGTTTGCCCTGAGAAGAGCAGTTGGTTCGCGTGCGATATCGGAGCAGCAGCGGCGGCGATGGTTACCGGGCGGCATCCGGCGGCGAAAGGAACGTGCACAGCCAGAGCCCACTTATATAGCGTTGTGCGGGAGCAGGCCGAGCGCCTACGCAGTGCGCGGTGGGGTAGTTGGGAAACTCAACGTTTCTATCTACCCACGTGCGTATTAGTATTTAAGAGTTTAATTTTATATGTTTAATTATACCTGGTTGCTTTAGTCACTAAGTGTGCTACCCTGTGGGTATTAATACGAACTGTATAAGCAAATTAAATATTCCATTCTGATCATCAAGCGCATTATTTATGAACATACGAGATATTCCAAACACTTAAGTGGCAAATGATTTCCAATTGCATTGATTGCGGAACAGACCGGTACGAGCTCTTCTCTTTCAGCAGATGTTACTTTAGATACTTGTTGTAGGCCTCGACAAGCTAAAATTGTTTTTGCTACGCCTGTCTCATCAACATTATATATTTGCTGCGGATCAAAGTTGTATCTAGAGTCTGTCGTCCCTTGAAAAAAAACGGTATTTTCAAAAATCTTTTAGGTGTGAACACTGATAATACGCTGAAAACTATGATTGATACTTGAATTTATGTAGCAATTTTTTTATTACTTTGGTTGAAACAATGTGTTAAAAGCCCGGAAATGACTGGTGCTCACCAACTGAGGTAGGCTTTACCTACCTATTTTTGTGGTATTAGGATTAAAACATATACTACGGGTCATTTATTTACATTATTAAAATGAGAAAATACGGGCAGCATGCACAACATACACTTAACAAAAATACATATAAGAAAATGATACTAAACTACTTAAACTGAATAAAAAATGGAAATAATAATTAAACAACAATAAAAAAACACCCCTTCCAACAAGTCCGCCCGCGGAAAGGTCCCCGAGACACTGGCTGCATTGTTGTTTTAGTGTATTTTGTACCTACCTACTAATTATATTTCTTCAATTTATTATTGAAAAAATATATTTCAAATGAAGTATTTACTAACCAGAAACAGTACTAAAATCAGAATCTAAAAATTCAATACCTTCATAAGAGAGGACTGCCAGTATCATTATTACGCACAGAAATTATAAAAGGCTCCAATTCCGTTTCCGTTACCTTGTCCCGCACTTTATACTCTTTTTCTACATTAATAGTGTGATCTGTGCATTTTTTCCAATCGTTGGCTGTGACACTATCTAAACATTCCTTTATTAGGTTCTGTTAGAAGTGTGTGGACTGTAATTTTCGTTATCTTGGCTGGTGTCCGTGGTAATCAATAAAAATGCAGGAGGTTGTTTCGGTCGTGTATTTCACCGGGATCGCCGATGTAAGAAGGGGGGAAAAAGACAAAGATATACATGAACAATACTATAAGTTGGTGTTGCCAACATGCTGCCGGCCCAAAAAGATATAGAGCGCCATCTAGCGGCTAATAGCGTAACTACGCCTTATAAATAATTATCGAAAATTTTACAAAGATAGTGGCGCCATCTCTTGGCACATAGCGAAGCTACCGAATGTTAATACAATACAATAAAGAAGATTAATTTGAATTATTATCTTCTATGGGAAGTATACACAATTTATGTATACCACGGAGGTGAGTTTTATTACCAGGCGTTTTAACTTCTACTGCCCTCACCTTTCCGTCATGTCCTGGAAATAATTTAATAACCCTGGCCATCGGCCAACACATAGGGGGTATATTATCTTCTTTTAGAATAACTAAAGTACCTAACTTTATATTACAATTTTCAATTAACCATTTAGGTCTATTTTGCAACACATTTAAGTAATACTTGTACCAATGTTTCCAGAAAGTTTGTTTTAAATGTAGGCACTGTTTCCAAAAGGTAAGTCTATTTTGTGGTATGTTAGTTACATCACTTTCTGGGTACATGGTAAATGGACTACCTATTATAAAATGTCCAGGTGTCAAATAACAATAATCATCCGGATCTGATGACAAAGGTAAAAGTGGACGACTGTTGAGGACAGCCTCTATTTCAGTCAGTACCGTTGACAATTGTTCATATGTTAAAACATTAGATTTCAATGTTCTTTTTAGGTGATATTTGGTGCTCTTCACGGCTGCCTCCCAGAGTCCGCCGAATGTAGGCGAGTAGCTAGGTATAAAGTGGAAATTTATGCCCTTTTGTGCCGAGAATTCGTGCACTTGCGCTTTGTGACTCTGTGAAGACTGCAGTGAGAATAGCTCAACTAACTGGCTCCCTGCACACTTGAAGGTACTAGCATTGTCGCAATGAATTTCCGTGGGCAATCCTCGTCTCGAAATCAATCGTCTTAAACACGCTAGGAAGGTATTTGTGGTTAAGTCAGAAGCCAGCTCTAGATGAACTGCCTTCGTGGCAAAACACACGCATACTAAAATGTATCCTTTACCTATAACGGATCGCCTAACTCGAGAAAGTTTGACTTGGACTGGCCCAGCGAAATCCACTCCGATTTTTTCAAACGGTCGGCTAGTAGCTGTGACTCGACTCGGTGGCAAGGAACCCATCAGCTGTTTTGCTACAGTTGCCTTTTGTCTAAAACAAGTAATACATTTATGAGTAACTTTCTTAATTTCCATCAAGCCATTCACTAACCAAAACCTTTGATTCAAGCTTGCAAGTATAAGCCTAGGTCCTGCATGCAGTAACCTTTCGTGCTCACTCCTGATAAGTAAGTTAGTTATAACAGAATCCTTGGGTAATAAAGCTGGATGTTTGTGAGAGTAGGAAATATCTGCATAATGAAGCCTTCCGCCTACTCTTAGAATTCCTAACTCGTCAAGGAAGGGACGAAGGTTTGTTAAATTTCCTTTTAAATTGCTACCTTTGCTTAACTCATAAATTTCAGATTTAAACCAGTTGCTTTGCTCATATTTAATTATCAACATGAGTGATTTATTTAATTCTGCGCTGCTTAAAAAGGTAGAATTTAATTTATCTTTCTTTTTGTTTATGTTATTTAGAAACCTCAATATGTATGCAAAGAGCCTAACAATTTTGTTTATGTCAGAGAAACCATATAACCTAGGGAATACATGCTTAAGCGGATTTATTATCCCCAAATTAGCGGAAAGCACCGAGCACGGTCTCTTTACCTCTGGCACATCGTGAGGCAGTTTTGGTTCGCAGCAATTGAAATCGTACTTACTGTCTTGCAGGAATTGGGGGCCCTTCCACCATAACTTGTGGCCACTCAGCTCACTCGGCAAGACCCCTCTGCTTATCAAATCTGCCGGATTCTCGTTCGTGTTTATGTATAGCCAGTGCCATCTACCAGTGTTCTGTTGAATCACATTTACTCTGTTCCCAACATAAGCTTGAAGTTTTGTAAATTCAGTATTTAGCCATGCAAGTACTATCTGGGAATCGCTGAACAAATAAACATTCTTAATGTCGAGCTTAAGTGTTAAAACGTCGTAAGTTTTCGCGGCCAGTTTTGAAAGCAACAGTGCAGCATTCAACTCGAGTCTGGGCACAGTCATTCCTTTATTTTGCGTGGGATTTATGCGTGACTTTGAACAGAGTAAATAGGTTTCAGTACTTGTACCTGAGGTGTTTGTAAGTCGCAGATACAGGCAGCACCCGTAAGCGGTCGAACTGGAAGCGTCCGCGAAGCCGATCAGATCTGCTGTCTGTGAGGCTGAAATGTCTATGTTTCTGGGTAATGCAATGGGTTTCATTTTATTTAGATCGGTCACAAACTGGAGCCACTCTGATTGTACATTAGCAGGGGGACTATCATTCCAACCCGTGTTTGAAATCCATATTTTTTTCATTATTGCCTTTGCTGTAACGACTATGGGACTTACAAAACCCATTGGATCATAGATTCTGCCTATATAGCTCAGAATGCCTCGTTTTGTTACCTTTTCGGAGTCATATGGCCCTGGGCTTGAAATTATGAACCAATCATCTCTTATGTTAATTTGCAAACCTAACGCTTTCATATTACAGATATCTTTTTGCAGATCTAGGCTATCGAAATGTTGTTGATCTGATGGAATATCGGCTAAAACTCTCTGATTATTAGAAGCCCACTTGTGAGTTATAAAACTGCCTAATTTAAGTAAATCGCACAGTTGGGCTCTTGCTTGTAGCGTAGTGCCCAAATTATCATTTGAATAAATTATGTCATCGACATATGTATTGTTTTTGATTATAGATGAAGCTAGAGGGTGTGAACTTTGAAATTTATTTGCTAGCTCACTTAAACAACGTGTTGCTAGGTAGCTTGATGATTTAAGACCGTATGTAACGGTGTCTAATCTAATGCATTTTACTGGCTCATCCATGTTATCCCTCCATAATATGTTTTGCAAGGATGTAAATGCGGGATTAACATGAATGTTCCTAAACATGCGCCTAATGTCAGCAGTAAATGTGTGCTTACCTAAGCGGAATAATAAAATAATTTCAAACAACTCACGTTGAACTACTGGACCATTTAATTGTAAATCATTCAAGGAGATTTTTTTGTTTGTATGCATAGATCCATCAAATACTGTACGAAGCTTTGTTGTTTTGCTGTTGTCATTTGCTACAGCATGATGTGGAAGAAAATATACTGCTTCTTTATTTAAATCGTACAGCTCAATGTCAACATAGTGACCATGATTGAGTGCTAAATATTCATGAATAAAGTTTTGATACTGCATGAATAAATCTGGGTTCATGTGCAGTTTCTTTTCAAGGTTTAAAAACCGTTTCATAGCATAGTGGAAAGATTCCCCAAGAGTATCACGCACTTTCGATAATGGTAACTTTAAAGGTATGTCAACATCGAATCTATTATTATTCAGCTTCACAGTACTTTGAAATATTTCTTCGCAAAGTTCCTGTTCCGAGGTCTTTTCATTTAAAATCTCTGGCACTTTTTCAGTGGTCCAGAATTGGGACAAAATCTCGTTGATATTTGATTCACATTTTAGGACTACTTTGTTACAAGTGGGCTTCACAAGATAAGTGGGTAAATTGCCTCCTAGGACATGACCGAAAACAGTTTTAACTACATACAATCTTTGCTCAGGGTGTGCAGTCTGCGGCAGCGTCACTGTACCTCTGATCGGCATCGCAGGCGAGTCCAGCTGCATCAATTCGTCGGGCATCAGAGTCTGAAAAAATATGTCAGACCCAATGAGGATATGTATCTCTCCTGGTTGGTTGAACTGCTCATCCGCCAATACAATGCTAGTGGGGATATTAAATCCAGAAATATCAAATTTAGTTTGAGGCAAATTGCATGTAATTTCATCTACAATGTGACAAGTAATTGTAGTCCTAAATGGTGATTTCAATGAGTGAATTTCAAGAGGGACACATGCCTTCGCACTAGTTTTTGAATTGGTTATACCAACAATGTTTAAATTGTTACGCTTGGACTTAAGACCTAATAACTGCACTACCTTTGATGTGACAAAGGATACCTGTGAGCCACTATCCAAGAGTGCTTTTATGTGGTACTCCGTACCGTCGCTTCCTACAACCTTAACTCGAGCTGTGGGAAGAAGCACATTATTATTTGTATTGCCTGTCAATGTGACAGGTGGCGATTGCAGAGCTGGATTGCAGTGTAACAGAGTGTTGTGCTGTTCCTTGCACTCTGCACACCGGAAATGGTACCTACATCGACCTGAATGTCTACCCAAACATATCTCACACATCTTATTATCCTTGATAAATTTCAACCTTTCATGTGCTACCTGCATTTGAAACTTTTTACATTTAAATAATTTGTGATCTTTACACTTACAGTAACTGCATTCTGGTGCCGCTGATACGATATGCACTGCCATCCTGTTTCCACCCAATGTTGATGGTTGCTGCACGTGACTTCGAGTAGCCTGCTCGGTGCTTTCCATAGCGAGTGCCCTCTTTTCTATGAACTTTAAGAAGACTTGCAGTGTTGGTTCCACGTCGTGATCTCTCTCAAGTTCATAGGCGCGAGCCGTAAATGAATCTAGTTTCCGTGACAAAATACACAGTAAAATCGCATCCCAGTATTTTACATTAGGTTCATTGTTTTTTATTGCAGCTAGTGTTTGATTAACTAAGGACAAGAAATTCCTGAGGTTTTCTGAAGTTGACCTAGTTATTTGTTTTAAATCTAATAATTTACATATGTACTCGGTAGTTATTCTGTGCTTGTTACTATAGCGATCATTTAAGATTTTTAGTGCTTCTGCATAAGTTGCATCTGTTATCGGAAGGTTTTTTATAAGGTCTAAGGGTTCATCTTTCAAAAATGAGCGCAAGTAGTACAATTTTTGAACTGAATCAAGGCTTTTGTCGTTGTGTATCATTGAAGTGAACAAATTGATGAAAGGCAAATACTCAGTAAACTCACCATCAAAGGTTTGTATAGTAATTGGTGGCAACTTTCTGGTAGCGGTTGGTGGCGTGTTAAGAGGCGGCGTGGACATAGCTTTACGCGAATTTAACTCTTCGTCAAGTACAGTGAGCGTAATGAGGTAACTCTCCTCAATCGCATCATACCTTTCACCGTCGGTCGGATCCAAATACATAATTTCTTTGCACAAGGCCTCATACTCACTGAAGGAGCTAACAAGTTTGCCGCGTTTGTTTTTGAGATATTCAATTGAATGAGTTTGCAAAGGTTGAGCCACAAACGACATTGCCCTGGTTATTGATGATTTGCAGTAACCACGAGCTTTAATCTTTCTGCCCAACGAATCATCTTCACTCTCGGAATGCGGCATCTTGCCACGCGCCGCGCCCTTTGTTTGCACGAACCACAACTATCACTATTTTTGCTATAATTACGTTATGATCCCCGTACCACCAATACAACACAAAAATGTTTGTCTTAAATTACCGTCTAACCGTTAAGTTAAAAACTATAAATTTACGATCAGAGTTACAAGTTACAACAATCAGCACAGTGAAATGATGACAAAATGGCGGTTTGCTTTGCTAATTTGCTTCCTTGTTCGATGTGACGCCCGAGCGTCGTGCTGACTCGTTCGCTCTTCCGTATAATGACGATGTAGCTGTCCCACTTGTGTTCGAGGAATTTGATTGCGTCGCCTTCGCGCATGCGTAGACAGAAGTCAATGATTCTTCGCACTTGGTCGGGTTACGAATTGCGTCTCTCTCTAACTTGCGGGTTACCTGCTGTATGTGCTCCTCACACTTCAGTGGGGCTTGCGCGGGCGACACCGAGAATAAGATGATGTGGATACTTGCGCGCGCTGCTGCTGCCTGAGTATACGGCCAAATGTAGGTGTCCGTCGAATGCTCCTTGCGACGAAACACGATGCCGGGCCTTTATAATTATAATGAAAAATGGCGACCTTTTTGTTCCAAGGTTTCTTGATTTGCGATGATTTTTCTACCCCGAAAACTCCTGAGTGCTCGTACCACGAACGTTTTCTTCACGAGAAGGACCAATGTTAGAAGTGTGTGGACTGTAATTTTCGTTATCTTGGCTGGTGTCCGTGGTAATCAATAAAAATGCAGGAGGTCGTTTCGGTCGTGTATTTCACCGGGATCGCCGATGTAAGAAGGGGGGAAAAAGACAAAGATATACATGAACAATACTATAAGTTGGTGTTGCCAACAGGTTCTCCATTGCTTCGCCTGGAATTCCTAAATTCTTGTTAGCAATTTTTCGTTTTGCCAAGCTCCATATAAGTTCGATTGCATTTAAGTCACAATGATATGGTGGAAGTCTCAACACCTCATTACCATGCTCTTTTAAAACTTCTTGTGCTTCATATATCGGAGTTGTTTTATTTTCATTCACAAGGCTCATAAGCTCAGGCTTCGTGAAGTTTGGTTCATAATGAACTCCATTTTCCGCAAGCCATTTCTGAATGTCAGCCTTTAAATTATTCATATTTGGTGACTTATTGATTTGTGTTACTTGAAAGCTAGCATTGTCCATCCATGACAATAACACTGGGCTGGGTTAGGTTAGGTATTAATTTTTCACGTAACCATTTCATGAAATTATTTCTGTTCATATCATCATGATAATCGGCCATTTAAGATTTGGTGCTGAATACTAATAATGCATTGCAAACGAAACCCTTTTCAGATCCAGCATGGACAACAATATGCCTTTTTCCTGAAGATATTTTATCAATTTCTCCTCTTGTGGATGGCCCTTGTCATGATTTTTTAACATTATAATTTTGGTGTAGGGGAGCGGGGTGCTAGTTGTAACATATTTCTGTTAAAGGTGTATTGTACGAAATATATTTATATTTTGTCGGCTGTAACAGCTTTAATCGATAGCCTAACTATCCTTGCCTTCAATTCAAATGGAAAATCGCATAAATTATTATCCACAAATTAAATATTTGCATTTTTTTTTTAAAAACCGGTTGTTACAATTTGACCTGTGGGGTAGGTAGTAACAATAATAAAATAATGTATTTTGCTATTCATTTTAGCATTTATTGTAACTAAAATTATTATTCGGAAAGGTCTTAACCAAAATAATTATATAACTGAATAAAAATTAAAAAATAAACAACAGTTTCCTCTTTTAACTGAATAAACTCGCGTTACAACGAAAATCACAACACTTATTAATTAAATGTCTTCTACATTTAACATTTTAATAATTATAGTCACTAAATTCACAGCGAGTAACCTTAAAACACACCCTTTGTACCTTAATTTTAATAATCAGCCCTTTCACATGATTTATACATAATAATTATATAAATTGTAATCAATCTTTATCAGAACAATTAATACAAACATAAGACACTGAATCTCCCGTTACACATTTGACATGAATATTATTATTCGAAAAGGTTAAACAAAACAATCATATAACTGAATAAAAAAAAATAACAGTTTCCTCTTTTAACTGAATAAACTCGCATTACAACCAAAATCACAAAACTTATTAATATAATGTTTTCTACATTTACCATTTTAATAATTATAGTCGCTCTAAATTCACAGCCATTAATCTTAGAACACAACCTTTGTACTCATACCTTAATTTGAATAATCAGCCTTTTCACGTCATTATTTGTACTTAATAATTATATAAGTGGTAATCAGTCTTCATCAGAGTCACAATTAATACAAACAAAAGACACTGAATCTCCCGTTACACATTTGACATGTGCCCACATTTTGCATATTATGCACTCTACCCAATCTTCTTTAATAGATTTGCTGTAGGCCTCGCCGCAAACTAGGCAATACCATTCTTCTGGTTCCGACTCTGAATCAGAAACCAAAATTCGTTTCTTTACTCGTTCTTTTGTTGATTTTCCAAGTCTCTTGCCTTTTCCTATTCCCTTGCCTTTTTCCTTATTCTTGCCTTTCCCTTTATTCTTGCCTTTGGCTCTATAATTTTCCTTTGTCTCCTTGTTTTTTTGTTTGTTCATTTTTTCTTGATGTTCTTTCTCTAATGCATCTTTTTCTGGGGTGTCAGTTAATATGGCAGATTTTCTTTTGCGACGATTGTTTACAGTTAGTTTTCGAGGTGGTGCCTTTGGCAAAGGTCTAATTTTTGAAGGTGACAATGTGTCTAGATTGCTTTGCAAGCCAGAAGGACCTGGTTCATTTGCATGTTCAATTGCCTGTATGATTTCTGAAGTGCTTATGTCAATTTCAGGAGCAGAGTCTAATATTTCTGGGTTCTCAAGGTCCAATGTCAAACCACTAATGTTCGGTGTAATGTCAGGAGTTCTTTGTGACTCATCAGCAGGATTTGGGCGATCAGTGACAAATGATGGTGCAAAGTCACTGTCTGTAAAGATGTCTGCATTGAATGGCCATATGCCAGATGCTTTAAATCCGCTCATGATGTTTGCAGGGTTCATAGCCAGCGGTAACGAGTCCTTAACTACGCCTGGAAGGTCATGTATGGTCATAGTTTTGCCCGGATTATTGTGCATCCAAGCAGTTTGGGCTCTATTTAAATAGTTTTTAAATGGACCGTAGACCCCCACGTCCAAAGGTTGTAAATTGTGAGAGCAATGGGGTGGAAATGAAAACATAACTATATTGTTTGCCTTTGCCTTATCCACGACGTTGATGTTTACATGTGACACATGATTGTCGACCAACAAAAGAACTGGCTCTTCAGCAGAAGGTTTCACATGTTTGATGAAATGATCAATGAACACGACAAATTCCTTTTCTGTCATCCATCCTGATGAATTTCCAAGTCCATTGCAATCGGGTGGGCCACTGCGTACAAATAAATCTGTGTATCTTATTCTGGGAAACACGAACATTGGCGGAATTGAGTTCCCAGCTGCGTTTATTGCACATGCAAGTGTCACAAGTGTTCCCCGTTCGGCTGAGGTAATAGCACCTACCTGTTTCTGTCCTCGCGAAGCTACAATTTTTTTTGGTTTCTGCACGGTTGTTACCCCTGTTTCATCAACATTCCAAATGCGTGAAGGAGTAAATTCATATTTAGCAAGCAGTCCTCGATACTTTTCAAAAAACTCGTTGACGTTGGTTTTGTTGAATGAAGTCGCTCGACTTAGTGATGTTGCCTCAGGTGTTCTTAAAGACAGTTGAGGATGCCTTCGCATGAAATTTTTAAACCAGTCTGTTCCAGCTATTTTATTTTCGTGCCAACTAGGAGGTATGTTTTTGGCTTGAAGCTCCACCGCACATTGGTAGCCAAGTTTTCTTACCTCAAAAGGTAATAAACCAAAGTATATATCCGAGCATTTAAGCAAATATTCAACCATCTTCTCTTCCGATTTTTTATCCAACACTAATCTAGGTTTAACGTAGCCAATTTTTGGTTCTTCATTTTTTTTCTTTTTAACTATATATCTGTATAAGGACACATGGCACAAATCAAAAAGTCTGCTTGCTTTCCTTATCGTACTTTTTGATTCTAAAACCTCAGCAGCAGCTAACTCATACACTTCTTGGCTTTGTGTCCCTCTCTTTGTTTTTCTTTTGTAGACCCTCATTCTAAAACAAAATAATCAATCACTTAAAATATCTACCTTTGAAATAAAAATCCATTCCTTAAGGGGCACGTTGTAACATGGTACAACTAACCCCAGGTAAGTGTTACAACATGCCCCATGTCGCGATTTTATAAATAAATTGAGATTAACAAAAAAACACTTGATTTTTAAAGAAAACTCATAAAGAATATCAAAATTAAATATGTTCTCTATGATCTCTTACAAAAACAAATTCACGAAAGTAACATTTAATCATCAAAAATCAATATTTAGGTTTTTTTTTTTTACGATACCTTGCAAAAATGACGCTCGTACACACAGCCGCTCTCTTAGCTGTCCGGCAGGGCACTGCCTGTGCTTACGTAGTGCGGGGGGATACCACGATTAGATGTAGGCATAAAAGTCATGCAATAGTGTTGAAATTCGTGGTTAAGTTTGCGTGTTACTATTTACCCCTGTTACAACTAGCACCCCGCTCCCCTACGTATATTTCATCAAGGTAAACTATTAATTTTCCTTGTTTCCGCTTCTCATCAATTGTTCTAAGATATCTATGTCGCCACGCAGACAATTCAAACTTTTCAATAAGAACTTTTCTCTCATTTTGGTTCTTTTTGAACTCATCCATTTTTGAGTAATAATTGTCTCAATGTATCATGACTTCCAGAAAATCCAATTGATTCTCTTAACCCTTAATTGGGCATGGCGAAAGTATTGAATTTAGGGTTATACAAAGATATGTATATTTTTTTATGCAGGTAGAAGATAAAAACACCATACTTAGTTTTTATAATATGTCTTATTTTTTTATAAAAAAATACGTGGGAATTATACGCCTTCAGGCCATAAAAAGTCTCCTAGTAGATTAGTTGATTATTTTATTTATATTTATATGAAATTTACTCTGCCATAGGGCCAGAGATCCTTAAGTGGAACTTTTCAAAACATGGAGCACCGCATAAAGCGACCTGGCATATACCGCAAAAATATTTTGAACGTTGCTCTTTAGCTCGCGTGCTGCAAAAACGGCATCTTCTATATTTGCCACTTTGCGGCATATGCATTCCCATATTTGAAAAGCGTATTTCATCTGGAACTGTAGGTACACCTCCTTTTTTATTTTTGAAAATAGGTGCTTGTCGTTCCCGATTGCTGAAATTATCAATCAAGGCACGCCCTAAGCGTAAACGATAATCTCGATGTATATTTCTGCGTCTCAAACGTCCTGTAACAAAATAAACACGAGAATTAATACTTTATACATTAGAATACATACCTAATTATTGTATTTTTGTATTAATGTCAAATTTCATACCTCTTATTCATTATGTGTATATACACATACGTAGGAGTTCTTTTTTCCTTTTCTCTCTTTCTCTCTTAAGATTTTGGTGTGTTTTCCTGCGGAAACTACGCAGGATATTTGAAATATTTTTAATTTGTTATTTATAGATGTATATAATGCTAGACTAAATAGTACCATTTTTTTTTTTTTTTTATGGCATAGAGAAGACAAACGATCACGCAGGCCACCTGATGGTAAGTGGAAACTGTGACCCATAGACATTCGCATTCACAAGACTGCAATGCAATCCTAAGACTGCAAATGCGTTGCCAACCCTGAGGACTAAGATGGAATGCCTCTATGCTAGTCATTTCACCGGCTGTCTTATCCCCAAACCGGAACACAACAATGCGAACACTGCTGTTTGGCGGTAGGTTAATGGATAAGATGGTGGTAGCGATCCGGACGGACCCTGCACAAGGTCCTAGTACCACCCGCAAACATATACTTAAATAAAATTAATTAATTTTAATTTAATTAAATATATTTAAAAAAATGACTGACTGCTGAGTTTCTTGCGGCGCTTCTTCTCAGCAGTGGTCTCCTCTTGTGAAGCGCTGGTAGATTCTTGACGTGTAAAAGTGCCCGTGCGGCCTCCGTACTGAATAAATGTCTTTATCTTTACCTTTATCTTTAGTTCTCTTGCAGGAAAATGACTTGGCAATTTCAGAATCGTGAAAGCATTTTGAGACAATTTCACTCAAGTGGTCCATTAATCGAAAGGGTAAATTATGTTCCACTAACAAAGCACAAAAATTAAGTTCTGCTTTTTTTACTTCCTCTTCTAATGGAGATTTCTTGAAAAACTGTTGCACCTGAAATAGTTTAAAAAAATACTATACCCGATCATATGCTTCTTATGTTTTTGGGATGAAGCGTGTTCTTTTAATGAAGACAGTCTTGTAACTAATTTACAATTACATGCTTTGCAAAATGCAATATCAGGATCTTCTTTAGCTCTGGAAATCCAAGAACACAGCAAGGGATCTTGTTCCCACTCAGGTCGGTAGGAACGTTCGTATTTCCTCTTCATCGTGTATGGATCAGTATTAGGCGCACCACAACTACACACATTGAACTCCAAGAGAGAATAATGAGGTAAGAGACAACAACAAACCACAAATATATTGGAACCACGATCAGTTATGTTAGTGAAAATAAACCTTATGACTGTCATATTATCTCTCATAATCATAAAGCATACCGACGTAGAAATAGAATAATCGGGAATTCCCCGTACTATATTCATGAGGAAAAATGTGACCAGCTCTTGATCTCGATAAGAAAAAAATATTTCCTACCTGAGAGGTTGCACAATTTTTTTAATATGAAAAAATGAATAATGTTTTCCATTTATGTTAAAAAATAACAAGAATCTTTAAAATATGTCAGAATCTGCCACATTTGAAATTCGTCAGCACTTTCTGCCAGAGTCAAATTTGAGAGCCTAATCCTGCCCAAATGGCAGAAATCTGCCACAAATGGTCACCCTGCATGTTTCGTTTCACGAATTTTATTTTGGGAATAGACAAATTAATGTAGTTTTTATATTTGACACTAAGAGGGATATAGCTACCTTTAGAACGATAAGAGCATTCCAAAATATGAGTGGGAAATATACTCCTTATGCCCAATTAAGGGTTAAATCTGCAAGCAAACTTCGTAGAGTTGGAACTTGTTTTTTGACGCAGTAAAATTCGTTGATATTATTGCGTATTGCTGATAAATCGAAATCATCAAGGTTGGCTACAGTTGGCTGTCGTGGACGCTTTTTGCCTGGCGTGTTCCACTCGCCTTGGTTTATTGTACCTTATTTTTTTATTCATCGTTATGTTTTAACGCTTACATCTGAAAGTTCAATTCTTAAGTTCAGTATCAAACACATTCATAAATTCAAATCACTTTATAAGATAACATAATCTACGTATAAAATATAGGAATATAAATGAGAAAATAACTACCTACTAACCTGTCTTAGCAGAGATTCTCGTCAGGTAGTCTGTTTCAGTTTTTTTTTTTTATCTTATATGGCTATGAGCTGCTTAACTAAATTATCAATTGTATTTTTTATTTTATCTTCCAGGGTACCTACCTGGAAACAATATAGGTTACGTTATTAAAAAAAGCAGAAAAACATTAAGCTTTAGTTCAAAAAGAGAAGAATATCACTGAAGTGACTGCCAATGTTAAGTGCTGAAGTAATATGCAACCACATGACTACTAAAACAGTACTTAAAAGCGAAATAAAAGTAAGTATAAATGATGATAATTGAGACTAAAGTATCAAAATCTTGTAGTCGACCTATTTTGATGTTAACACGATCTCATCCAAAAGTTGTCGCTTTTCATGTATCACTTTATCAAACTCACTCTTCACATGATTATATTTATATTCTAACACTCCCTTTGATAGATTTTGCCATTGTAGACTCAAAATATACGCCCAAATTAAACAAAAACCGTCACGCTACGAGGTTATAATAATATTTGTGACTTGATGTTTGACAGTTAAATAGTGTTGCCATATAAACAAATCAGATAAATGGTCGTGGACTCGACTCGCTTGACAGACTCTATCCAACAGGTTTTTTTAAATTTTCGAAGAATTGTCATTATGTAGAATAAAAGCTCGTTGCTCTTGACAGGCTTGTAGCCTCATTATGGCGTTGCATGAATCCCCAAAACCAGTCATAACTAGCTTCTTGTTTAACTTCCCAATTGTCAGGACTTTTTTTGACAAACTGATAAGCCAAAACACGAACATTCTTTGGAGTAAGGCCATGGTACAACTTACCAGCTGTCTCCAAATACTGGGCTAAATATTTTTCTTCTGCGTCAGTTAATACCTGTGATCGCTTGTAGTTAGGTGCATACTCAGTTTCTTCATTCGATTCTTTTTGGCGTCTTGCGTAGCTTTTTAATGTCATTAGCGGTACGCCATGTTTTTTGTAAGTTCCTTTCCTACTTCTGGCTAAAACTTTTGGTACAGCAAATTTTAAATTGTCTTTATTTATGGGTAGGTACTCTTTTTTTTGAACCATCCTATAGTCTTATATGTTCGCGGCATGGTTTATCCTAAAGAAAAAGTAATATATTAATGACAGCACTATGAATCCTCTAGTTATTTGATTACAAGGTAGACTTGATCCCTCACGGGGTGACAATACATGATCCCGGGGTGATGTCACCCCCAAATAAAAAGTACAAGTCTCCCTATACATACAGGGCGAACGATATGAAGTGTTACCAAATTCACAAAATCGAGCCTGGTGTCAAAGTAAATGCGACTTACTATCGGGAAAATGTTTTGGAAGCTGCGTTGGAGCCTTGGGCACGCAAATATTTCGGTAGTAGACCGTGGACATTACAACAAGACTCGGCCCCGGCTCATAAAACTCGTGTGAACCAAGAATGGCTGAACAACGCGTTCCACATTTTATTTCGTCCACACAATGTCTTTCGAATTCCCCAAACGCGAACCCGATGGACTTTTCTATCTGGTCCATTGTGGAGAGCAAGGTGAGGAGAAGAAAACATGCCAGTATGGATGCATTGAAGAAAGCGATCATACGTAATTGCCATTGCATACCGTAGGATCACATTCGTGCAGCGTGCAACTCATTTTTCTACCGTCTGAAGGCTATGGCCTGCAGAAGGTGGTCATATCGAGTTAAAATAAAGTAATCTTAAAAATTTGATATCTTTTTCAAAAAAAAATCTTAATAATGAATAATTTGGGACAACAAAAAAAAATCGTAGCCTTTTGAATTTGGTAACACTTCATATCGTTCGCCCTGTAGAAAGGTTATCAAAAGTGTGGTACTGTTATCAAAACTATTGATCACGTATTGCAATGAAATTAACAATTATATCTATACTTAAATAAATAACTAACATAATAAACATACTCACTAATAGCATCTCTTTCACTTTTTATTAAATAAATCCAGCCAAAACTTACCAAAAAATTAATATCACACAATTTTGTCTTTGTCCGCCATTTGCAAGCCACTGACATTTGTCCAAACCCGCCATGATAGAACATGAAGTTAGCTACGAATGAATGAGTGTTGCTAGCGTAAAAACATGTATCTCGTTTGGTAAAACTTAAAATGAAGTTTATCAAGTGTCCCCTAGGGATCATCGCTCCTCAGTTTCCCCTAGTATGTATATTACAGAGACTAGGCGCTCTATTCGACAAAGCAAAACTTCTTACAAGAGAGTGGGTATTATTATCTCCAAATACAATGTAAAATTAGTTTAATTAACAATGATAATGTAGGTAATCACCATCGCATCATCGCCAACGTCGTCGAAGTCTTCATCGGAATAAATTCCTTCGTCATCTTCATCGCCAAGCAAGTGCTCTATTTGAGAGAACTCCATTTCGTTAAAGTTCATTGGCGGGTTATGAGCTTGCTCATATCCAAAAATGTGCATTATGTCTCGCTCCACATCTTCATCGGTACGTTTACAATACATAAAAAAAAAAAAATTTGCTGAATTAACCACAGTTGTAGGCATAAATCGGAGTCCGGTATGAGAGCAGAGACCAAAGTAGGCAGATCAATCGAAGTCCAGGATAACAGCCGAGGTCACAGAAGGCAGATCAATCGAAGTCAGTTTAACAAGCCGGTAGTCGTCAAAGGATCACAACATTCACAAGTTCACAACCCACACGAAAGGCACTGAAAGCACAGGAGGTCACCCGATACGTCTGGCGCAATGCACTAACTAATATTGAATGATCCTAACTGCCAAAGTCAAATTTGCCACCACCAACCACCCCACTTTCATTTAATTTTGGAAAATACCACCGCGCGGCGTCTTACCTGGCAACTCTTTTGTTCTCGACTCCTTATCCACGTATGCAAGGCTTACACAGTAAGAGCTGTTTGCGTGCGAAACTAGATAAGACAACTAACCATTCGTTGCGCAGGTAAAAAAAAACTTACATTTATCCTCTTTGGAGATATTTTTACTTTTGCATTTTACGATAGATAATAATTCTTTAGCATTCGCGTAACTAGATAGGTATATGGGATAACTCAAATAAATAATTTACCATCAACATCTTCATCTGCAAGTCTTTATTGAAAATAAAATAAAATCAATAGAAATAATTCTCGACGGTTTCGGAGGCCTTAGGTATTACGTTTTACCTAATAACGCTTACGATTCAAAATAGTCTCACATCGCGCTGCTCTACTTCACGCATCCCGCCACTGGTGCCTGCCTACACAAACCCTGGCTAGCCTGTAGCCTAATTAACCCTTTAATGCGCAAAGTATTTTTTTTTTTAATTTTGTAGGTTATTGCTGAAACTTGGGTCATTGGTTGTATTTCTAAAGCTTGTCCCAGAAAAAAATGTCGCTTATTAATTTAAAAAAAATCCGTATTAAATATTAAAATTCACCAAATTTTCTAATACCGTTTTATTTGATATTCCTTTAAATATTATTATTTAACCATAAATACCAGTTTAGAATTAGTTCATCCAGAAACTTCTTAATTTTCCCTTGACACCTGCCATCAAAGTTTGTACATCGTCATCGGTGATCAGTTTGGAAGCTTCATTCCACTTCTGCTTGAAGTCTTGAACTGAAGTGGCATTACTTCTATGTTTTAAAAGCTTCTGTTTCACACGAGCCCAATATTTTTCAATGGGTCGTAACTCCGGGCAGTTGGGAGGATTGAGAGTTTTTTCAACAAAATCGTCATTATTTGCTTTGTACCACTGTATTGCTTCCTTCGTGTAGTGACACGTGGCCAAATCAGGCCAGAACAGGACAGGTGAAGTATGCCTCTTAAGGAATGGCAACAATCGTTTTTTGAGGCACTCATTCGGGTATATATCACCATTTATGGTTCCATTAGCAAAATATGGTGTACTGCGTTTGCCACATGAACAGATCGCCTGCCACACGAGAACTTTCTTTGCAAATTTATCCATTTTGATAACCTTATACTCTTCACTTACTACTTTTCTGTCGGTCCCAGAATAATAGTGGTGTCCTGGAAGTCATTTGAATTCAAGTTTGCAGTAAGTTTCGTCGTCCATAACTGTACAATATTTTTTCTTAGTCATTTTTGAATAAAGCTTTCTAGATCTCGTTTTAGACTCTTTTGACTGTTTTGCATTTCTGTTGGGCACTTAAGTTTGTTTAAACGTTTTTATAGAACATTTTTCCTTCACTCGTTGCACTGTAGATTTCGACGTTTTAAAGTTCTTGGCCAAGTCTCGTACAGAGAGGGTAGGTTTTTTCTGTAAAGCTGTTATAATCTTCTTCTCGATATTCTGGTTTACAAACCCTGGTTTATGTCCACTTCCAGGCCGTCGCCGTATACCACCTGTCCCCCTGAACCGTTTTAAAACCCTTTGAACGGTTCTTGTAGACGTTTTCAGCTCTGATGCCACTTTCTTCGCAGAGATGCCTATATATTGAACATATTTGTACAAAAAAAACTCGTGTAACTTTTCTTGCACCGACGACATCGTTGAACATCTAGTACTGACAACGTATTTTTTAATTTTTATTTATACATTATAGAGCATCCTACCGGGAAACATAGTTTTCAAACCTCTAGATTTCATCCTGATATACAACTGCGTCTAATAATGAGCGACATTTTTTTCTGGGACAAGCTTTAAGTCTAGAAAAATAAAATAAAAATTCTGTTATGTTCACGTGTGTAAATAATATAATTATGTAGGCTACAAACAACATTGCCCAGCACTCACAACAAGACATTCGTTTGTGTATGTAGTATACAGACAACGTTGCGCAGGGTAAAGACACAAAATAAAACACAATTTTATTTATAAAACATTTAATGTTGAATATGAAAATTATTAAAAGAATTTTTTTTTTAAGTGTAACATAATCGAAGTTGACATTTAAAACACTGAGTCGCGGTAAATCCACCTTTGCAAAACTTGCATCTAGCTTGGGAAGCAGAAAAGATAGGCAAATGACCAACATTGTCCTACCTCACGCCATCGGAGGGTCTTGGAGCTGCAGGGGTTTTGATAGTTGACTGTGGCTTATTATTGTGTTGAAAGGTATTGTCATTCGTTCTGTCTTTTTTGAGGAGTTCGGTGGCATTATGTGTTCTGAACTTTTTTAGTGGCATTTGTTTTTGGTCGGCATTTAAACTTCGTCTGTATATTAACCAGGCCTTATTGACACATACGTCTAGAGTTTGTAAGAATATGGACATGTACTATGTGCGTTTGGTCTTCATATTTGATCAATTAGTGTAATGTTTATATTTTTAGGTGGTAGGTTCCTAAATGAAACGAGGATTAATTTCAGGCTGGTTTATTGGGCCCCGCCCTCAAAGTAAAGTATATTATAGGTAGTAGGTACACATTGGTTGCTATTTGGCGTTTCTGCTTAGGTTGATCGATTAAACACTCCTCTTATAATAAAACCCGTTAAAGGAAATAAGATAAGTGATAGTGGGAGCGGACTCAGCTGGGAAAAGCAGTGCGGGTTCGCCTGTGTAGGCCGTGCCGTAGACTAAGCTTCCTCGGGTAGAAAGCTTGCAGGTAAGTAGCTAGCCCGTGCAAGAAGCCCGTGCTCTGTGCCCGTAGTAAGTTAGCCCGTAGTAGATCCCTCCTGGAATTGGCCAGTATGTGGTATTTTAGCTCATTCCCGGAGAATATAATTATGAGAAAAGAGGGAAACAATTTAACCCTACGCAACGATTAATGTAAGAACCCTGCCAGGCAGTGCAAGAAGGGCGTAAAGGCTGCGAGAGAAGAATTTAGCATGATCGTAGAGCACATGTCACATAACCTATAGAGTAGGAACACCTGTAGTAAGTATAGTTGTTTTATTCTTACCGTTTGGAGGAAAATACCCTTGCTTAAGGATGCCAGGTGGCTAATGTCAACTCCGGAACGGTAGCACATGCAAGGTAGACCTTGGCCCACAGAAAGTAAGGTGACAGACTGTAAAAACACACATCAATTAGGCAAACGCCCACTAGTTACACAAATCGCGGCGTGATCTTACAATGGTGATAACCTTATCTTACAGTTTTTAGGAAATATCCTTGCCTAAGTGGCACAAGGAAACAAATCACGCCCTGGTTTAGGGTTTAAAATTTAATATACAACGAGGTACTGGCTGAGACTGAAACAAATATCAACATCGTTTAAATAGATCTTCTATGACACGACGACAGGGTATTCAACCGAATTACCACATACTTACGGAAAACGGATAATATAAAAATATTAAATTCTATATGAGCGCGAGCGCAGAAGATAGTATAAAGTGATCGAATTATTACTTGTCATGGCGAAGTTACCAATAGCTGGAGTGTTGCCTGCATTCGCGCGACCTCTCCTACTATTGTAAACATTTGGACATTAAGAGGGTAATTAATTTGATAAAATATACAAATAAACTTGTGGAAATCCTGTATAATAATAGGATTGAAGAAAATAGCAACGTAGTAAATCTTAGGTCATAACCCATGACAAGGTTTAGTGGTAAGAACCTGAAACAAATCCGAGAAACGCAAAACTGACACCTCTGTCAGTTGAATATTTATTGGTTAATTAACCATAATTTAAATTCAATTTTAAAAGCTTTCACCAAGAAAACATTGGTGATAACTGTTAGAATTTACCCCATGAGTCAGGTATTAACAAAATTCCACTTGCAACCCTGTAATACTCTGAGTAGGCAAGTGTCGTGTGGCTTAATTTAAGACGCGTTCACACGTAATCCAGCAAATTTCTGGATGAAGAAATTTATACATTACTTAGATGTTATCTAATATTGTATTATTTGACTATTTGAGGACAGTGCTTCTACAGAATTTGAATCCACGAATGAACTGGCTAGTGTGACCACCTTATTATCATTCCGCTTGACTGCAGCCAACTGATTGTTGTTACATACAACCTGCTTGCTTGCACCTCGTGTCATTTTGGAAAGCTGCTTATTCGCGGAAATTTCTCTTGACACCCTCGAAGCCGGTTATTACGTATTGTACCAAGACTAAAGATACCCAGTTCCTGGCGCAAATAGCAAATCAGCTCCAAAGAGGTAAAGAAGTTGTCGAAATATACAATCGACGGCTTCTTTTTATTGGTTTTACAAAGTGCCAACACTACTTTAGCTCCTAAACCTAAAGTGCCCTCGTAGTCAGTAAATGAATTATAGCGAAAGGTGTCATCTCCAGCATATGGAATAAAATCATAGACTATACCTGTCGCACCGGCCCGTACAAACATTTTAATCCCCCATTTTTTGGGCATTTTTGTCATTATTGTCCCTACTGCCAGCTTGAGTACCCTTATACGGGACCATCATTTCGTCAACACTGTTCCTCGACCAGTAAGCAATTTTCGAATTCCAGTAAGAATTCCACGGCTACCTGTGGAGGGTAGCGAGTTTTTTTGTAGGCTGCTGGAGTGGTGGTGGTGGGTGCGGCAGCGGTGGGACGCTGCTTTGAATGCTGCTGAATCTTGATTATGGTGTTCCCACGACAATTCCGGCATTACGCTCGGCCTGCTGAGGCGGACTCGGAGACTCCCGGCTGCGGGCGACTTGGGCGCCTGAAGCGGAGGAAGATGGAGGGGAGGCTGCCGCGTCGGCAAAGGACAGCCGCAGCGTTGCCGGAGGCGGAGGCGAGTGCAGCTGCGGTGGTGATGGTGGCCTCGCGGAGTCCATCGGCGAGAGGTTCAGCCGAGGCAGCGACAGAGCCCGCTGTGGTGATTCCGGCGGCGAACCGGCCGCCCGCTTTAGATGAGGGGCGCCAAAAGGCGGTGACGTCAGGCGCGCCGCAGTTCCTGGGATGCCATGGTCGCGGGCGCCTGGGGCGCAGGGGTGTCAGGCCCGGAGGGTGGCGGTACTGCGGGAGGGGGCGCCTTGGACAGGCGCGGGTACGGTGGTTGCGGGGCGGGGATCTCAGTGGAGCCATAATGTGAGGCTGCGCGCAGGGCGAGTATTTCGCCCTGCGCGAGCCGCTCACTGAGGGCCATCAGTTCGCCTGGGGAGTTTGCTAACTCCGGGGCGGTTGGTGGTTGAGGTTGGTGGCAGGAGCCGGGGACGTCCAGCGGTGGTGGTGGTCTCCGCACGATCACGCTGTCGAGGAAGCTGAGTGCCTCGCCGGCTCCCTCTTCGATCTTCGGGGACGCAGCCCCCGCCCTGTCAGCTGCGTAGATGGATCCGAAAGCGCGTTGGACATTCGAGCGGGTCCGGGCGTCTGTCCTTACGGTGTTCCCGAACACCATGGCCCGCCTGCGCCCGCGCGCCGCCGGCTTGGGCAGGAGCGGCATGTCGGCGGTGGTCCTCCGGGGGGTAGCCCTAAAAAGGGCCTTTTTGAGGGACCTTTGCTACCTTTGCGGACTCGCAACAAGGCGGGGGGCGAAAACTAGACTAGGTACCACGGTCGGTAGCTAACGGTCTGCGGCGCGGAAGTCTGGAGCGTGTCGGTCCGAGCGTCGGAGGTGGGGACCCCGGTGTTGCGGCTGTTAGCTGGATCAGTTGCGTCCACCTCAGGTCACTGCGGCGAATGGCTGACAAGCAGCACTCTAGGTCTTCTCACACGCTTCCTCGCGAAGCGAGGGGGCGTGGGGGGACCTCGACAGTGTTTTTGCACTTTGAGCTGGTGGCGGAGTCGTGGCCCATAACTATGGCCGGGCTTTATACCAGTCTTGGTTTTACCAATCCTAAAAGAACAAGGCTGACAATCCTTGCTACCTGATTATAACCCTATGCGCTGCTTCCAGATCGACATGATCGGCATGATCGACGACTACGCTGCAAAATTAAAAACTACCACCAGAAACTTGGACGACAGGTAAATCATCTATACTTCTATATTAAATTTAAAATAACTAACTATTAATGTATTCCTAATTTAATTGTTAGAACTTTGTTCTAAATGTTTAATTCCTAGTACTATTTAATTTAAGCACCAACAATTTTTTTTATTCCTTTTATTAACTCTAAGCTTTTTTTAATTTCAGCGAAAAAAAGTTCCACTAGTAACAATTCTACTGTAAGTGTAAAATTTTTTATTTTAATATATTTCTTTAAAGCATTCCTATTATCTAACTGTAATTTTTTTTTTCAGCAAGCCTGCCTATGTACATTCACCGGATCGTCCGGATCATACCCTGTTACCATTTCCATTCCCCCCATAACCCTCATAGAACCAGCCCTCTAAAATCTACTTAACTCCTTAGATTACTCCTTTTCTTACTGCAGACTCTTCTCTAGATTTCCTTCCAACCTCCTAATATTTCTTCCCCTTCCAATCCATACCCCACTTATCTAATTCAATACCTGATTTGGATGCACTATTTGACTACGCAGACCTCTCCTCCTATTTTGACTAAATTAAGGTAAAACTCACTTGTATTGTATTTTATTTTAATTTGCACTTTATTATAAATGTTGACTGTTTTCTAATAACTTTAATATTAACAAAATATATTTTTAGCTACAACTTTAATTTTGTGAATAACCTAACTTATAATAAACTTTCTTTCTCTTTTTCAGATAATCTATCTCCTTCTACTACAATCATGTCTACCTGGCCATTTTTTATTAAAAAAAAATTATTTTAAATCTTTTGTTTTAGTTCACATACGTAGGTAATTTAAACAGAAGAAATTTTAACAAACTATGTCTAGTAGGAGGGGTATAGCAAACAAACACGCCTCTGTCCAAGTTGTGTCGAATGGAGAAAAACACATTTCATCATCTGCGTATGAAAAACGCCTATCTTTGTTTTAGAGTCTATCGCAGACAATTTTATATATTATAGCAACGTTGTTACCAAAAAATAAAAAGAGAATACCCTGACATTACTGGTAAAACCACAAAATTTTAATGGACAATGGCGTAGTTGCTTCTCTACAGTGGATTTTATCGTGTTTACAACTCAACGGCTTGGACAGAATCAGGTTTGCATCTTCAGGGTCAGCCATTTTGACAGCATCACAGCAGGGTAAATGAACGTTGATAGGCCATAAAAAATGTTTTATTTTATTTTATTATTAAATGGCAAAAAAATTAAAACAAGATTGTACTCCTCCAAGACTTTTTTTTATTAATAAGTTTAGTAAGCCTGAGGTAAGAATCGACGTGATACATTTAGATTCGTAACCCTACTTCGGTTGGGCTTGGCTCGCAGATGTCGACAGTATCTTCATTATCATCGTCATCTGCAGTCCTTGATAGGACTTGTTTGTAATATTGGAGTTCAATATCGAACTCCGCCATTCAGACCGAAAAGGATATTTCAATGACCCAGTTCCCCTTGGTTGACCAGATTTTCCTACAGAACATAATTGCGTCCTTATCGTTTATGCTTTTGAGTGCTTCATTAGATAGCACGTCCTCCAATGTGCCGTATCTCAGTGACGAGTACATGACAAACTCGGCTAGGACGTGCTGGCTTGTTTCTTCCTTGAAACAATGTAGGGGAGTCTGCTATTTGAGTGAAATATTTTTAGTTAACACGTTCACTACGGCAAAGAATTTTAGTGACTTTACCTGGGTACGACATGGGGTCTCTTAGATCCGGCGTGTAAATGTACTGTGGTGCGTTAACGGGTCTAAAAGATCCGTTGGGTATATTCTTGTTTAATTGTGATTATGTACGTAGTTATACTGTTATAGCCATTTATGTTAACATATTCTTACATAGACAACCAAACCAATCTTCAAAACGCAGGTAGTTTCAATTAATGGTTTGATTGCAAAACAAAGAACAATCTGTCGGATCTTTTAGACCCGATATCCGCACTGAATGTTAACTTTGTCGATATTTTTTTAGTGTTGGGGTAAAAATAAAAAACCGATATCGATAGTTATTAATTTTAATTGGCTAACTAAGACTAATGAGATTCAAAACATTTTGAATTATTTTTAATATTATTTACGACAACTTGTTGAATTTATGAGATACATTGTAACAATCACGACGAAGTGTTTTATTGCACGATTCACACATTGTTTTAACTTTCTTGACTTTGTTCCCGGCTTCTTTGCTATTTAATGTTAGGCGAAGTTTATCGGCCTTCGTATCGAAACGGCCTAAAAGCATATTTTCCTATTAGCACAATGACCTGAAAGCAAAACGTCCCATTAGCACAATGACCTGAAAGCAAAACGTCCTAATAGTAAAATAACCTAAAAGCAAATCGTCCTATTATCAGGTCGCCCTTTAAGCAAAACGTCCCGAAAGCGAAACGCCATGAACTCAGAATGACCTAAAAGCAAAAAGCCCTATAAGCAGAACGTCCCATAGTGTTCAGACAAGAAAAAAATCGGCCAAGTACGAATCTAGTCGATTCGGGCAATTAGTGTTCCGTGCTATCAGATACACGTCTACGCAGATTAAAAAAAACTTGGTAAAGCTACGTGTGTGGGTTAGTTTAGAATAAATTTAATAGAAGCCAAAGTAACCAAATAAAGAGCAATAAAAATGCAATCTCACATAATAAAAAATAAAACTTTAATTAAGTTCAAGCAAAAAAATGAAACCCTTCCTTTCTTGAATCCAAAACAACATCTTGTTATACCTATCAACTGGATGTCTTATCATAAAAATAAAACTAATTTGCCCTTATTAATAAACGTGGAGTAACTGTGGGGTAGCTAAACCATGTTTTATCCTTATCTGTCATTGAGACATTTGAATATGACAGATAAGGACAAAGCATGGTTTAGCTACTCGACGGTTACTCCACGTTTATTAATAAGGGCAATTAAGTTTAAGCAAAAACTAAAATCCTTTCCTTTTTAATCTAAAATAACAAGTTGTTCTAACTTCTTCTAACTCAACTGGAAGTATGTTTAATAATCGTCAAATATAATTCTTTTGATATGAGTTATCTTTTTTAAGAACTCGTAAGACGTCGTAGTTTTTACATTTTCTTTTTATATTTATTTTCAAATAACAATGTATTTTTACGACGTTTCTCTACTTTTAAAAAAACTCCTTTAATTCTAAAATCGTGCCACATTGCTTCTTTACGAAGGGCATGGATATAAGCAGGGAGCGTCGGTTTGGGTTATTTTGATTTTTTTATTAAAGCGACCATTCCAACCTTCTAGTGTATTATTGGTCCTGTGCCGCTCACCTGCACAGCTAATCATTTCAGGGGTCATTTTCATCCATTGCTTTTCGAAATAATTTATAAATTTCTAAGTTTTTTTCCGAATGTTCCACATTTCCTTTTATCTGGTTCCAGGTTTCATTAATGTATTCTGATGGCACAAGAGGTAAATTTGCAGAAGTACTCACAATTTTTTTGCCTTCAACAGTATCAGTTAGCTGGATTTTTTTGTCATTACGCCAGACAGCTTTATGTAGGTGGTAATAACATCCCGTTACTATTGAGCGTGGGAAGACTGATTTGAAGGCGTTTATTTGTGCTATTTCATAGTCACATTTAAAGTTTTCAATTTTAATGCCAAAATGGGTTGATACCAGATTAAACAACCTATTGTATGTGTTTTCTGTTTTGTTGGGAAGAAGTGCGTATATCATAGGCACGGTACTTGTGGTTTCTTCATCGCTGTTTATATCCGCGTGAATTGAGTACAGCTGGTAAAACGGCCGAGGGACATGAAAGGTGCCGTCGCCAAAAAATGTTGAAGACGATGACAAATTTTTCAAATTTTTCATACTTATTGTTGTCGAAAATAATAAAATTTTATTGATTTGAGGTATTTCAACTTCATTCAGATTTTGAAGTCGGTTTTCTGCAATTGTAGAAATTTTCTACGTGCACGGTATAATGTGTCTTTTTTTGAAACATACCCTGGTATTCTCTTTATATCTGTTTCTTTCGTAAACTGCTTTTCGAAAATTTCTTGCACTGGGGTATATTTCACACCTTCTTTTTACACACATCCATAACCATGTCAATTCGGTTTTTATTAAAATTAGCTCTACACGTGTGCGGTGTCTTTCCTGACAAAACTTCTGAGCGGTCCTTATTTAAGCTAATACTGGCACTACAATAGTCTCTATTTGCACACCGCCAATTTGTGTCGCTTTTACTAGCATATTTAAAATTGTACCGGTGGCCGGCATAAAGTAATACATCCTTACCTTTTTGCGACTTTATTTGTCATCAATTGCTGACGAGCTACTCGACCCCAACCCGTTATCCGGGTCCATATTATTCAATTTTCAATAGTAATTTTTCACCGTCCTATGATTTTATGGCAAGTCAAATGAAATTATGAAATTAAAGTGTCAATAATGACATTAATGATTTTCCTAAGTGGCCAGATAATAAGAAGATAATAGTAGTTTATGTGACTGTTGCATAATACGGGACATTAAAATTCGAGTGAGTATTTATGAAACGAGCCGAAGGCGAGTTTCATAATAGCATCTCACGAGTATTTTAATGCTTATTATGTACAGTTACATACACTGCTTTATCTACACACATATCATAAGCTCTCTATGATGTGTCCAGAAATCGCATGTAATGACCGGCATTGCAGCATTGATTAGAGCTATTAGTAAAATAATACAATAAATAAATGGTACAACAGAGAAAATTATTTATTGGTATAATAATTATTTACAGTTTTGTTGATGACATTGTTGGCAAGTTAATATTGATTGTCTCTTTTCTTTGTATTGTATTCAGATTTTTATTGGAAATTTCTACTTTATGCTGCATTGAGTCGTCGATATAACCTTCTGCCACCGTTGTAGAACGCCAGCCACCATGTCGTTTTAACGTTGTTATGTCACCCCCTGCATCAACCAATATTGTGGCAGAAGTTCGGCGAAAGCAGTGCCCAGTGTACATTTCGGAATTTGGCAGATTTAAATATTCAGCAATAGTTTTGCCAAGACATCCAAATTTGTTGATCCCAACTCTTTGAGCTATACATTTGCCGCCTGTATATTTTTTATCCAGACTTTAAAACTTCTTCGTTTGTTCCTCTTTGTTTCTTTCCAGTGTTCCTTAGTGTTGTATTATGTTCTTTACACGTACTCATCATCAGAACAGGTCGTTTGTCAACCCACTTAAGAATACGTATACCTTTCTTGTTCATTTTGCCAGTAATTTGACCTTTCTTTAGTTTTGTACTGACAACAGTTTTTGGTAAACCCCTTCTATTAGATCTCAAAGTTCCGCAATAAAATTAGGTCGATCAATGCTTCTGATAAACCAATTGATGAATAAAAATTGTCAGCGACGACAACTCGTCCTTGGTTTTCGTAACCTTTTAGGAGTTTCATTACGATATTCTGACCGTGATTTAAATCCCACTTCTCATTGCTGCTTACCTTATATATCGTCATGATCGTAGAACAATGACGGATCTGCAAATTGCCAACTTTACAGTTCGGCAGTTTAAAGAATTAAGACAGTATTTAATGTCATAATTTCGTAATCGATCAAATTGTCGAATTTTTGCAAAACCGCCGTTGTTCTACGATCATGACGATATGTACTTTTGCCACGCATCTTTTTTTATCAAATCTAGTCTACATTCTCGCCTGCTGTTTATCTATTTCAGTTGATACTTCTTTTCTTATTTTCTTTTTGCTTCAGCAGACTGTCCTTCAGAATCTTTAATGTCGTGAAGGTGGCCTTCTGGGATATTCACTGTTGGTTTACCAAACATAATTTCAGAAGGGCTTTTTCCTACACTCTGATTAATTGTATTATTTGGGCTCCACTGAACCTGATTGAGTTTTATATCCCAGTTACGGTCATCATCTCTAAGGCATAATGCGGTTAGTGAAGCGAGAATTGAGCGATTGTATCGCTCAATCTGTCCATTGGCTCTTGGCGTAGCCGCAGCGTTAAGTGTATGTTTTATGTTCACGGATTCAATAAATGCTTTAAATTCACCGGATGTAAAACTCGTTCCCCGGTCGGATATCAAAAGTTTACCCAAACTTACCAAAAGTACTACGTACCAAAAAGGGCGAATACGTCCCTGAGTACACTTATTGACGTTTTACTCTTGGTGTTTTTAACAGCTTTTAGAACGACAAATTTAGTGAAGCTATCGACAATTCCAAGGATATACATGTTTCCGCGTTTGCTCTTCACGAATGGTCCCAAGTGATCGGTATGCATACATTGGAATGGCGTTTTTGGTTTTGGAATCGGGTGTAAAAAACCTTGTTTCTTGCCACTTGGTTGCTTGGCATGCTCGCAGGGAATACACGCACGCACGTATTTTTTTAACGAAATGTGCCATTTTGGGGAACTAATAATCTCTCCTCAGTTTTTCTAATGTTTTCTCATAAGAGAAATGACCTGTCTGATCATGGCACTGTTGCATTATAGTCCAACGAGCGTCTTTTGGAACCGCCCAAAGTAATGCTCCTTGCACTACCCTATAAATCTTCCCATCCTTCATTGTATAGTTTGTGCGTATATCCTCGGCCTCTGATGACTTAGTGTCGGGCACTGCTTTGAAATGACATAATCTAGGATCACTCATTTGTACCATTTGTAACCAGTGAACTTCTCCTACCTGCCAAATCTGTTCAGTAACCTTTTCATCAGAAGGAATTGGGTTTTGGCTCAAAGCATCCGCGTGTGCAAGTTGAGCTCCTGGACGATATTCAATAGTAAAATTAAATTCCTGAACCAACAACCACCAACGAGCTATCCTTGGGATGAGATCCCTTTTTGTCAAGGTGGTACGGAGAGCGTTGCAATCCGTAACAACCTTAAATTCACACGAATGGTAATGTTGCTCTTCAGCCGTCGTCTGTCGGCTAAAATACGCTACTGCTCGGAGAGAAAACTCTTTATTCGGTCGCTGCATTAAAATACTACCTAGTCCTATTGAGCTAGCGTCGGTGTGCAATTCAGTTTCGTATTTGTTATTGTATATAGCTAGCACCGGACGAGATGTGAGTATCTCTTTCAATTTATCAAAGGCCTGTATTTGTTCCTGCCCCCATACCCACGCGGTATTGTTTTTAGTGAGCGATGTTAATGGTTTCGCGATTGACGCAAAGCCATGAACAAAGCGTCTAAAAAAACTTGATAGCCCTACGAACTGTCGTACCTCGTGAACATATTGAGGGGTTTTGAAATAAGCAACAGCATCTGTTTTTCTTAGTCCCGGTCTTACTCCCATACTAGAGATTTCAAACCCAAGGTATTCTATAGTCTTTTTAAAGAAGTTACACTTTTCTAAATTTAGATTTAAGTTCGCATCTTTTACTATGTCAAGAACCTCCCGTAATTTCTCCATCCCTTCGTCGATCCTTTTAGACGATTCAGATTCAGATTTTATTACTCAATATAACACAGTATAAATTACATGGCATGTCAAATTATATGCAGTTACATTGAGGTCGTCAGAAATATAATTAAATGATAATAGTAGAAAGTCAACACAAATACAGAGTACATAAAAAAATTAAAAGTCAATCCTATTTATAAGTCAAGTTCCATATACTCATTCACCGAATAGACTGGGTTATCCAACAAAAGATTCTTAAGCCGGCGCCTAAACATGTCGTCAGATGGTTCGCGTTTGAGTCGTTTGCGTCGAAATAATTATATCGTCCATGTACTCTAACACTCCGGCAACAGGGCGTTTCTTAAGTAATGATAGTATAAGTCTCCGGAAAACTGCCGGCGCATTAGTCAGCCCGAAAGGCATGCGATTATATTCGTAATGCCCTTCGGGCGTAACGAATGCAATAACGTGCTTAGATTTTTCAGAAACTGGGACTTGATGATATCCCGACGCACAGTGTGACAAAAAAATGACATTCTCTGTCTATAAGACAAATCTATTGCTTGTATCATAACAAATGCGAAACGAGATGTCCCCTGTGCCGATTTTCAATATTTTTTTCAAAAATATTTTTTATAGATTTTCACGAACGGAAAAGGAAAATTGATTCCTATGAAAAACTATAGCCACTTCAGCGTTTAACGTGGCATTGTTTTATGTGGCAATTGAATGCGCATATTAACCCGATTTCATTTGATCTTAAATATGAATAGACTCGTCGCAAAAAAAGAATTTCTCCTTTTTGGTTTTTATTTTTTATTTTAATTTCTAGGTCGAAGTAGAATCTCTGGATGAGTAGGTTAAATTCCTTATAATTGATTATACAACGACAATTTTTTTTACATTCTACATACGCGGATTGTTAGAGAAAAACTGATTTTGGTATCGAGGTAATTTTCTTATGGTTAGGGTTGTCACTCAAAGGTCATGGTTTGGTTGGTTTTAGTTGTACATTTATTTTTTGATTATTATAATGTTAAATATGATGTATGTATGAATGTATTTGTTATGTTTTTGTGTTATTATGTTCATGTTTTGTGTTTATTATTTTAAATAAATAAAATGCTAGTATGTTACTACTGCACCGATCGTTGCAATTAAAGCGAAAGCACCAATGACAAAACGCACGCTTTGCGAGCTAGTCCAGCATCAGCAGTGAACGCATCGTTTACGATCTAATTTTCAAATAAATCAACTTCGTTGGCTAATATAGTTTGATAAAATTGATCCCCTTGATCGCATGAATCATCATCTTCGATAGTAGAAGTGTCTGCGGACGATAGTTGTAATTCATTAACAACGCTAGAACTGTCATCTTCAATCGTACAATTGTCTGTCGACGATGGTTGCAGTTCATTATGGTCGACGGGTTGAAGTAAATCTATCACAGCAGAAGGCAGGGGAAGACGCTTCGAAAACCTTTGACGGCGACCAATACGAATCATTGAAATAGCTGGATCCGACGATTCTGATGGAAATAAATAACTGCAGAACAATTACTCTAATTAATTTATTATAATTAAGTTACAAATTAGACATGTATGGTGCACACTATGGTAGACGCGAGAGAGAGAAACGTCAATAGCAAGTTTCACACTTTAGAAGTGTTGCTAATTAAAACTGTGCAGGCGTCCAATTCCATCATCCTCTCCTGGACGCAAACGCTTTAAGCCCATTGATGCGCTGAAGCTCTCGTGCTTTGGTTTGTGAAGACCCTTCGTTAAAATGTCGGCAACCATATCTCGAGTGCATCGGTACCGTACAGCAATTTGATTTGCGGCAATCTTCTCTCGCACGAAATGGTAGCGCACGTCTATGTGCTTACTTCTTGCGTGATACATGGAGTTTCCGGAAAGACTAATGGCACTCTGATTATCACAATATACAATGATAGGTATACCTTTACATTTAGGCCAGAACTCTTCTTCCAGCTGTTTCAGCCAAAGTGCTTCCTGTATTGCAGAGGATAGTGACATATATTCAGCCTCAGTACTGGATAACGCTATGGTCTGTTGTTTCTTTGAATTCCAGCTTATAGCTGCGCCCTGAAATAAAAATATGTATCCTGTGCAAGACCTGCGATCTTCAACATCATTTGCCCAGTCTGCATCACAATACCCAAACAGGTTTTCATTCATGTTTTTCTTATAGGTAAGTTTCATATACATTGTAGCCTTTAGGTATCTTAACACTCTTTTTACAGCTGTCCAATGTTCATTTGTTGGTCGATTGTTATATCTGCTTAAAGTATTTACTATATAGGTTATATCCGGCCTAGTGCCTTGTGACAAGTACAGTAAGCAACCAATTACTTCTTGGTATGGTATATCTTTTATAATTTCATCTTCATTTTCTGCCTTTTTTAGTTTCACATTTGCATCACAAGGCGCCCATACTGGCTTGCAGTTTTGCATTTCCAAACGATTGAGTATCATTTCAATGTATAAAGATTGATCTATAGAAATCTCATTATGTTTCTGGGTTATTCTAAATCCAATACAATATTTAGCCGTTCCCAAATCTTTCATACAAAATTTTTCCTTTAATTTTGTTTTTATCATGTGGGATGTTTCTTCATTATTAAAGAAGTATAATAAATCATCCACATATACTGCAATAAAAAGTATGTCCTTTTCATTTGATATACGGTAATATACGAGTTAGAGCGAGTCATTCCAATTTCTAACAGTGCTGTGTTCAATTTCTTATTCCACTGTCTACTCGCTTGTTTTAAGCCATATATAGACTTTTTCAGTTTACACACTTTGTCCTTCTCTTCATAGCCAGGAGGCAAAGTCATATATATCTCTTCATCAATTTCACCCTGTAAAAAAGCTGTTACGGCATCCATTTGATGTATTTTAAGTTCGTATTTTGCAGCTAGGCTTATCAAATATCGCATTGAACTGTAGCGAATCTCATTATAGTCAATGCCCTTGACTTGTTTATATCCTTTTATTACGAGTCTAGCTTTATAGCGCGTTATGGATCCATTTTCATCCGTCTTTGTCTTATACACCCATTTGCAGGGAATAGCTATTTTTCCTTTTGGTAATGTAACTAGTGCCCATGTGTTGTTTTTTATCAAAGACTGGTATTCATCAGTCATTGCACTTTTCCATTCATCAGCCTTGTCGCTGTTAAGAGCTTCCTTGAGACTTTGTGGATCACTGTAGAGTAAGCTCATTGTCGACTCACCATTCATACATATCAGTGATGTGGGAGATTGATCAGTGTCACACAATTCCACTCGGCGCGAACGTGGTCTCAAATTTATGTTAAATTCAGATGGAGAGCTCAGTGATTCCTCTGGTAAGTATGTTTCATCATGAACATCTACAAATTCTACGGAATCATTTGAACCAGTATCGCTACATACAGTGTCCTGAGTATCTTCTTTTTCATGATTTTCATTTTCTTTTTCAGGTTCCTGATTTTCTTCACATAATGGTAAGTATACTGTTTTCTTCATTAATTCTTTACCTTCCTTTTCACAGTTTTCATTACAAATTTATTTTTCATTTTTATTCATTTCTATTTCTTTTTCAGGTACCTTATCAACTTTATTCCTTGGAATTGTGGCCTCCAGAAATACTACGTCTCTACTTAAAATTGCTTTTTCTGTTACAGGGTCTATGAAACGGTAGCCCTTAGTAGAGTCACTGTAGCCTACAAATATTAACTTTCGTGATTTAGCATCAAGTTTTGTCCGGTTTTCCTTTGGAATATGTACCATCGCACTGCATCCAAAAATCCTCATATGACTCAAATTGGGTATCTTTCCAGTCCATACCTCATATGGCGTGATGTCAGATAGAGCACGTGTGGGCGAGCGGTTCACTATGTATGCACTTGTGGCAACTGCTTCTGCCCAGAATGTATCCTGTAATTTAGCATTTAATAGCATACATTTAGCACGCTCTATCAACGTTCGATTCATTCTCTCGCTGAGGCCATTTTGTTGCGGGGAGTATGGATTGGATGTTTGGTGCAATATTCCATGTGTTTTTAGAAATAGAGAAAATTTGTTGTTTTTATATTCTGTCCCATTATCAGTTCTCAAAATTTTGATTTTTTTTCCCAACTCATTTTCAGCTCTATTTTTAAATTCCACAAAAATTTCATAAACTTCACTTTTACTTTTCATAAAGTATACTTGTACTCTTCGTGAATAATCATCAACAAATGTAACCAAATACCTGGCACCTCCAATGGAAACATGTTTCATCGGTCCACATACATCACTGTGTATAAGCTCTAGCAAGTTGGTTGCACGGGAGCCATCATTAGGGAATGGTTTCCTGGTTTGTTTACCCTCAAGGCAGGTAACACATACACAATTCATCATTTTCGGTGACAACTTAACACCTTCAGCACAATTAGGTATTTTATTGACATCTGTGAAATCCAAGTGACCCATCCTTTGATGCCATAAGTAAGCATCATCAACCGTGTTTGCTGTCATAGCATGGATTTCTTTATTTTTACAAACACTCAACTGATATGTATCATTTATGAGATTTGCTTTGGTCACTAATTTGTTACTTTCATTATAAATCTGACAGCCCGTCTCATCAAAGGTAACTTTGCAACCACTCTTTATTATTTTACCAACGGATAATAAATTTGTTTTGAGCTCTGGTACATACAATACATTTTTCACTTGTATTGCTTCTGTGCTGCCATCCTTTGCAATTATATTTATTGTCACATTGCCACAGCATTCAACTGTCAAACTCTTGTCATCTGCTATTCTTATGGCCTTTACAGGTGGAGCCTGAACATCGCTAAGCCAATCCCGGTGCATGGTCAAATGCATGGAGTCACTCATTGTGGATGCTGTAAAAGCTGCTAGATAACCAGTTTTATTGCCTGGTTTTGTATTCCCTTTTTTGTGCCAACAGTTTTTACTGAGATGCCCATACTTATTGCAGTTAAAACATCTTGGGCCTTGGGCATAATGCACGGTGAAAGAGATCAATCATGGTTTTTTTTCGGTCCATTTTACGGCAATGCAGTTCTCTGTCTCTGCGCCAGAATTTGTTCCGGGATTCCGCTGCTTGCTCCGACAGCATTCCTATCGGAAGATCATTTGCCTCAATGATCTCTTGTCCGTGCACTAGAATCTTATGAACAGTTACGGTCATCGGATGCCAGCTATATGATGTCACATATTTTTCCGCTACTGTACGGCAATACAGTCCAAACTTTTTGGAATCTATTGGCAGATCACAAGATATTGCAACCAAAATATTGTAGAAATCGTTTAACAGCCAAGATTCAATGCCTAAGATCTCTGCAAATACATCCCGATATTTATCGGATAGAGCAGTTCTAGCGGTGCTACCATCATTTGTGGTGCCCGCATTAGGTCTTACCACATCCACCAATAGTCCCATCTTGTTTCTTATTTCGCACTGAATATTTTTTTTACTTTCTTCCACTATGCGACTCTGATCAGATTTTTTATATATTCGCCAAATCCGTACAGATGGATAATTTTTATATCCAAGATGTAACAAAAACTCAAATAATCGTATCCAGGCATGTAAAGGATTAATTCCATATCTCATATTCTCTGCGCAAGTTGATTTTGAGAATGATAACTCTAAATTGTTAAAATTGCTCGCAGTCAGTTTACAAAAAGGACATCGCATTTGGGAAGAAGTTCCCGTAATTATATTAAGAACTTTACCATCGATAACACTTAAGGTAAGTTTACAAGTACATGTTATGGTGTGACCCCTTGTCGTGTGCATAGTTATTGGTGTTAGATTTTTAATCTGGTCTTCTATGCGTGCCTTTTCGTTGAGAACAAGGTCTTTTGTTTCCTTTCTATATTGTATGTGTAATGGACGGCAGAAGCGGTAAGATTGAGGTGCGGGATTAAGCCAGGCGGTGAAACAATTACCAATTACAATGCGCAGAGGTATAAAAGTAGTCGCAAAAAGGCTATTTTCAGTGGTTAAAGGGTTTTCGGTAGACTCATTTATAGTCTGTTTATAAAACGCCTGCCCAGTGCTGCCATCAAACCCCCAAGAGCCTTCAAACACACAAGACGCTTCCAAAGAACCATTACAATCACAGAATTCTGCGAAACTGTGATCACAATGTTGCACGATTCTTTGCAATATAACTTGTGCTTGCACTAGTACCGGAAGAGCTTGGGCAGACCAGTTCTCCAGGAATTGCAGCACTTTTGCTTGCACTACTCGGTTCGCTGCAGCGGGTGTGAACTGATTCATCAATACCCTTTAAGTCATCGGGTATATCATGCAGGAAGGCCTTTTGTAGGTAAACTTTATGTTTTCTTTTAAAATGTATCGAATTGCCTTTACAGTCTCTAAACATCTTCATAGTTTTGATGAGGAAATGGCTGATTGTATCTATTAGTTTTTTTTCGTCAGTGGTGGAAAGCGGCTTTAACTGATCTCCCATTTCACGTTTTACAATGTTCACCAACGGAGTAATAAGGAAGATCTTCAGGTGATCCACATTTTCTTAGTTTTTTGCTTTCTGTTGCAAAACTCTCGTAAATGTTCAAACGAGTTATTTCTCCTCGACCACTTGCGGATACCCCCGGAGATGAGGTACCGGCTGAGGCGCAATCCTCAGCTTCATTTGCCACTCGTGTACCAACGTGAGGGTTGGCGCCCTCATGCCCCCCTTGCAATAAGTTCTCCGGTCGGGGCCCGGAAGGACATCCCCCAGCAGGTTGGGTAAGCCCCTGCTTGAGGCAAAGCGGCGCCATAGGTCTGTAACGGCTCCATGGTGCCTCACCCCCGTCCCTTAGATTATGTGTATTGACGTGGGGTTTTAGCTTAAAAGCCTATCGAGGGTGGACCGCTTCCCACGCCACACATAACCCTTTATTGGAATCAAATTAACAATTTGATAAAAAAACAAACGAAAAATCAAAAAGATAAAAACTAACAAAATAATACTTATAAGACTTGAAATCAGCCAATAAAAATTATCGTCCTGAACCTTTTTTATTAAAAGACGACCTTCAATAAACTTCAATTTTTGGATAAAATGATACAATTGTAAAAGGTCAACATTAGTGACAGCCCTAGAACATTTTTTTCAATCTCATTTGCTCTAAACATCCGCGTATGTAGAATGTTAAAAAAATTGACGTTATATAACCAATTATAAGGAATCTACTCCACGCATCCAGAGATTCTACTTCGATCTAGAAATGGAAATAAAAAATAACAACCGAAAAGGAGAAATTCTTTTTTTGCGACGAGTCTATTCACATGAAACAATGCAACGTTAAACGCTGAAGTGGCTATAGTTTTTTTATAGGAATTAATTTCCCTTTTCCATTCGTGAATAGGTCACACAAACTTTAAAAAATATTTTTGAAAAAAATATTGAAAATCGGCACAGGGGACATCTCGTTTCGCATTTGTAATGATACAAGCAATAGATTTGTCTTATAGACAGAGAATGTAATTTTTTTTGGTCAAAAAGCACACTGTGCGACTTAAGGTCCAATTTTGTAAAGTATGCCTGTTCGGATAGACTATCAATCTGGTCGTCAATCAACGGCATCGGGAACTTTTCCTTAACCGTTTTCCGATTAAGTGCCCGATAGTCAACACACAGCCTTCTCTCCCTTTTTTTTTTGGCTACTTGAATTACGGGGCTTGCGTATTCGGATCTCGACTCCCGTATAATTCCAGCTGTTAACAAGCTAGTCACAATGGAGTTTAATTCACGGATACAAACACAAATAAGAGCAAATTACAAGCTTGGCAAAAGGTGTGTCAAAGGTTTGTAATAAATAACTGGTACTTTCTATGGGCCATTTCAAAGACAAAGGTTTATATTTCTAACCATTGTAATTTATTTTAAAATACATAGACTTGTTATTTTTTTAGATTTAACGGACTCAATATTAAGCAACGATCACTAGTTGAACTGAAACAACAGTGACGTACTAGCAAAATAGATGCTAAGAAAAAAATTAGTAAACATCGCATTGCTCAAAAAAAAACTGGTGGTGGCAGCAGACCACCAAGTCCAGGTGAAGAGATATATGATCTGGTGAAACTGCTACCATTGGAGTTTGAGGTGGACCACAGCAAATTTGATAGTGATGCATCGGTTATTAAAGTAAATGTCCACATTGAAACTAGAATAATTTTTGAGTCGATTTTTTTGTCCGTAAGTGTATTCTCCCATGTACCATTTTATTTTGTCTCCACTTTGGCACGTACGGCAATGGCGTTTTAATTCAAGCCATTGTCTTTCAATGTTATTTGTGTGCACTTTGACACTTTAAAAATTCGACCCTGGGATGGACTGTCCTAAACTCGGATCGACTTCGAGTTCTACTGTTCCCGCGACATATTCCATACTATGGTTCACTACAGAGTGACCCCGTATTCCCAACCGCAAATGAATGCCATTATAAGAGCGGTGCATGTCTGACATGATATAGGAATCTTGTCTCACCGCTGCCTGAACTATGGGATCAAGAGTGCCACGAGATTTGTCGGGGATAAGCTCTATGTGGCATTTTTTTGTAAGACGGCTTATACAGCCGAACGCCCAGATTTGGCTTTTTAAAATACGCCCGCGGTGATATTTTCGGGTGTAGAGGTGACTTTCGTCTACCTCTACAATATCACCCGGACCTCCAATCATGGAACGGTTATGAGCCTCCGTCACCTCACATACTTACCTCCCGTAGGTAATGGTAAATTTGAATTGCACTCAATTTTGAAACTCCCGTGTCTTTTTCCGCCTGCAAAACTTTATCCTTTCGGAAAAAGTGCATGATGTGACGGAGAGTTTTCATTATTGAAACTTTACTTTTATCAAAAAAGTATTCTTAGTGGGATATAAAACAGTCCCAGAGCATGCCCGTTTCCTACATCTCCAGCGATATCCTAGCTTGTAGGAAGCCCTTTCTTCCCGACTCATCGTTATCTTACAGTTAGCACACCGCGGAGGTTTTTTTGGCAACAGGAGCCATTCGGTTGCAGCCGCTATTGCCCTATTTTCATTAGAAATAGTGGCCGCGTAATTCCAAATAGAAAAATTAAGGGCCAAAATAACCTCTTTAGGTAGCATATTACGAATCTTAAACGCACCAAATTCAAAGAAATTGTGTAAAATTTCAACGAAATGCGCTCACTTACATCACCTCGGTCGAATCCGCGTAGAAAGCTATAAGGTTAGCTTTTATTTCTTTTTCGTCGTAATTGATGTTTTTTTGCCGTAACCAAGCTTGGATGGCGTTTCTCCTGCATTGCATGGTGGGTACTTTATCGACGTGACGTGAATGGTACGGTGCATTGTCCATTGTCTACCACGGAACCAGTAGGTATTTTATTTAATATTTGTTCATACCATTTCTCAAAGTTGTGAGCATCCATTTCTCCGTATTATTATCTTTGACTATGTAGTTGGTAATCTATACCGTGACTACTTCACCCGGGCACGGGTAGCAATGCCCCAAGGGGGGGCATGCTGAACCCTAAGTTAGAGGTGCGGTGGTGGTCGCACCTCTGGAGGGGTGCCTCCATCGGGTGTCAGGCCGGTCGAGCGCAGCTCGGCCGGCTGAGTATCTTGAAGGACTTCGTTTTCTTCGGTTGCTTCAAAGTGTTCGGATTCTTCGGTTTCTTGAATGTGTTCGTTTTCTTCGGTTTCTTCTGTCTTCTCGATCCCTGCAGTGATGCTATGAGGCTCAGGTCCGGATCTGGGAGGGCGGCCACGTCGTCCCTGGCGGCGGAGCTTCTTCCGGTCTTCAGTGCCCTCATCCACTGCGAGTTGGATGGGATCGGTGGGATCGAGCAGGATGTGCTTGGGGCGCCTGACGGGTGCCCCGAGCGTCGCGAGGACGTCGGGATCGGATGGGGTGAGTTGGGGAGTGTAGGAGGTGGCACGGACGATGAGCGGGTTGGGGTGGTGTGAGCCTTTATCAAAGAAGCGCCTAGACGCGTCCTTGATAATGTGACTGATCGACGGGACGCCGAGGTCCCTGTGAAGGTCCGCGTTGCGAACAAACCAAGGGGCCCCCGCGACCGATCGGAGCAGTCATTTCTCCGTGGTAGTCGCGGTCCTTATATTGTTTTTTTGCTTCAAATATCCATTCGCCTCCGTCAACAAAACCGTCTTCACTGCCTATGTGCGTAATAATTAACCGTTTTCCTTTCGAAGGGTTTTTAAGACCGGTTGATAATCGCTTTAAAAACGCATCTCTACTAGATTTAATGTCGTCATCCACCCATACATAGGAAGAAGTTTGTCCTTCATTCAGCCATGTTTCGTCAAGATAATAGATTTTTTTTATTTTGCTTTCTATAGTCAGCAATTCGTAGTAAATATTTATGTGTCCATGTTTGTAAATCTGGCCTGTCCAGTAAAATAATAATTCTACGCTTCTACGTGACCTTTTGACGTCATTATAGTTCAATTTTTTCATCAACCGGGACACTTTTTAGAAAGTGTCGGAAGAGTTGAATCTTCGTTGATTGCCGTTGTCACTTTTGCAACAGTAGACAATTCACCATCAAAATAAAATTGATGTACTTCCCTCCTGATACCTGACAACGTAAAACTATCAAATTTGCTAAGTTTAGCACGGGATGGTGGCCTGACTGCGGGTTGTTTAACCGTTCCAGTGTTTTCATAAAACTTAATCACGTTATCAATTGTATGATAAGAAACTCCCATTCTTTCTGAAACAATCGGTTTTTTATATGCGGATAGGATGACAATGTCTTTTCTACATACTTGTACACAAAAACGGCATTTTTTTTTCATTTTCTGTCATTTGAACTGGAGTGTGTTTCGCTCTCTTTCGTGGCTGCAAGTCCGAAGTTTGAGATGTTCCTGGCTAATCACTCATTTTTTCGTTACCTGCAATAATAAGTAATATCAGAATCCGTGCTCGGTAGCAATAAGTCGTCTTTCCAAAGTTAAATAATATCCCGATCACAATGAAAACCAAAATCCGTAAATCAGGCCAAGTCGTTAGAAAATTCAATAATAAAGTAGTAAGATACGCGTACATGCCAAGAAAAACAGTGAACGAGTAAAATAATATTCAAACCGTCGAATCATTCAACCGTCATTGTTTTAATTTACATGAAAATGAATTGAGGGTATATTTTTATTTCTTAAAACAGTCCAAAACGACCAGATTAAATTTTCCGAAGTTAAAATAATGTTTAAAAAATGGTGCGAAAGAACGGAAAAAGTTTTTGAGAAAAAGGGAATTAAAACGGTTCATTCGGTCAAACAACCGCGTAGTGTATGTATACAACCGTTAACGACGTTGTCAACCATATTTGGGATTTTGATAAAATAAACGACATTGTTAAAAATTTAAACATATCCACTCGATAAAAAGGTGTCACGCATAATTGGCCCGCTGGTCAAAGGTGTCAGTATTCGTTATTGGTTTTCGTATGTTTTTTTTTATTTTTGCCGGGTGTTCGGAAGACAGTTAAAAATTCCGAATCTTTTGAATCTTTTACAATTCGTCTCACTGTAGATTCGGAACATTTGGTTGCCTCTGCGGTTCGTTTCATACATTGTTTTAAATTATCAACTGCGTTGTTATCAGCCTCTCTTCATAAAACAACACACGTAAAAAAAAACTTTTTTTTAGTTTTCTATGTAAAATCATTTCGTACCTAGTTAAAAACTTTTGTGCGCGACGGTATTTTGGGAACGAACGAAACGTGGACACAGCGCAGAAAGCAAAGGTAGACTGACGAACCAATAGCGCACCGGCAAGCATGCGGCGCGTGCCCTTCCCGCCCCGCGCCGCACCGCATACCACCAAATAGACCGATAAATTAACTAACGCGCACGCACATGCGCAGCTTGACCGCCAGCCAGCGTTTTTTTTCCGTGACGCGAATTGTACTCAATTTTGACCAGGGAATCTTAGCACATTATCATCATAATTGTCAAATGATTTTGCTTCCCCTGGTGAACTTTTGAATTAAATTAATTATAATATCAGATTTGCGGTAGGTTTTCAGGCGTTTATCACAAATACGGCAACGCAATTGGAATCCGTCGAAAGATAAATCTGAATAAGAAGATATCCAAGATCGTATACATTTTTCACTTGCCGGACGTCTTGGAGCAATAATTAATTAATGAAAATCGCATGGAGTTATGAAAACACGTTTCTTAAAGTGACAACGCCAAAGCCTGAAAAGGCGATTAGAATATTACCTACGTATTTTATCTAAATGGCCAGTAGTAAACAAAGACATTGAAATCAAGTATGAGTTTGTATTTATCTGATGTGATGATGTTTGATTTATTATATCTACTCTTATCAATGGGAAACTACACTTAGTAGATATATTGTGTAAACGACGATAAATAAATAATATAAAATATAATATCGTAACATCATAAGGTAGTGCTGTACGGAACAGGGTTTTGTTTCGATAATGACGGGCGTTTGTCCGATCCTTGTACATTAGATAAGTCTTTCGGTCTTACTATTGATTTGACCAGTGGCGCACAACTAATGTTCTTTTCATCTCACTAGCTCGGAAAGCCCTTTTTATTTGTTTGATATCTATTGAGAAAATCGCTTTTTATCCACAAGTGAAGAAAGAGTTTTGACATTTGAAGGCAGCTTAAGTGATATTTGACAGCTAACAAAACGTAAAACCTTACAAGTGCTGAATTTTTAACATCACATTTAATGAATTGCATCGAGTAAAAAACACTAAATACAGTCTTACTAATTTTATTTTAATTCATAAATATCAGCATTCAAAATTAACCTTCATTCTTGTTTTAAAAACGGATAAAATGTTCTGACAGTCCAAATAAGTCGATGTGCAAACAAAACGCATCCGAAATTAAAAAAAAAAACTTACGTCAAAACTTTTCTATTAAGCCGTCAACGTTAAATATTCGCATGTTTTTCTAGTTTGTTTTGTTATTAAAAATGAGTGATTCGAGTGATAAAGACGTATTAACACCCGTGGAATTACAGGAAACCGTGCAAAATGCGGAATTGAGCTTACAGTACAAACCATTTTCTTAGTTTCCTCGTTGTAGTCAACGATAAATATTCGCATGTTTTTCTAGTTTGTTTTGTTATTAAAAATGAGTGATTAGAGTGATAAAGACGTATTAACACCTGTGGAATTACAGGAAACCGTGCAAAATGCGGAACTGAGCTTACAGTACAAACCCTTTTCTTAGTTTCCTCGCTGTAGTGAGGTGAAAAGTTTTGTGTTATACACGGGTGAAAAGTTATTTTACGTCTCGTGTCTTGAAACACTTGCTACGCTCAGGGTTCTATTTTTGAACCACTCGCTTCGCTCGTGGTGAATCATAGGATCCTTTCGCTAGCTCGTGTTTGAAATGGACACTCGCAGGTAAAATACAACTTTTCCCACTTGTATAACAAATAACTATTCTTCTTTTACAAATTTTGCCATAACGCGAAGCTGTCAGTCATTTTTTTCTTTGCTCTATCCAGTCTTGGCCATTGCTTTGCTGCATAGTATTTTTTCGAATATTATCTTGTTCATCTGTAGTGACCTCCCATTTTCTTACAAAATATTGTTTATCAACCTTGAAAACTTCTTCCGACATGTCCGGACGAGCGATTGCACCATAACTGGATCGTTTTTTGTGGCCTCACGAATTGTTTTCCTATATTGCTTTGTATTTTTTTTGCTTCGTTTTATGTGTTTGATTTATTTCATAATTCGTGTGTATTTACCTGTAGGTTTATCAAATATAAACCTGTTGACTGCAGTGATTGGTGTCTTTGTATTAAAACTGATGGCGGCGGCTGAACATCTTTCTTGATACGAATTTCTTAAACTGTAATTTATCCTCTTACCTCCAACATATTTGGCGATAGCTGAATTAAATGTTTCAGCTGCATTGCTGTCCACGTCAAAAACAAGGCTCTTTGCATTTGATGCCAAATATGAGACGTGTTGGCTCAATTTTAACCAAAGAGCGGTGTTTTGCAAATTTTGCGTCACATCTATGCCGAGTTTATCAGTTGAAGGAAATATCTGATCTTCACATTTAGTATGATCTCATAAAGCGTGGCGTAAGGCAGTGTAAATATTTGCGTTTAGATTTATTATCTTTTCTGTCTGGGGAACCTCTGCATGTTTTCTCAACTTTATTGCGCGTCCCACGTATCTTTTTAATTTTATACATTTTAGCTCTGTAAAGAGTTTTCTTTGTTGAAGGTGAATATGAGTGTTTTTTATGAGAAGCCGCAATTAAATGCATAGGTTTCGTAAAAGGTGATTGCGGCATTCCATCTTCTCAACTTATATATTGTTGTAAGGATTGCTAGCCAAATTTTTTTGTATGGTGCTTGAATCTACGTCTGATATCAATTTAGCATGTATCAAACCGTGTGTGTCACGGGATTCTTTGAAGCCTTCAACCAGTGCAGTCGATTCCGTACTAGATGAACTTCCTATGAAATTTTTATAACATTTATGTTCTTTCGGTTCAGTTTTCTTATTGGCTGCTCAAGCACATATCGTGCAGTATTCATTCATGACGCCTAGGTATAATAGATTCCTAGTATAGGCTCCTATAATGATTTCCGCCGTTTTGGAATACCAGTCATAGACATCTTGGCAAGAATATATTTCAGAATATATTATTTTTGACATAGGGGTATGTTAGTATTTGCGGCCAATTCATTTAAATGTTCATGTCCGCAGCCAGTACTTATGGTGCCGGCGACAATACCATGATTAATATGATTAGTTAAAATGGGGATCATCAGTAGTTACATCTAAATCTGCATCCAAATGATCCTATACTATGATCAGCAACTGCTTACAAAGATGTCAAGATCTATTTAACAGAAACAATTCTACGTCCATCTAAATCAAAGGAGTCATTATTATCTCGAAATACATCTTCGTGTTCCGTTTCAAATTCAAAGCTGTCATCTTTATCAGGTACAGATTGCTGGTACTGAAATGAAAAAGATATTTTCATTGTCAATGAAGGTAAACAAAAAAATAACTCTTATCAGCCATGATCAGTGTTTATGACTATGTATCTGAGTCACATTCCTTGTACAGGCACTTTTTTATTCATTTTTTACACTCTATTATTTAATTACCTTTCTTTTAGAATCCCTTCGAAATGGTAGACTATTGTTCGGGTTTCGCTTACTAAATTATAAATAAATTATTGGGAACGGACAGTTTCCTAGGAAGGAATATAGGAGACAGGCAGTTCCATAAGGTCATAGTCATTATAATTACTTATATAAGTCTAAACGGATTCTGTTTTTTTTTTCACTGTATTAGTGATTTCGATATGACTTTATAAAAACTAAACAATGCAACAATCCAGCATACATATTTCTGTGTCTGTTGGACTGTGCCGTGCCCTGTGGGATGTTAGCTTCTCCTGCGTTCTGGTATTGACGCGGTATAGCTTCTGAATCACACAAACTGATGAGGTCTTTAAACAAAGGCAAGGCAATCGGCAGCAAATTTTGGTAAGCTGGCTGAGGCAAACGTAGGATAGGCTGTTCTACTCTTCGCCGTCTGGAATTTGTTCTTATTACATAATGAAGTTCGTTCTGGTTTTCTTGTAAAGCGTATTTGATGTAAACTATATGCTCAGTTGAAGGACAAACCTCTTTACCAATTTTTGCTTTTTATAGTATCTTTAAAGTTTAAGAAATCTTTTTGTTCCATATGCTTAATTATGTATTTATTGCCAGTAACTTTTGCATTCTCGATTATGTGGTACATTTGGTCTGGATTATAAATGGTTTGTCTCTTTTTTGCTCGTTCTATAGTGGCATGCATACTATCGCCTTAAGAGTGGCTATGGCCTTTCTCTAAAAATTTGCAGAAACAACTGAGGTCTCTGTACTTTAATTTGTATTTTCCGCAGGTTATCAGTTGATGGATCTTCATAGTTCCAGGTAAAGATGTCAGGCTTTTCTCCACCGATGCATCTAAAGGTTTAATATTTTCAGCCGGTACATAAAAGATCTTGATAGTCGTGTTTGTCGAAAGTAAAGCATCATATGCAGCCTGTGCGTCAGGTATATCTTGTCCCTGAGCTATTTTAATATCAAGGGTACGTTTAATTGCTCCTCCTACACTATCCGCAGCACCCTTTCCGTGAGCGGCTTCGAAGAAAGACCAGGTAAGTACCATAATTGAACCCATAATTGTAAATGTTTTGACTAAACAGATAAAAAATATTTTTTTGTCTATACTGTGTAGTAGGTCCGTCAGAAAAGAAGTGAATGACCTTTATGTTTTGGTGAGCATTGTTGACAAAAGGCCGTGCCAGGATAAGCTAAGAGATTTTGCCCCCCTTGAGTTTGGGCTTGTAATTTTTATAGATTGTGTGGCTCTGCATTAGTAATGGTTTTGCCAAATTTGAGCACCCTAAATATCATAGTTTTCATTTAAAAAAAAAAAAACTATATTTAATTTTTCTTTGATATTTTTTTTTCCTGTTAACCAATTTTAATGAGCTTGGCATATAATGTACATTTAACCAAGATGATCAAATGGCCATAATTATATTTTCATTATGCCATAGAAAAAAATAAAAAAAACCCATTCAAACTTTTCAGTTTTTTTTTTTTATCACTTCCATGTTAGAGACCGCTCTAATTTTTTCACTGGTAAAACTCCCACTAACGTCCTATAATATGTATTTTTTTCAAAATTTTTGCTAAGGGAGAACATGGAGTTATCTTGACATGAAATTCTTTACATACATTTCCTAGAACCGCTATAATTTAAATCGGAATGATTGCAACCTCTTTAGAGGAACGTACATGTTGCATATGAAATACTTACTGGCCACTTACATTTCAACTTTTTAAAAAAGTAAAAAAAAAGACAACAAAAAGAACTCCTTTCAATTGTCGTGCGTTGGTAACATAATATAAACCATTCCAATTTGAATTAATTATCAAAAACAACTGCAATGCAGTTATCATAAGATACATAAGCGCAAATGTGCATTATAATTACACAACATGTCTGGAAATAGTCAGCGATGTGCTTGTTGCGGAAAACAAGTATTCAAAGTGAAAGGTCGAATGAAAGTTATGTTAGTATTGAGTGAAGTTAGTTTCTTTTCTAAGATTTTATCGAAATCTTTGAATATTGGTGATAAAGTATGCGGGCTGTGCCGAGTCAAAGCATATCGTCATCAAAATAATACCCGCATTTCTCCCGAGGAAACGGATTCGAGTGGTTCGATAGCTGAATCTCGTGTAGACAATACCAGTGAAAGTGACAGTACGTATGAGTTAGACTGTAAAACAAATACTAGTGCTGGTGAAAACGTGACTTTGTCCATACAAAGAACTGTGAGCACCCATAAATATTGTTGCATTTGTCATGCTAAAAGCGATCTGCAAACAATTCCTGATAAGGCCCGAATACAAGCATACGCTATAAAAAATATATATATTCCTGATGGAAATCGTTGCTGTCGATCACATATTATTAAAGATCGTTTTTTTGAAAACGAATTAGAGGCCTTGAAAGTATATTCAAATACAGCGGAACTTTCTATATCAGATATAACAAAAATGTTTCAAGGCATGGCTATCAACATTAATACCACTGTATATCAAAAAATAATTGATGAATCAATACCTATCAATCAAATACACATACTAACAGGCCTGAATTGGGAAAATCTAAATCAGTTAAAGGATGAATTAAAGTCAATGCGGGATAATTCTAAAAGAACTGTGATGCAAGCTTTAGTAGTCTTTTTTACCAAATTGCGAACGGGTGGGTCTGACCGATTAGTAAGTACAATGTTACAACTAGATACATATCAACATGTTTCTGAATACAGTACCAGTGTTATTGAATCATTTGAAAAAGACATTCTTTGCAACTTTGGCATCAAAGCTCAAACGCGGCAGTGGCTTATTGATAATCATACTAGCGAAATTGCCAAAATATTGCACAACGCCCTCGACAAACTTATTTTAATATGCGACGGCACTTACGCTCGACATCAAAAAAGCACAAATAACGAGTACCAGAGAAAATCGTACTCAGGACAGAAAAAACACCCACTTTGTAAACCTTTTACTGTATGTACCACCACCGGATACATTGTTGACATGTTGGGTCCATACGAAGCAAATCTTAATGATGCTCAAATACTTCGAACCGTAATAGATGAGCCAAATGGTTTAAATACTTTAATGCAGCCTGGAGACATTTTCGTTTTAGATCGTGGATTTCGCGATGTTGTCGATTATTTAAAATCTAAAGGATACCAAGTTCTCATGCCCGCACTTAAAGGGAAAAGAAAGCAGCTTCCTACCACAGAAGCTAATGAATCACGGTTTGTTACTAAAATACGCTGGGCTGTGGAAGCCACCCATGGTATATTAAAAATGAAATACAAGCTGCTCGATCATAATTTGGACAACAAGTTGTTACCTAAAATAAGAAGTTACTATAGGATAGCGTCTTACACCTTGAACTGTTTTGTTGAAAGGCTGTCTTCAGATAAAACTATAACAAATGACATTTTGAAAAGCATGACTACTAAAAAAAACAAAGAGAATATTTTGGCGAAATCGGTTGAAGAAAACGGTTGGCTGCGAAAACGATTATGTTTTTGTAAAATAACTTCCAGGGATGTAGTTGATTTTCCGGAGTTAAACGAAACTGAATTAAAAATACTGTTTACAGGAACCTATCAATTAGGCCAAGCCATTTCTTATTTAGCAGAAATGTTACTAGATGATGGCTCATTGAATATGTGTTTTGTCAAAGATCAATCCAATATTTTAAAGGTTCAAGTTCGGTCTAGACACATCACGAGGAAATGCTATCGTTGCTTTATAGAATACACGCCAGATAGCAACGAAATGCACGCTATTAAGCAATATTTTTGTGAATGTGCTAATGGCTTACGCACAGTTGGATGTTGCTCACATGTGGCAGCAGTTATTTACTTTCTATCCTATGGAAGATATCTTTCTGAAATACCAAAACCAGCAGAAAAATTGACGAAACTGTTCACTCAGAATAATATGGTTGTTGTTATCAATGGAAATAGTGACGAAGACGACTAATCGAGCATTAAGGAGACCTATGACCGTCAATATCAGTAGATACGATGTTTATTTTTTAAGGCTACATCATGGCAGCGTTTCCATAGTTGTTATTTATTCAATCAATTATCTCAGTTTATTAGACCAACGTTTTTATGGAAACTAGCCTTAATACAAACAGGATCAGACAAATAACTTATACTCTGTTCACGCTAAACAGAGTTACTTAATTGTAATGATTAGTTGTAAGACCAAATTGTAAATAATAACTGTGTAAAAATATAAGCATAAACGAAATGTAAGTATATTATTTTCGTCTTTAATTTTTCAATAATAAAAAACACAGCAATATGTTCAAAAATATTTTAATGGTTATTACTGTCAATACGGCAGAAAAGTTCGTTCCCGCAAATCGGACAGTATAAATCGCTTGTTCGTATCTCGTCCACTCCGTCGGGAGCCCAGTGCTGTCGACGACAGTCTTCACAATGGCCTGTAGCCATCATGCCCTCTTCTTGGAGCGAGACGATGTAATCGGGCATGTTTTCAAAAAACATATCCACGGATATGTAATTTGGGAGTCTCAGGTAGTATAACTTAACACGCATGTCTTCAATCTAAATGATCAAAAAAACATAGGTAATTATTTGTTTGTACGTACAATAAAGAGTTTTACTACTACTACTACTTCTACTACTAATTATTTAAACTACCTATTTAAAATTAAGTACCCATTAATTACTATACAAATGCACAATATGCCTTTGTGACATTTACCTGATCAAAAATTGGAAGTGTATTATTAAAGAAATCGTATTGTTCGTTTATACTTTGCAGAATTGTTTTCATTGCGAGACAATACAGCGTTTTAACTTTTTTACGGAAAACACATTGTATTGCAGTTGTTTTTGATAATGAATTCATATTGGAATGGTTTATATTATGTTACCAACGCACGACAATTGAAAGGAGTTCTTTTTGTTGTCTTTTTTTTTACTTGTTTAAAAAGTTGAAATGTAAGTGGCCAGTAAGTATTTCAACATGTACGTTCCTCTAAAGAGGTTGCAATCATTCCGATTTAAATTATAGCGGTTCTAGGAAATGTATGTAAAGAATTTCATGTCAAGATAACTCCATGTTCTCCCTTAGCAAAAATTTTGAAAAAAATACATATTATAGGACGTTAGTGGGAGTTTTACCAGTGAAAAAATTAGAGCGGTCTCTAACATGGAAGTGATAAAAAAAAAAAACTGAAAAGTTTGAATGGGTTTTTTTTATTTTTTTTCTATGGCATAATGAAAATATAATTATGGCCATTTGATCATCTTGGTTAAATGTACATTATATGCCAAGCTCATTAAAATTGGTTAACAGGAAAAAAAAATATCAAAGAAAAATTAAATATAGTTTTTTTTTTTTTAAATGATAACTATGATATTTAGGGTGCTCAAATTTGGCAAAACCATTACTAATGCAGAGCCACACAATCTATAAAAATTACAAGCCCAAACTCAAGGGGGGCAAAATCTCTTAGCTTATCCTGGCACGGCCTTTAAAACCGGATCTAAATGTGCCCATATCGATTCTGGGTTGTGTTGGTTGTCAGGTGAAATTGAACAAAACGATATGGGTTTTTCATTTTTCAGATATATCATACCCGTGTGCAAAGTTATTTGGTCTTTGACAAAATGTGTGGCCTGAACTTCTTTATTATGCTTGCATGTGTAATTCTCGGAAAAGTCAATATGAATCATGACCCTCATTGTTCAAGTTATTAATGCAAGACTTGTACTGATCACACTGAAAATAAAAGTTGAAAACGTATTTTTTAAAACGTTTGATATCATTATTAAATATTTCCAAAAGTTGAAGTAGTGTGCCTTCTTTTTTGATTTTCATCATTTTTTTGATTTTTTTACATCTTCTTGTTTGACATATTCGTATTCAGTTAGGGCCCATATGAACCAATTAAATTTAGTATTTGGATCTATATCACAAGAGTAAATTTTTTTTGCAGAGCATTCTGTACAATCGCCGTACATGCAATTTTTCGATTTAAAATCGCAGACTAAATCAGATACTATGTCATTTATGTTATTACTTTGCAGTAAACCAAACGATTTTAGCTCATTGACCACGAATTGCATGTTTGAGTGCTTAATACAAGCACAGGTCTCGTAATCTTTTATTTTTGGAGGTAATACTCGTACATAAAAAGGCCGATATTTTTTAAAGGTACTGAAGCTGACTTTTCCTTCTTCTGCAACATATTTCCTGTGTAATTTTTTCAGGCTATCCAATAAATATCTTTTTTGGCATTTCACCTTCTTATATGTTCTGTGCTCTTTCTTGCCCGCTGTTATTCGGCTGACGTCATCTCTATTATAGAATGATATAATTTTCGTTATTAGTTTTTGTAATATCTTTGCGTGCTTTATAGCTAGTCCTTTTAAGACCTAAAGCAAGTTTCAATTTTGTCCTATGTTTATATTTTTTTATAATATCACTATTAACAATTCTTTTTAAAGTATTCTTATCTGTGTTGCTCGAGCTTTTGTACTCGGATTTAAAAGACTCTTTTAGCAAGTCATATTGTATTAATTTCTTCTTGATCTCATCTTTCTTTGGTGTTTCTACATTGGGAATGGTCTCATTTATAAATGTAGTTACTTTTTTCATTGGTGTCAATTCAGTATTTTGGTTAATATTTGTTGCAAATATCTCATCTAATTCTTTATCTTTTAGTTTTATCATAACGATTTCATATTGTTTGTTCATCCTCTCAATTTCCTTTTCTTGGCTTTGAACTTTTCTTTTAAGATTTATAAACCCTTTTTTCATAGCATTTATAGTGTTTCGCAATTTTATAGTTTCATTTTGATATTTGGGTCATACAAGAAAATGTAAATAAAAAAATAATTTAAATAAAAGTCGTCGCATCTTTTTGAGATTCTGTATTTATTTTAAGCAAATTATGTTTGTTAGTAGAAAAATGATAAACGAGATCAGATAGGGCGGATAATGCAAGCCCTAGTTGCGACGAGCGAGAACGAGACGGTTGGAATGTTCGGGTGAAATACTTGTAATAGAGAGAGCTATCTATAGGTAAAATCACTAAGTGAGATAGCAAGCAAGTCATGTTACGATACGAATATTATAAAAATATGTGGTTAGGAGTTTTGTCAATGCACACTGCCGGCCGCTTCTGATGGATTTGTTTTAATTTATCAATTACGCACGAATTTCATTAATATGTAGTAGGGTGGTCCTTATCTGGTTGAAAAATATTTTTTTTATTTTTTTTTACGGGACACCGTGTCATTATGTTCTACTAGGTTAAAAACGTTAATTGTTTTTTTTTTTTGAATTTTCAAACAACTTTTAGGGGTCGCTACCACCAATCAAAAAACTCCTGGTAAAAAAAAATATAACGTGGTTTGTATTTTTAGTATCCATTTTTTATTTCTTAATTTTAGTAGTAAACATGTATTGTACCTTATGCTAATTTAAAAATATAACGAGTTTTGATATTTATTTAGACAACAAAGTGGATTTTTTCATGTTAAGAAACCTTTTCCTATAGTCTTTAACCAATAAGAGTAGATATTGTTTTTGTTCTTCATCATTTGTATGTAACTTGTTATATTCTTCCATAAGTGCCACTCCTCGCTCTGCAATGTCATTTACAACTCTCATGCTGTGAACCATTTCCTTATTCCTGTGGCATATAGTCTAATCTGGTGGGTAGAGTTATGATTTACATATTGTGGGTACTTATCGAAATAAATCAGTCGTGCCTAACCTTGCGTTTGCTTTGTCTCTTACCATCAAATAATTACCCATATATTACTGGCGACGAGTCCAATTAACTTTAAATTCGTTATTTGTATCCGCAAAAGTACATTTCATCCATTTATTAAAAATGCCCATCGGAAAAATTGAAAACTTCGACGTATCAAGCAAAAAGTGGTCGGCCTATATAAGACGTGTTAAACAGTTTATGACGCTTAATGGGATCAAAACCGACTTGGAAGTGGCTACTTTGGTGACCTTAGTGGGTGAAGAAACATATAATGTGATGTGCGATTTGTGTGCGCCAAGTGACCCGGAGACAAAGAAGTTTGATGAGCTCGTAAAGATTATCGGTGATCATCTTGAACCGAAACGTTCGGATATAGCAGAACGACATCTGTATCGTCAGCGACGTCAAAAAGCTGGAGAGCCTTTAAGTGAGTACTTGCAAGCTTTGAAGCATTTGGCATCTACTTGTAATTTTAAGACGAATCTCGAAGAAAACCTAAGGGACCAATTCGTTTCCGGTCTTATTAGTGATGAAATGAGATCCCGTTTATTTGCGGAGGCTTCGTTGACATACGGCAGAGCGGTGGAGCTAGCATTAGCGTTAGAGGCAGCGGAGCGGCACGCGCAAACGAGCGCGGCGGCCGCGGGACACGGCGCGCCCGAGCCGGTGTACCGGGTGGAGGCGCGCGGCCAGGGCGCGGCCGAGCGCGCGCCGCGCGGCGGAGCCGGCGGGAGCGGCAACCGCGCCGCGGCCGCAGGGCGCGATTGCTGGCGGTGCGGGCGGTCTCATCGAGCGGATTGGTGTCGATTCAAAAATTATACTTGCGATGTTTGCGGTCAGAAAGGCCACCTTAAGGCGGTGTGCAAGAAAGGTGACCTGGCATCGAGCGGTAAGGCGGCGGAACGGGGGACTCGGGCCCGTGGCCATAACTACCTGGACAGTGGGGATGACATTGAATGTGACTTTTACAATTTAAATGTGTGCGGTAAGAATGACAACCCATATTTGGTGAAAGTGAAGGTAAATAATGTAAATTTAATGTTCGAGTTGGACACAGGAAGTAAGTTATCGACTATTAATTATGAATGTTACGTTAAGTATTTTAGAGACATTCCATTACAGTCGAACAATGTTTGTTTACGTTCCTATACGGGAACAATTATTGAGCCTGCGGGTTACATAAGGGTAAAGGCAGCACTGGGTGAACACGAGGCGGACGAATTAAAGCTTTTTGTTATTAAAAATGGTGGACCACCTTTATTCGGACGGTCATGGTTAGGTAAATTAAAAGTTGATAATGTCCAAATTACTGACTACTTATTTAACATTTCGGAAAATGAATTAGTTAATAAATTGCGCAGTGAATTTCCAAATGTGTTCGCATCAGGGCTGGGCACATGTACCAAAAAAATGGCTCTTACTCTTAGGGATTCGGAACCGATATTTCTTAAGGCTAGGTCATTGCCGCTAGCGTTACGAAAACCTGTTGAACGAGAGCTCGAAAGACTCGAGGCAGAGGGTACAATCTACAAAGTGGATTATTCTAGTTATGGTACACCCATCGTTCCAGTGATTAAAAAGTCGGGTGATTTGCGTATCTGTGGTGACTACAAAGTCACCATAAATCCGAAGTTAGTCCGTGAGCCGTACCCGCTGCCCCGAATTGAAGAGTTGTTTGCTGCATTGACTGGGGGGGAACTGTTTAGCAAAATTGACCTTACAAACGCTTACCAACAACTCTTATTAGAAGAGGATTCTCAAGCGTGTACAGCTATTAGTACCCACATAGGTACTTTTGTGTATAGACGCACGCCATTTGGATTAAATTGTATTCCAGAAAAATTTCAACGGTTCATGGAGGAGACGCTTAGGGGGTTGCGGGGGGTCACTGTTTTTTTGGACGACATCGCCGTGACTGGGCGTAACAGAGATGAACATATTATTAACCTTAGGGCTTTGTTTGCGAGGTTGCGCGATGTGGGTTTGAGGATTAAACTCGAGAAATGTTCATTTATGCAGAATAACATTAATTACGTGGGTTTCATTATGTTTACTATTACATTTTTAAAGGATGGCCTGCTAGTTTAGAGGCCGAGCAAGAAAAGCCATATTTAAATAGAAGAGATAGTCTATTTTTGGATAGAGGCTGTATTTTATATAACCATAGGGTAGTAATACCGGACACACTAAGACAACAGGTGTTACGGGAGCTGCACGAGGGCCACGTAGGAGTGGTCAAGATGAAGAACTTGGCGCGGGGGTACGTATACTGGCCGCAGCTGGACGCCGAGATCGAGGCGCTCTGCCGCGCCTGCGCCGCATGCCGCCAGCAATGCTGCACCCCTGGTCTTTTCCGGCGCGCCCGTGGCAGCGCCTACATATAGATTTTGCTGAATTCCAGGGTAAGCATTATTTGGTAACGGTCGATGCGCACAGTAAGTGGATCGAAGTGCAAAGAATGTCGGGGACCAGTGCGGGTGCGACGGTGTTGAAGATTCGCGAGCTGTTTGCCCGATTCGGTCTTCCGGCTCAAGTAGTCAGCGACGGGGGGCCCCCATTTGCGTCCGCCGAATTCGCCAACTACATGAATAAAAATTTAATCACTCATACCATTACGAGTCCGTATCGACCAGCCGGGAACGGAGCTGCTGAAAATGCGGTAAAGTCCGTTAAGCGGGCCATGAAAAAAGCGGTTCACGATGGTAACGACGTCGAAACGGCTGTTTGTAAATTTCTATTCCAATATAGAAATTGTGAGCACTGCACGACAGGGGTGGCGCCTGCGGAGGCTCTGTTAGGTCGACGGGCACGGAGCGCGCGCAGGCAGCGCAGGAGAGCGCGGGCCGGCAGCGGCCCGGCGCCGAGCGACACGCGCAGCCCGGGGACGCCGTGCTGGCGCGGGATTACCGCCCGCGCACCGGTAAGTGGGCCGAGGCCACGGTCACCGCGCGGGAAACGCCTTTGACATATAGGGTACGTTTGTCCGATGGTCATGAATGGAAACGCCACGTTGACCAGATTCTGCCGTTAAAAGGAACTCGTCATTCTTTAACGCGAGTTCAGTCTCAGTTTGATACGGAGGAATTAGGTCCTAAAAGCGGCAGTTCTGATTTGCAGCAGACAGAGGATTCTGACTTATCACGAAGCCCCTCTGGGCCAACCTTGTCTCCTCCGTGTACCGAACAAAGTGCGGAGCCTGTTAGCCCACGGACCGCAAATGGCGAGTTAGGAGATAAGCAGCAACACACACGTCCCTTACGTAGTTGCAAATTTAAGGGAAAATATAAAGACTAAAAAAAATATATATATTATTTTTTTTGCTTTCTGTTACAACTAAGTTCCAATGTAAGGTTTAATGGGGTTTTTTTTTGTGGTAATTTAGTTCATCATAATTTATGTAATTGATATATATCTAATTTTTTTTATTGTGTGAAAAAGGGAATGCGGTTATTGGTAGCACCTAAGTTAATTCGAATAGGTACGTATTAGTGTGTTTTTAACATTACATGTACTTAACTTTTTATTATTTTATTACCGTTGTACATATTCACTTATTTACAGAACAAGTTCGTAACAGCAGATTATAATGTATATCCTATGTTATTACGTTATCTTGTTGTAAGAAGTGTCGCTTACCTCCCTATGTTTTTTTTTTTAAGGGGGGAGGTGTGGCATATTGTCTAATCTGGTGGGTAGAGTTATGATTTACATATTGTGGGTACTTATCGAAATAAATCAGTCGTGCCTAACCTTGCGTTTGCTTTGTCTCTTACCATCAAATAATTACCCATATATTACTATTCCTTTTACAACTTTCATCATTATCCCATGTCTCTACATCAATCTTCAAAAAATCGGGCGTCATTCCAGTTATCTGAAATAATCTATGAGTGTTGCTTGTTACAAAATCTTCAAGGTTTTTTGTCAAAATTAAAATGCTTTCTAATACTATTCGTTTAGGACAGTACTCTAAACCTTCATTTTCTAAAGCTTTCACCATATTTTTTTTGATGTCCAAGCTAACTTTGTCGTCAAAGAAGGCTAAACCCACAAGTTCCTCCGACAAATACCATAACTGGCCAATCATTTTCTTCAAAGCTACTTTAGATATTTGGGGATTTATTTCTTCATACAGCTTGAGATCCTTTAATAGCTGAAGGTCATTGGCAGGTGCAGATGGTGCAGATTGGGCTTCATACCAATACTTCGCATAAATTCGCACTGTAAATAGGCAAATGTCTCGTATGCCTTTTTCGTCTTTCTTTGACATCTTAAATTGCTCTTTGAATAAGAATTCAAAGAAGAGAAAGAATCAAAACTCATACATTTAATGTTATCGCTTAAATTGCAACTCATTATAGTTTCAAACACGGCTGCGGCAGTTGCCTCTCCTGTTCCTCGACTTAACTTCGGGATACCAAGAAGTTGGTCAACGCCCTGACCTGACACTAAAATAGGTAATCTGTCTACTATCTCGTGGCCGCAAATGTCTTCACACATTTTGCCATCCTAGTGAACGCTGAGAGGAACTTCTGACTTAAACTCTGACTTTAAACATTGTGCTAACTTCTGTCTTTGTTCTATTCTCTGACGACGAACTGAAGATCTGTTGATGTTGTATTTTGATGGATCACAATTGGCACTTTTTAGTGCCGACGTCAAAACAATCGTAGCTTTTCGATCGCTCAATTTGGCAACGTCTAAGCTAACAGCTAAGCGATCATCGATAATTTTTATTTTCCCTCGTTTTGCTGGTGGTTCTTCAGAGCTTGAAGGACCTGGCTGGGGTGAAACGACCAGCCGCTCGTCGTCGCTGCTGCCTATAGATTACAGATGGTGAAGACGATGAAAGAGGCAGAACACATTTTTCAGTCAATTCTTTAATACTTTCTTCTTCTCGCTGTTTCAAGTTTTGCAATCGCACGGCTTTCAATTGCTTGTTCGAAGGTAATTTCGGCACTAAATAGCGTTCTCGGGAATGGCGAACGGTAGGCAGGGGAGGGGAGAGGGGAGCGATTTTGAGTGAGTCGTCGTCTGAAGTGTTTTTAAAGTTACTCTTGTGATTATTATGTTTTATATTTAGTTTTAATGTGTATCAGTCTGATTATGTAAAAATAGTAAAAAAAAGTATTTTCAATATTCGGTAGCGACCCCTAAACAACATTAAAAAAAAATAAAAAAAATAGAGTTTGGTTTTACACCTCATAGAACACTATGAAAGGGTGTCCTGTTGAAATTTCAAACTTTCGATTCTAAGGACCACCCTAATATGTAGGTATCTATAAATTGATCTCCCTTCATACTTGTATACCCAATTTATAAAGGGTATTCCAGGCTTAGGACTGGCAATTTTATATGGTGTACGTTCTAGTGGTAGACCATGAATATTGGCGTATTTAGAAATCAACTTTATGTACAATGATTGCCTGATTGGCTTTTTTAAGCTTTTTTTTGTTTTTTGTTTTGTTTTTTTTTCTAGTTTTATTTATGTACATAATCACACGTTTTTAATGGCTATAGATTTATATTTACACATTTTTAATTGCAGCTAATAAAAACTAACTGCGACAATTTTTTTGTCTTAAGACGTGTCCGTCTTTCATTCAATGTTAGGCCGGCTTTTGAAAAAACACGTTCGCATGGGACTGACGTAGCCGTGATATTCAGTCGCTTCAGCATATACTTATACAAACGCGGATATACGCCTTTACGTTCGTTCCACCAGTGCAAGGGATTTTCCGTTCTTTTGATGAGCGGTTCTTCTATGTACTTATCGAATTCGACAATGCCGGCTGCAGTTGGATTTCGGGGTACGAGTACAGCAACTTCTGAGTCGAAGTCGTCCCAAATGGAGCCAGATTGACCGGATTGCACTGGCTGTGGTATAGGTACTTCTTGAACTGGTGGTTCGATAGTTTGATCTGTGCCAATTCTCAATTTCATCGCAGATGCAGCTCTTTGAAAGTTAGTGGGATCATTAAATCCGCTCTTTTTAAATCGGGGATCTAATATCGTTGCCTCACAAAGCAGCACATTTTTTTCGACTTCGCCGAATCTCCCATGCATTTCAGTTCTAAGGGTGTTTAGCAGCCTTTCGACTTCGGGTCTCTCAGTGTTTTCGCAGTATTTGCTAAGTGAGCGGATAATTATTTTGCAATACACTATGTATTTTGACGCCGTCACATAATCTTCACCGCTAATTTCCACAGTGACGTCGTAAAAAATCTTAAGTATATCTGTGGCTTTCTTAATTATTGGCCAGTCGTATTGCGGCAAACTTAAATCTGGCCGCATTATCGCTAACGTAGCAATAAGGGCTTCCTTCACCCTCAAAACTCTCATCATCATATCATACGTAGAATTCCACCTCGTAGTCACGTCCTGTTTTAGTTTGAGAGGATTCGAGATATGCATTTGCTCTTGCATTTCCTGTAATATTTTTTTTGCTGGTGTGCTTCTGCGGAAGTACTCAACGATAGCCTTCACTCTGTCAACCGTGGCTGAGATCTCTCTGATACTTGATTGTACCACCAAATTAATAGAGTGCGCATAACATGATAGGGAACGCCAGCCACCTAGCCGAACAGCACTCAATATATTAGCGGCATTGTCGCTGACAATGACATTCACATAGTCTTGAATACCCCATTCTATAAACTTAGCTTCTAGAAAGCTTTTGAGGTTGGCACTTGTATGTCTCTCCTCATACTCCACACAGCCCAGCATGACGGAACATAGTTTGTGTGTGTCTGTGTCGATAAAGTGTGCAGTGACAGCAATGTAGCCATCATTTACAATGGACGTCCAGGCGTCTGTCGTGACACAAACAGCTGCTGCTTTTTTTATTTGCTTTTGCACGGCTTCCAACACCTTATTGTACACCTTAGGAAGCAGGCTTTCGGACAGGGTTTTCCGTGTCGGTAGAGTATACCCGGGATTTAACATCTCAACAAACTTTCGGAACTCTACTTCATCCACCATTCGAAGAGCGTGATACCCTTTCGCGACCATACGAACCAGTTGTTCATCCAGCTGTTGTATCCGGTGTCTTGGTATCGCTTTTTTTGATACCACATAGTCTGCTATAGACGGAGCTGCCTGCTGAGGTTGTTTATTTGTTACCCTTACTGGCACAGTCAAATAATTTGAAGGTGCCTCAACTTGTGCTGAATTGTTACCACTGCATGAGGGAACTGGCTCTACATCACTATTCACATTTCTATCAGAAACCGGTGCAATGTGCCTGCTACTATTTATTTCTATAGTGGGGTGCATCGATTTCATATGTCGACTCAGGCTTCCTATTGAGCTGGAGGAAATTGCTAATACACGGGAGCAATAGCCACATTTTGCCTTTTTACTTGGAACCACTTCGTCAAAGTGGTTCCAGAGGGGACTTATTTTCCTTTTTGATGCCATACCTATTCTTTGTGCCGGCATAAACTTAAACACGCAATGCACGTGCTTTTAATTGTCTTTTATTTATTTATAGTCTATTTACACGTTATCACGGCTAATTTATCACTAATAAGATACTTATCTACACTGTACATAAAAGTTGTATATGCAATAGTCATTAAAAAGCTTTTCCAACGTACTTTTAATTGTCTTCTATTTATAGTCTACACTTTATCACGGCTAATTTATCACTAATAAGATACTTATTTACACATTATATCACTTATTTACACTGTACATAAAGTTTGTATATGCAATAGTCATTAAAAAGCTTTTCCAAATTGCAAAACTCCGTAATTAGACCTTGACCGTGCATTGACAACAATGAATGAAACTAATTTAGATTTTCGAAAAACGAAGAAAGTACGCGCGCGAGCTCTATTACCTATACTCTTATTTTTCGAATAAATGTAGACCTTATATTAATAGAAATACGGTTGTAAATCGAAGTTTTAAACAAACATCACGTGTAATGTGTGATACCATGCCGTGCGACGAGATATTTGTATTATTTCGAATAAATGTAGACCTTATTCAAATTAAAATACGGTTGCAATTCGAAGTTTTAAATTACGCAGCGGTCGGCCATCTCATATCTCAATTGTGCTCGCTCTCTCTCCCACTCGCGTTCGAATCGTAGGTTCGAAAGGGCGCGGGCGTCGAGTCATGTTAGTGTGATGTGTACTGTTTCATTTCGTCGAGTAATGTGTAATGCTACAGTACGCGTTCAGGTAATATCACGCGTGATGCATCAATCGCATTACTTACACATGTCTAGTACTCTCTTGTAATATTTAAACCCTTTTCTTTATAATCTATTAATAATATCCCTTCACAATCCCAGAATATTGTCGCCATGATCTTGCCAGCTAAAGGGACGACTTTGAATTTCTTGGGATGAGGTGTTCCTTTAACGTGCCACTGCATCGACTCTTGTTTGCTCTCAGGGTCATAATGATGAACCCAAGTTTCATCTCCGGTAACAATTTTTTGGAGCAAACCATCAGGGTTTTCACCACACAGCTCAATGAAGTCGGAACAACAAGCAACACGCGTATGCTTCTGAAACGGTGGCAACATTCGTGGTACCCCACTAACTTTGGACATGTTAAGATGATCGTGGATAATATCATGTATTGTACCAATATAAATATTGGTTTTTTGTGCTATAGACCTAACCTTCACTCGACCATCTTCCAGTATAATTTTCTCCACTTTTTGAATGTTTTCTGGTGAAGTAGCTTCAACAGGCCGACCAGGTCTAGGGTCATCTTCTATGCTCTCCCTCCCACGCTTAAATTCATTTGACCACTTTTGGGCAGTAGATAATGAAGGAGCGGACTCACGGTAAACTAAATCCATTTCTTCTTTAATACACTTATGATTTTTACCCTGTTTAGTCAAGAATTTTATCACGGCTCGATGCTCCAATTTAATTATCATTGTAAAATCGCTCATGGTGGTCACGTTTGTTCAGCAGTAGCAGAAAAACAAAAGAACGTGTGGGCTTCAAATTTACCTTTTTTTACTGTCGATGAATGACTCTTAGCGGCTAGTATTAAGAAGTTTACTAAAAAGGTTTGCAAGATACCAATACCGAGAATTGATTGAACGCCCCTCGTATGTAACGATATCTGGGCTTTGGAACCACCAAAATGGGCGGCTTGAATCTCTTGTCCATACTTGCAGTTATAATTTTCTGAAAAATCGATGTGTAGCAATCCATGGCAATGTGTCAGTTGTGGTTTTAAATTTTTAATCACTTTCATTTGATGAATCATATTTGCAACATGCTGCATAAAGTCTGGTAAGTTAGATCTCAGTGTTTCTATAAGATTTTTCATTGTGGTTACTACTTTTTCTTTAATGGTTTTTTTGCACAGTTTAGGTTGACCTTTAATGACAATTGAAACAGTTTTAGTAACCCATCTTTCGTACTGTATTGTGTCACTGTCATTGTAATCGTGGCAGTCAATTTGTTTTCCCGTACAATTTGGGCATTGTTGTTCTAAGCAGTCTACATTTAATTTGTCGTCGCAGCGTAAAGCTTTGATCAACGCTGTAGCCGATATATGATTTTTAATCTTTGCATTCTTCAGTGCCCGCACCATATAATCAGTATTGGTATGCAAAGCACATAAACAAGTATTTCTTGCATTTACTTTCGGAAATATTACCTAAAATGGACGATTTTTTCGAAAGGTTTCATAAGAAACTTTGTCCTGAGCATTTTTTTGAACAAATACTTTGTAAAGGTTTAATAAAGAATCATTCATCAAGCGTATTTGTTTCTTTACTTTTTTTCGAGTAATTGTTTCTTTTTTTATTTATTTATTTATTTATTGCATTTTTGTACAAAAGAAACTTAATTCTAGGTACAACCCTGTTAGGGTATTGCAACGCATAAATTAATTATTATAACATTTCTCTGTTATAAAACTTATAAAATAACTAATTAAGTAAATTAAAGTAATTTAAGTATAAAATAGCTAAATGACATAAAATAAGATCTCTGTATCTATAGTTTTTAACAAATTAAGCATTCGCTATGAGTATTTAGTAATCTGTTAACACTATTTTTGTGTTAACACTTATTATTAAAACTATAATATTTATATCGTCCCCTTACTTCTAGAACCGCTTAACTGCATGAAGTATAGTTTTGAGAAAAACGCATTTAAAGGTTTGAGTGTTTAAATGTCTAGTTAAATCCAATTCTAAGTAAATGATATTATAGATTTTATAAGGAGAGGTTATTAGTAATCAAAACTGTTAGTAAAAAAATAGTATATTCTTAAAACAAATGGTTTAAATTAAGGCTTTTGTAAAAAAGGTGGTGCAGATAAGCGGTTTTTGCTGTAGAGTCAATTTATTCGTATCTTTTAAACTAATAGGCTTGGGCAGTATTAATTCAAAGTTTAACTTTCTTACTTATATAAGTTTCACTTTGGAGTAGAAAAATATTGGGAATTGTGATTAATTATGCAGTTATCTTAGTTTATATTACAGTCACGAGTCAGTTAGTTGGTTTTGGCTGTAGAGAATATGATATTTCAGAATTAAGTGCACTTAAAATGCTAATTATCTTACTAGTATGTTTTGTACTGTAACTTACTTTACCGACTGCCCCGTCTCTACAAGATATAGCGGTATGTTTTGTAAAGTTTGCACTACTCAAAACTTAAAACTATTCGTTTACAAAATTTCATCGAATTATGTTTACTAATAAGGCGTTTATTACATAAAAATCAACATTAAGACAAACATTGGTGTTGACTGGAGAAATTTGTGGTTAAAACTAAAATAAACGTCACAAAGGTTTAAAAAATAGTTTATTAGGGTTATAAAAAACACGTAAGAGTAGACTAAGTTATTCTTCGTCACTGCTAGTGTCGGCTGCGGCCACGTCTGGCGTCCTATCTACGAGGTCGCTCTCGCAGGTGAGCGACTTAAACCAGCCGTGGTACTCCTCTGGTATAATGCCTTTATCACAGAGACTTATAAGGTCCCTCTTTTTAGCTGCGCTGATAGGCAGGGGATTGGCGTAGAGTTGTTTTAAAGTAGGAAATACGTATTCATCCACGGTTGTTGGTTCTACAGAGTTGGGATTTGATTTTCGGTTTCCCTTCCTCGTACGAGGACCAATTTGTTCAGGTCTAGTGTCAAAACTCAGATAGTTAGTCGACATATCGTAGTTAAAGTAAATATTTCTGTCACCTTTCACGTACTTCAATCGTTTCATTTTTAACCAGTTAACTTTGTCACCGTTATTGTCCTTTGTTTTATTCTTTATGATGGTCTCTGCTAGAAATTTCAGGTCAAAAAAATCACGATATTTGAATTCTTTTACCTGATATGGCGGTTTCATTACCTTGTCGTTTCCGTGGAAGTAAAATGCCTTGGTTCTGGCCCTTTTAAATATATTTATTCAATCAGTTATAGAAAACACATCGGCATGTTTCTTTGAATTTTCAATGCTACTATGCATGGAATCAGCTTCCATGTAAGAGTGGCCTGACTCTAAAAACTTTTGTTCAATAATTTGAATGTGCTCAATAGTGTTTACCGCCCAAAGCAAAATTGCCGTAACATATTGATTACGGTTTTGTCCACTACATGTGTCTGAGAACAAAGCTACTTCCGTCACATTACTAGGCACGCATTTTGTCAAATAGTGCAATAGAATTGTGCCAATTTCAGCGCTCCCCTTTTTACCGTGTACCTCTGACCAAGGAAAGCAATATGCGTTGTTTGGTATAACTTACGGACGAAAAATAGTATTCCGATCATGGAGCAAGGTATCTGAAGTATGGCTTGTAGGTCAAAAGTGACCGAGATAAAGTTTTTGTCAATCTCTGCTCTCTTTTTGTCTTCCTCTTTCTCGTTTGTGCACACAGTTTTTCTTTGGATATGTTCACGATATGTAGTTTCTTGGTCAATCTTCTTTTGTCCTTCTGCAGCATGGTATTTATTGCATGTTAAGCATTGATCCTTTTTACTTAACGTGCCTTAAATGAAAAAGGTCCGATAATAGTGCCGTTAATCATCCCCGCCCACACATTTAACGAGAATCGTACTTGGAACGCATTTCTTCTTGTGAGAAACGGGTTTTCTGCAGCCCAAAAGTGTTCATTGTGAACATTAAACATACCGACACGCATAAACGTTGATTCATCCGTCCACAAGATATTAGTTTCGTTATTTCGCAGAAACCACTCACAGAATAGTCTTCTTCCTTCTAAATCTCTTGGTAAAATGTCTTGTACAGGTCGAAAGTGAAAAGGATGTAATTCTGATGAGTGAAGTAGCCGCAAAACGAAAAAGTGACTGACGTTAAATCTTCTCGCTGCCTGTCTAGAGCTCCTTCGGGGATCGCGAACAAAATACCTCAAGATGCGTCGAGTAAGATTATCAGGATGATGTTGAGGTCGGCCTGGTGCTTGTGCGTGCCTTGGCACTGAGAACTGGCCGAAGTCCTGAAGGTTTTGCTGCATGCGGTTTATTAAACCATGCGTCGGAATCGGCAAGTTTGGATACATCTCGTGGAATAAAACTTGAGTACGTCGCGAGCTGTTTGTTTGAATAGAAAAACGTAACATATTGTAACGCTCAATATTCGTATATGGATAAGGCGGAGCCATGCTCTTTGTTATTTTTCCGATACAGTTTACTTTACTATTTTTTTTTTACCAATATCTGTATTTGAAGCAATTTGTTATGAATTTGACAATGACAAATTGACAGCTTATTGCTCATTTATGTTTTAAGTTTCTATGGCTGATAGTTTGAAAAGAGGTATTAAACTTTTCAGACTAAACCATTAGTAGGGTGACAATAAATTTTAATTAAAATTTAATTTCAACTTAAAAATTAGTTATGATAAAAAAAAACTTGGTTCCACTTAAGTACTACATAAACGTGACCGCCATCGATTACTGAATTAGAAAAATGGGTTCCTGTTCACCGATTAAATTCCACCGTGTATATAATTTAACCCAAATTAAAGCAAGTGAGAAATGAAAAAGTGACAACCCTAGTACATATTTAAGAGCGGGCAAAATTGGCAGGTAAGAGATGCAACACTTGCGGTTTAAATTGCCCGCTATCTTAATTCACGATTTAAGCTACTCACTGCATAAAAAGCAATGAGTAAATGTTCTGATAACTTTTGTTTATAATATACTAGCGACCCGCCCGCGGCTTCGCCCGCGTGGAATGTATTATACATATAAACCTTCCTTAAGAATCACTCTATCTATTAAAAAAAACCGCATCAAAATCCGTTGCGTAGTTTTAAAGATTTAAGCATACATAGGGACAGACAGCGCAAGCGACTTTGTTTTATACTATGTAGTGACAAAAACAAACACTCACCATTGTCTTCGTCATTTTCCAATATTTTAAAAACACTGTAGACACATTTCGCCCGCAACAAACACGCTTCCACTTTGACAAGCTGTGACAGTCATCTGAATGAAGTTGGAACCAAAAACAATTCGTAGTTTTGCAATAAGTATAACCTATTTTCTACTAATACAATCAAAAGTTACTAAAATACTGTATTTTTTTAAATTCAAATGTTAGCTTATTTTTGACTCAGCGGGCAAAAAATCCATCGAGGGCAAAATGGGACGGTTTCACGGTACCTATTTATGGCAATGGTCTAGGTAAGTTAAAAACCTTTTTAACCTTATGTAAGGACTTACCGTTGTGAGGTTACTTTTAGAAACGGATATATTTCCAGCAGTAAGTCGTTTACTGTAGACTTGTCTACTCTGAATCTATATACGTATAAAATCATATTCCGTGTATTTTTCAAAGAAATTCACGCGCTCTTGATGTGATGGAGTAGTATGATCGTCGTCGTCGTCCCAATCACTCAGTATTTCCAAATTCATAATACCGCTAGAGCTCGAACTAATGGAACTCGAGCCTGACATATTTTTATATTCAATCAATCAATCAATTATTTGATTTATGGCTACTGTCCAGTGGTATTTTTATATTCAAAACTAGCTATGTACGATAAAAGCTTCCGCTATCCGCCAAAAACGTACGATCGTGACATTGATTTCTACAGGTAAGCAATGACAGCGTCAGAAAGGCCAAAGATAGGCTATCTGTTGTTATTGGGACGCATTAACTGTCATTTCCATACAAGCCGATTATCCGAGTAGGCTATCGGTCCTCCCACAGATAGATCAAAACTAAAGACAGGCTAGCTTATCTATCTGAAGTTTATTGGGACAGAAAAATTACGGATAGATAGCCATTTCTATCCGGAGTAGGGCAAAAGAAGAGATGGATCGAATATTGGGTTCGGCCGTTAATTGTAACGCGTATATAGATAGACACGAATACAACGGTGACGCATAGCTTACACAAGTATGGCCCACCGGTGTTCGTGAGATAAAACAACTGTATAAAGCCCGGTTCCAATATTCAAGAAACGAATGGTTTTCCTTACGTCTCGTTAAAATTGACACATTTTGTACGTAGCAAATGTAAAATTTTAACGAGACGTAAGGAAAACGATTCGTTTCATGAATATTGGAACCGGGCATAAGACCTTATGTCGGTTTGGTCGAATGCGGCCGTTTATTGAAATAAGGTTGTACATAATGTACCATTTACCATTCAGTTCAAAATTTTAATAAATTTCACCGTTATATTAAAAAAAACAAATATAATACGTAATATTTATTCCCAATCTGCATGAACCTTAACAATTATTTTGTGTGACGAAACACAAAATTTGTGTTATGGATAACACAAAAGTGACACAAAAGCACAAAATATGTAACACAAAACCAAACCACGTTTTTACAAAAGTTTTAGGTTATAAAACGGAAAATAAGCTAAACTAGACGCAAATTCACATTATACTTTACTCTTTCAACGTAAACACATAGGGTAAAAGTGGGATAGTTGCCCCACATTTTGAAAATGTTAATTATTTCCGAAAATACAATAATAAATCATCAGATATTTATTTGTAATGAAAACCATGTTTATTAGTTACTACGTGGTTAAGAGCAATTGTGTAAAAATATAAAAATAATATTTAAAAAAAATATACTTTCAGAGTACTAGTTGTGAGGATAGATGCCTATTGTATGGGTTAGATGCCCCGATGCTTTTATCACCATGAGGATAGTTGCCCTTTGGGATTAATTAAGGCCAAGTATAATCAATGTTTTATTTTAATCTCTTTAAATGTCACAAAATAAAATTATAACAAAAAAGTTACATAAGTAATCAATGGCACATACATAACAGCACTTTGGTTTAAGTTATAAGGTGCCCTATAACTTTAGTTAAAAAATAAACTTAATTATCACTTCTTAAGTAGGTAATCAATGGCACACTTTAGTTTTAATCATTAGTTAAGACTATAGATTATTAAAAATATAACAGAAAATCACTTTTTAAGTAATCAATGGCACATAACATAACACAGCCCTTTGGTTTTAATCATTAGGTACCTAAGACTATTGTTACAAAAAAAAAACTAAATATCACTGGTTTACTTTTTGTCACAATGTCACATAACACTGTGGTTCAAATTATAACAAAAAAGTTACATAAGTAATCAATGCCACATACATAACAGCACTTTGGTTTATATTATTACTATTATTAGGTACCTATAACTTTAGTTAAAAAATATAACTTAATATCACTTCTTAAGTAATCAATGGCACACTTTAGGTTTAATCATTAGTTAAGACTATAATAGATTGTTTAAATTTATGCGGTTTGTGCGGCCACATTTATTGCAATTGTCACCATACATTGTACAATCCTCGTGTAACCACTGCTTACACGTTATGCATTGTATCCAATCAGCTGTTGATTTAGTCTTTTCATATTCTTCCATACATTCAACACATTCTGTACTTTCTGAATCTCTATTTGTATCTAATTCATCAGCATGTTCTGTACTTTCACTTGAACTTGATATTTTTCTTGGTCTTTTCTTACTGATTTTTTAGGTACCTTCTTCTGAATATCAGTTTCAGCTTGTCGACGTCTATTTTTGCAAGGAATATTCGCAGTAGCTTTACCTTTTTTAGCCTTAACTTTATTAGCTTTAACTCTTTTTTCATGCGGCTTATTTAAAGTAGCCTTGCCTTTAGCCTTTTCTATCTTAGTTTTAATATTTTCTTTTGTGTTTAAAACTGCAGCAGATTGCTTTCCTCTCTTATAAAATGGCACCGGAATTTTCGGTACCGGAGAACATTCTTGCAAATATTTGCTTGGTGTTTCTTTTTCTGCAACATCAATGATGTTAATAATATTATCATTTTGCGAAAGAATCGATGGACTTGAATAAGATGACCTCCTATCTATAGAAATCCTGGGTACATTTCGGTCAGCGCCTGGAATTGATTCATTAGATGGGCCTGGTTCCGGTTGTTGAGTGTCTTGATTTGCATCCGTGTCAGCTCCTGGAATTGATTCATTAGATGGACCTGGTTCCAGTTGTTAAGTGTCTTGATTTTGAATAACTGCATCTATATTACTGGAAAAAAATATTTGATATACCTTGATCAGTCGCCATGCTTATTGGTATATTAGATGGTTGCTGCTCTACAATAATTTCTTTATCTCTATTTGCGTTATTTTCTACAGAAGCATCTGATATGGCAAAAAAGGTGTCTGGAATTGCTGAAGGATTAAATGGATAAATCCCACAAGCTCTAAACCCAGATATTGCATTGGAAGTAGTAGCTGCTCGAGTCCATGCACTTCCAACTAGCTTTCCTGCAACTAATCGATTAATCTTCCGTTCCTTGTGTGATACTACCCAGTTCCTCGTTTCTGATGCGTAGACAGTTTTAAATGGCTTAAAGAAACTACGATCCAATGGCTGCAGGGCTTGTGTGCTGTGGCTTGGTAGACAAAACAATATAACATCATTTTCCTCGGCAGTTTGGAGCATATCTATGGCGTTCGTATGGGAAGAATGGCCGTCTAAAAGTATAAAGAACCTTTCCTTGAGGTTTTTTTTGTTATAAACTGCTCTTTCAACCATTTGTGAAATAATTCTGCATTCACATATGCAGATTTTCTACTCATATAAACGTCTGCACCAGGTGGAAGTCCATCTTGAAATTCTGGTTTCTTGTTCACTCCTTTGATGATAACTACTGGCGGGAGGAAATTTCCTACAGCATTGCAACATGCTATAACCGATAACGTTTCACCCTTTTCACCAGAAGTAATATGATGAACCGATCTAGGTCCTCTTGTAGCGATAACTTTGCCAGTGGAATTATTTAATTGGACACCAGTCTCATCCATATTATAGATTCTGTCGGGTTTATCCAATAAATTATTTTCAGTTAACACTTGAAGCAGTAGCTGAAACATTTTATCGACTTCTTCCCGATTTAATCCCTGTGCTCTTGCAACAGATAAACCTTCAGCCTGACGAACGCTAAGCTCTCTATTACGTTCTAAAAATTAACGTAGCCAATGCGGTCCAGCTTTGCCGGTCTTTATCAAATGGTGCCTCAATACCCAGTTTCTCAGCAAACTCGAACGCCAGTCTTCGTATCATGTCACGAGTGGGAGGAAAACCAGATTTTTCCAATTTCTGGATGTGCGCCACCAAACGTTTTTCGTTATCAAAATCAAGAATAGGATGTTTTTCTGAAAAAAAAGAAAAAATAGCATTCAGTTTCATTATTTTTAGTAATTTTTTTTAAATCGATCCAATGATTGAACATTTGCTTACCCAGTGTAGTTTTCTCAGTATTTTTATTTGAAAATCTTCTCCTTAATGTTCTTGATGGAATTCCATATAAACGAGAAATTGCGTTGATCCCCATATTGCCTTTCGATATCTCATCCAAAGCAGCTATTAAGGTCTCTTGCCTCCATTGAGCACGTGCACGAGCGCCAGCCTTCCTCTGATATTTACGAGGCATGCTAAAACCAAATGTTAATAAAGATAAAGACCATGCAAGCTTCCCCTTAAACCCTATGGGTCTTAAAGCCCTTAAGGGCATCTATACTCACAAAGCATCGAGGCATCTATCCTTTTTGATACCCCTATTTAAAAATAATAATAATTGTTAGTAAATTTTCCAAACTTGTACTTATAGGTAATATTCGAACCATACACTTGCAAATAACAATATAATAAAATAAACTTACTTCACAATATTAAAAGTTACACACTTCCAAAAATCCTTCAATATCGTAATCCGCCGCGACCCTGAGCGAAGTCATCGAACTTTATTTTATTACAAGCGAAACGTCCGTTGCACGCGGCTGCCACTCGCATACTGGCGAGGCGGGGGGGGCGACCTTTACTTAAAAGCATTCGCTGCGGCTGTGGTATGTTTGTAACTTTTGATTTTAAATTCGGGGCATCTATCCTCCTGGGGCAACTATCCCACTTTTACCCAAATATAGTGGAGTGAACTTTAAAAACGATTACGTACTTGAGAAATCACGTAACACAAGATTTTGATAATTTATGACGAAAACGGCCCGCTCACTTCCAACGTTTCTCACAGACAAACTACAGACGTCAGTTTTTTTTTATTGCGTTGACACCTTACGGTGTTGCTGTATCAAAACACGTTTTTCCCTTAGTTTTTTGTTAATAATTAGGCGAAATTACTTGTAACACAAAAAATTGTTACACAAAAGTGAAATTTCTATCAACTAATCTAAAGATCAATAAAATACTCAGTTAAGAGTATTTAAACACCGTAATTAAAGTTCAAATGTAAAATTTTAACGAGACGTAAAGAAAACGATTTGTTTCTTGAATAATAATAATAATCTTTAAAACCACACTTCAAACAGAGGGTAATAGTGTGGTCTTTCAAACGTATTAACGTTTTTTTGTATATGTTTAAAAAATAAAAAGTTACATAGTTTTCAAGTAGCGGTAAAAAAAAGAACACGGCAATTTTGACCAAAATTAGGGGGGTTTGGTGAACATAATTACATAAATTTTAAAGAAACAAGCCACTTTTATTCCGTTTGCGATATGGGCAAACAAGCTCAATAGTTGCTTTATAGAATTAAATAAATGCTTATAGTTTAGTTGAAATCAACCTGGAAAATTTGGTTCGGACAAAAAGTGACAATTTTGGTAGCCTTACCCATTATTTGGCATTTTGTTCGAAGCGTTTCTAATACGGGCCGGAATTAATGGTAACGATCATGTCCGGGTGATCATGACGGCGGTTGAACAGAATTGTCATTAAAATGCAGGAACTGACGAATTTTTTCACACTGGCATAGTTTCCGAAACTAAAGGTAATCCTAGCTCAGCTTCCCAATACATACGAATATTGGGTGATCATGACGTCGGTTGAACAGAATTGTCATTAAAATGCAGGAACTGACGAATTTTTTCACACTGGCATAGTTTCCGAAACTAAAGGTAATCCTAGCTCAGCTTCCCAATACATACGAATATTAGGTAATGGAGCCAGCCACATGAACACCCAGGTATTTTTTTAATTCAGGTCATTCTGAAGGGTGAATTTATGTTTATTTGTACGCTATATTTATGAGCTTCCTCAATGATATGATTGAGTAAATCGTCGTTAAAAAAAATAGAGAAAATATTGCAATGGCGTATCCAATTCTAAAAAAGATTGATCTAATTGTACATTTCCAGTGAATTGGGCTGATGGGGTTTGAAAAGGCATCTTTCGCTAGAGATAATGCTTTTCTTTTTTTTGTAATTTTACCAGTTTGTACGGTAACTTGCTTTTTAGTGGCTCTTATATAGTTTTTGCGACTTTCTTAGCGACCTTGCTTACTGTCTTTGCCGAGTTTTTTATTTCTTAGTCCTGATGTACCAGCTTGCGGCTCTTGTGGTGATGTGGCATCAGCATTACTTGTAATTTTACCAGTTTTTACAGTAACTGGTTTTTAGTATTTAGTAGCCTTTATAGTTTTTACTTTCTTTCGCTTAGATCTTGTCCTGGATCTACAGCTACAAAATCTCTATCCCACCATTCCGGACGGTCATTCATGCTTTTTCTTCTTTTTACTGCACCGCATACTTCAGTGGCTGATTTGACCATGCCATTGTTCATAATCTCCCATACATTATTTACATTATACTCAACTTCACTGTCATTCATCTTATTAACACATTCAAAACAATATTTCAGCTTTCTTACGTATTCATCTTGTATAACTTCGTCATTCAGTTTCTCTACTTTTATCCTCTCTAACGCAGTTGGTCGGTACGGGAACACGATGGCGCCAGACCCCTTACTCGTCCTACCACTAAGTAGTGATCTGAACCTACGCTAACTACTCGAAATGCTCTGGTATCTACAACTTTGTTACGCAACCGTTCATCCACAATTATCAAATCTATCATAGACTTCTCATTCTGACGTCTCCACGTATACTGATGAATCTCTTTGTGATCAAACAAATTGTTTGTCACGCAGAGATTCTTAGCCAAACATACATTGAGAAGACATTTGCCATTGTTCACTCGCTCATCACCATACTTACCCAGTACCGATTCATAACCATCCCTTTGCACGCCTGTCCAACTATTAAAATCGCCTAGCAAAATAATCCTTTCATTCTCCTTGCATTTTGTTGAAACCTCATGAAAACTTTCCCAAAACTCCTCCCTTTCTTTTTTCGATTTATTCGTATCTGGGGCATAAGCCCCAATTACGAATAAACGCGTGAGACCTACCTTGAGTCTCACTCAGAGAAGTCTTGGGCTCACACATTCATGCTCTTGCATACATTCAGCCATTCGCTCTGTGAGTACGATACTAACTCCCTGACGACCGTGCTCGGATACCGGAACTCCGGACCACAATGCCGTCAAGGTTCCGTGTGTGGACGTACTCACCCCTTTTTTCTTCGTCTCAGTCACACATAGAACATCCAGCTTTCTCTCTTTCATCATCATACATACCTCATCTAATTTATGTTCCATGCCTCCACAAACATTCATCGTAACAAGGCGGCTTTCAGCGGCCCGCTTTTTGCCAACCCCCATACGAACGCAGCGTGACGCGTGGCAAACGGCATCGCCGCCGTTCCGATCCCCGGAGGGATCTGAACATACTCGCACTATTTAACTCGTATCCAATCTAACTGCTCCGATTCTCGCTCGGTCGTGGACCGTGGTGAAACAAAGCAGCGTAGTCCAACCTTCGCAATGGCGCAAGTCGAACCGAGTGAGTGAGCGAGCGGCACTGCTGCGATAACCGCGCGAGCTGCCACCCACCCCCCATTTGAGTGCAACCCTGTAATACTCTGAGTTGGCAAGTGTCGTTTGGCTTAATTTAAGACGCGTTCACAAGTAATCCAGCAAATTTCTAGATGAAGAAATTTATACATTACACACCCCCGTAACCAGGAGAATTTTACGAGGTATGAGTAAAATTCCAGCTCGCCGTCGAGCTGCGATGTCAGAAAGATAATAGTAATTAGAGAAGTCCGAATGGACGGAATAAAAGAGAAAGAAAAGCAGAATGATTATAATACTGGTAGTGCTAGTAATGATAAACGTTGGGCTGGTAAAGCTACAACTGTTTATTAAAGTTAGCCGTGATAGAGGAAGAGTAGTCTTAGTAAGGTACAATCACATCAAGTATAGGAAAAAACCTTTGGTGCTGCTATGCGCCTGTTAACTACTATAAATTATAATGCGACTCTCATAAATCGGTTTACTAAACGAGAAAGAAATATACAATAAAATTAGAAATATCAAATAGCAAACGGCCGCGTCGAGAGACAAATGTGAAGTTCTTGACGGCTCTGTTTTTCACGTTGATATGGCGACGCTAGTGATGCGCGTCGTCGCTAGTGCGGTGCCATAGGACCCCCCTGGGAGTCTCAAAGTCCTGCCTGAAAGCGAATAGGAAATGTGACAATACGGCCAGAACGAGTGGTCCCAGCGGGAGCAACAGCTTTAGGTTTGGAGCCAGCTGCTGTAGCTGCAGCCGTGTCATTCTGAACGTAGGCTGGCTTTACACGATCAACTGAGACAGTCACTGGTCCTCGGAGTAAGTCTACAGTGACAATCTTGTCCGTTCTACTTAAGACGCGGTGTGGGCCAGTGTATGGGGCCTCTAGAGATCCACGCAGTGCATCCTTTCTCAGGAAAACATGGGTGCATGAACTTAAGTCCTTGTGTACAAAGATAGACTTATTTCCGTGTCTCGATGCGGGAACAGGCTTGAGATGCGACATATGACGTCTTAGCTGTGCGACAAAATCGTCAGGTTGCAGTGCGTGTGAGTTAGGAGTATGAAAGAACTCACCCGGGATGCGCAATGGCTCACCGTACACCATCTCTGCAGCTGAGCTCTGCAAGTCTTCTTTCCACGCACTTCTTATGCCAAGAAGTACGATCGGCAGCACGTCAGTCCACTTGTTGTTGTCGTGGGCCATGATGGCTGCTTTCAAAGTGCGATGCAGGCGCTCGACCATGGCGTTGGCCTGGGGATGATAGGCCGTTGTGTGTCGCAGCTGGGTTCCGCAAAGCTCCGTCAAAACCTTGAACATACGTGAGGTAAATTGACGTCCTTGATCGGTTGTTACAGTTTGTGGACAACCAAATCGAGATATCCACGTTTCGTAGAACGCATGAGCTACGGTTTCGGCTGTGATGTCTGAAAGTGGCTTCACCTCTGGCCAGCGTGTGTACCTGTCTATGGCGGTGAAGAGGTAGCGGAACTCGGATGAAGGTGGTAGGGGACCGACCAGGTCAATGTGGACATGACTAAACCTGTCTCCTGGTAGCTTGAAGTTTCCCAGCGGAGAAGATGTGTGACGTTGCACCTTGGCGCGTTGACATGCTGCGCACGTACGTACCCAGGTACCACAATCTTTGCGTACGGAGGGCCATACGAATCTTTCCGTTACCATCTTAGTTGTTGACCTTGTACCTGAGTGACTCATGCCGTGTACTGCGTCGAATATTCTTCGTCGATGCTCCTTGGTGATGAAGGGTCGGGGCCGTGCTTGAGAGATATCGCAATATAAATAAACAGTCGTACCTGGCACGGGCACTTTTTCCAACTTCAGTGACGAAGACCGCTTGGCAATGAGGTCGTGCAACTCGGCATCATTCTGCTGCGCTTGCGCGATGGCTTCGAAGTCTGGAGGCACGGCAATTGCTTCGATACGGGAGAGTGTGTCAGCGGTAATGTTGTCTTTCCCCGAGATGTGCCTGATGTCGCTGGTAAACTGCGAAATGAAATCAAGGTAGTTAAATTGTCTCGGAGAGCATTTCCTGTCTTTTTGCTGGAAGGCGAAGGTGATTGGCTTGTGGTCAGTGTATATCACAAAATGTCTACCTTCAACCATGTACCGGAAATGTTTAACGCTTTCGTAAATAGCCAGCAACTCCCGATCATATGCGCTGTACTGTGTTTGTTGCCGTGTCATCTTCTTTGAGAAGAAAGCCAGTGGTTGCCATTGTCCTTCCACTAATTGCTGGAGCACTGAACCCAAGGCTGTGCCAGAAGCATCAGTCACGAGGGCTAGTGGTGCATCAATGATGGGATGAGCCAGTAGAGTTGATTTGGCGAGACTAGACTTACAATTTTGAAAAGCTTCCAACTGTTGTTCGGTCCAAGTAAGTGAAGTAGTGCTTTTGATTTTAGGTCCTGATAGCATGTCGTGAAGAGGTGCTTGTGCATCGGCAGCATGAGGAACAAACCTCCTGTAGAAGTTCAGCATGCCGAGGAATCTGCGTAATCCGCCTACAGTCTTGGGTGGCGGGAATTCCTGCACTGTTTTTACCTTATCGTCAATAGGACGAATGCCGTCTTCAGAGACTGTAAATCCGAGGAATGTGACCTCTTTCTGACCAAAACTACACTTGGACTCGTTGATGAGCATACCATACTCTTGAAATCTATCAAACACTTGCCGTAGATGTTCTAAATGCTGTTCGGCGTCTTTGGAGTAAATGAGTACGTCATCGATGTATGAGTAGACGAAGTCCAGGTCTTTGAGGACCTCATCCAGGAACCTCTGGAAGGTTTGAGCTGCATTTCGAAGACCAAATGGCATGAAGGGGAATTCGAACATCCCGAACGGTGTTGTGACAGCTGTCTTGCAAATGTCATCCGAGTAAACAGGAATTTGGTTGTATGCTTTGACTAAATCAATTTTTGAGAATATTTTGCTACCTGCTAGACGGTGGGCGTAGTCCTCTATATGGCGGACAGGATATCTGTCGGGGATGGTGCGTGCGTTGAGCGCGCGGTAATCCCCGCACGGTCGCCAACCATTTCCTTTCTTGGGCACAAGGTGCAGTGCCGACGCCCACGGTGAATCGGATCGTCGTGCTACGCCATCGTGAAGCATTTCTTCAAACTGCTCCTTCGCAATTTTCAGCCGATCAGGAGCTAGACGGCGTGGCCTACAAAATGCTGGAGGACCTGGAGTAGTTCGGATGTAGTGCACAGTTGAATGTTTTACCTCTCGCGGCAATCCAGACGGTTTTGTTAAACTGGGATATTCCGCTAGCAATCGATGGTACTCGCTGTCACCTGAGATCGCTTTTATGCTGGTTTGGTCGCAATGTCTAAGTTGTCCCGCTGTTGTGAGAGTAGTCACGCTGTCAATTAGCCTTCTGTGTTTGCAGTCGACGACGAGGCCGTAATGAGCAAGGAAATCAGCTCCTATGATTGGCTTATCTACGTTTGCTACGACAAAGTTCCATATGAAATCCCTCCGCAAACCTAGGTTCAAATTTTGCTTGACTATGCCATAGGTATGTATGATAGAACCATTCGCTGCTGTGAGCGCGTAGCTGTCAGGCGACTTACATTTGGGCATGAATTTTCGTGGCAGAACGCAGAGGTCGGAGCCGGTATCAATAAGGTATTGAATTTTGCTTACGTTGTCCGTTATGAATAGGCGGCTGGTTGTGGCGTGACAGTCAGCTGCCGCCGCGATGGACTGTCGTACTAGTTTTCCTGTTTGTAGTTACACGGCGGAATGCATTTTCTTGCCTTCGAATTAAAATTGCTATGATACCAGCACATACCTTCTTTGACAGCTTGATACCGACCGTGTGATTGGGACCTGCTGCGACTGCGCGACCTGCTCCGGTTGAAACGCGCCCGACGATAACCGCTGCTGATGCCGGCGCTCAGTTGTGCGATTTGTTGCGTTAACTCGCCCTGGATGCGCGCCGTGATGGATTGTTCCATTCTCTTCAGCATATCTTCGAAAGAGCTTGTGCTCGCTACCTGCTTAAAGAAAGGGTTAGGAGTAGCATCAAGTATTTGGTCAGCAAGAAGCAGTAGTTTGCGAAGCGATAATGGCCTGCACGTGCGTAGGTAGGCGACACGACCAAAGACTACGGAGAAAATCGTCGCTGACGCTGTCGCCAGCCAATCCTCGAAGGTGACGGAGGAATTGGCTTGGCTTCCGATCGCCCAACTCTTCGTGCTGCAGCAACTGTCGTCTTTTGTTTTCTTTTGACATTGACAGCCTGTTTATCAATTCTTTTTTTAATTTTTCGTATTTATTTTGTTCCGGGGGCTTCGTAATTATGTCTCGAACTTCCTTTGCGGTTTTAGGGTCTAATTCACGAATTACCTGGAAGTATTTTGTAGAATCGGCTTTTATGCCCGATATTGCGAACTGCGCCTCGACCTGGGCAAACCATACCTCGGCGTCGTCCGCCCAGAACGGCGGCAATCTTACTGCAACTCGGTCGACAGACCCTGTAGTCTCTTGTGCCGGGCCGGCGGCTCCTTGCATCGTATCTTCAAACTCGTTATCCGACATAATTATTAATCGTCGCGGGTCACCAATTTGGTGCTGCTATGCGCCTGTTAACTACTATAAATTATAATGCGACTCTCATAAATCGGTTTACTAAACGAGAAAGAAATATACAATAAAATTAGAAATATCAAATAGCAAACGGCCGCGTCGAGAGACAAATGTGAAGTTCTTGACGGCTCTGTTTTTCACGTTGATATGTCGACGCTAGTGATGCGCGTCGTCGCTAGTGCGGTGCCATAAACCTACTCAAAGACTTGGATTCAGTTTACCGACATGACCAGGTACAATCGAATCCATTTTACGACGGTCGAGGTCGTGGAGTCACAAGTTAACGACCTGCCTGAGTCGGGATAAACCACGAAATAGAGGAAAAGTACTAATGAGTCGGGACAACCCACGAAATAGAGGAAAAGTACTAATGAGTCGGGAAAACCCACGAAATAGAGGAAAAGTACTAATTATATGAACGGCGGGACCAGCAGACCAACGGCTGAAACACTAAAACTAAGAAGTAATTAAAACTACCACGAAAGTCAACCCAACTTAGTCTAAGGACAGACGCACCCATACAAAAAGGTAGGTTTAGGATATGGCGTCGCAGATGTAAATTATCAAAACGACGCGTTCCATAAAACCTAGAAGAGAATGAGTAGAGCAGAGTAGTTGGAAGATCACCGGTTCACAGCATCTACAGAGTCACTAACCGCTCTTTAAGTGTTGGCTTCTTTTTCCTGCTGGAACGGGTCACAAACCGATCTGGGAAACTTAAATACTAACTACTAATATAAGGTTGACTCCATTCCGTCTTTAGCTAAAACTAACACGTAAGCACATCACAATTTCTTATGATGTGATCTACAATGTACCACTTAAATTACTCAAACTACAACAGGACTAAATTAACTTACATAACTCCCACGTTTATTCCCTTAGTAGGGTAGGTAGAGTTATAGGATTAGGCTAAGAGGTTTACTAGTGTATAGGTGATGGTTGCAAGCCCATCGCCCAACAGTACTACAAGCCTTTATTCCCTTAGTAGGGTAGGCAGAGTTATGGATTAGGCTAAGATGTTTACTAGTATATAGGCGATGGTTGCAAGCCCATCGCCCAACATTACTACAAGCCTTTATTCCCTTAGTTGCCTCTTACGACATCCACGGGAAGACAAGGAGTGGCACTATTCGGACCCGGAAACCACACAGGTAAAAAAAAACTTAATTGACAAGAAAAGCACTTCTTGAGTGACTCAAGAAGTAGGTTTGAAATCCTTGTGCCATTTGCCTAGGAGTTTCCCGTTCTCGTCCTCCAATGCATACACGAGGCGAGAAAGCTTTCGCACAACGCGACAGCGTTTGTTCTTAGGGGTAACTTGGCTGCAACATATTTGCTGGCATTGCTCTGTTTATAGGTTAAGTAGTTGTGTGGGTAGTCATATCCGGCAATGTACGGTTTTTGGTAATAGGGATATAAGTTTTATCCGAATAGGTATTAGGGTTGGTGGGTTTACTATTAGTTATAGTCGGGTAACGGTAAGTTCGAATCAGCCATACTCTGACTCGAACGAGTTAGTTTTTTGGAGAATTCACATTCGGTTGACAATTGGTACAGTTCCTTGCTGTCACGTTCTCCTCACCGCAACGGTAACAAACTAGTCGGGGCGGTGCCGTGCATCCTTTTAGATCGTTTCCGTTCACCCGGCAGCGTACGCAAAAGGTATCTGGTAGGTGCGTAGCTGCGACCGGTTTAGATCCTAACTTAACGGGTTCAGGTCGAGACGTTGAGGCTCCGGTTGGGTAGGCTAAGTCCGAAGCCAAGGATTTACTGGCATCCGTGGTAGGCTCACATAATAATTTAGCGCGTTGCGTTGGCTGGCAGCCTCAAGTTGGCGGCAGTAGAATTTGAATTCGTCTAAGTCTTTAATAGGTTGTAAAGCCAAATGTGGGGCATAAAAGGGACGGACATTATGTAACTTTGCATCACGCTAATATTTCACAATACTTTCGTCAAGACTCTGGGTGCGTGCTCGTATTTCGTGTAAAAGACGTTCATTATAGTCGATAGGTAAGAAATCGCGAAGCAGCAGTCCTCTCAGTTCCGCCCAGCCGTGGTCACATAAACACCCTCAAACCACAGCAACGCATCGTCGGTGAAAAGGTCGCAAGCAGAACTGAAAAGTCTGGTCTCAGGAATATAGCGCGAAACACGAACGCGTTCCAATTTGTGTAAGAAAGTCTTGACGCAAGTCTTCCCGTTCTAGGTAATATTTAATTTATGAACCGCGTTATGTCAGTCATATTTTTACCTGATGAAATAGTAGTTGTAGCCGAAGGAGCAGCGGTAGGTAAGGCATGTTCGGAAGCGCATATGGCGCTTTGAAAATTTTGCAAAACTTTATCTATTTTACTAAGTGGTCGTTCCAAATCCACTGTTAGGTCTTGGTGTAATTTTGATTTGGACTCGGAATCGGAAACACAAAGGAAGACTCGTGACAGTCGGTGGTATAAATGATGCCCTAAAGCTTGTATCCTGTTCAAGACGTTAAATGGACAACGCTTGTCGGTGGTCGTCTTGTAAAGGTCCTTCAAGCTCGCCAGTTTATCCGCTATTGCTGCCAGTTCGTCGGACTCGTCACCTTCGAAGTTAACAATTTCGTTGGAGGGTACATCCCTGTCCAGTTTTCGGATCAAATTCCGCATGTCAGTGACAGAACCTGTCGGTGAACCACCTTGGACACGGATCTCGTGTTCCAGTTCATCCTTTTGTAAAAGATTAAAACTGATTCGCCTGTCCTCCATCATAATACTAAGTAGTAATATTAAAGGCAAATGTAAAGAAAAGTACAAGTCAATAATAACAATCTTGGTGCCTCTTAACAAAATATTGTCGTGTAACCACAGTTCATAGCTGTTCTACTTAGTCCTAACCAGGGCCATTTCTTTCAGAAATGTTCGACGTAATAATAATTGGCCAGTATTTTCTTTGTATATTATTTGACTATTTATGCCTGCAATGTTCAGAATTGAGAAAAATAATCTCATTGGCCATCTACGAGTCATTCTACCTACGGAATATTCTTCTTCCATTTGATCAACGACGTCAACTCCTCCTTTAGTCCCGTTGTAATAAGTTATGATTTCTGGTTTTTGAGCAGCACCGGTAGTTTCGTCGATCTTGTTGTCATTGTATAATGTTGAAAATAGTAGTAGGTACTTTTTTTTGCTTTTTATAAGGCACATAGGATTATCTTCTTTCTTATTACCTTCTTCTTGTTAAGATGTTACAACACTGGTTGTGTGGTATCTATGCTTACTTATCTGTCGTCAATGTCGTCATATCGGAGTGAGATTGATTTTGCTGTTATGATGTTTATAATTATTATAAGCTAATACATGTCTCGTCTATTTTTCTTCAACTTCTACATGGTAGCAGAGCGTGCGCGTTAGTGGGTTGCGATCCACGAAGATCGAAGTGACAGGAAGAGTGTGAGTGGTGGCATTATCTTACAAGGAGAAAATCCTATTGCTTGGTTCTCCAAGAAGCAGCAATGCGTCGCATTGTCATCTGCTGAATCCGAGTATATAGCAGCTGCAACTGTTGCACAAGAACTGGTAAATTTAAAAGGCATTAGTAAACATTTAGGTCATAATGTAAATGCTTTATTACTTGTTGACAATAGGAGTGTGGCGAAAAACTATGAAAACTCGAAGCGTACTAAGCATATTGACGTAAAAGTTAATTTTTTGAAAGATTTAGTTGTTAATAAAATAATAGATATTAAGCATATATCTACCAATGAAAATTTGGCTAACATGATGACAAAGAGCTTGTGTAAGGAAAAATTTGATTATTTCATTAATACGTTCATGTGTTAATTATGGAAATGTTTTAATATTACATTAAGAAGTTTGTGTGTTATAAACTGTGTCATATTCTTTTGGTAAAGAGGAAAGCAAGTAGCAAATTTGGTCTTCCACGTCTACCTTGACGTTGATTGCTGCTAGGTCACTGGGTAAACCCTCAAATTTTATGAAATACTGTTGCAAGTTGGTTTCGTTTTCATACCAAAGGGTTATGAGTTTTCTTTTTAAATAAAACTTGTTGTACACCGATTTTCTTTCAAAGATACTTTCCAGAGACACCAGCATGTCTTTCGCAGTTTTTCCCTGTTTTACTACGTCTATGTATCTGTCGGTCAAACATTGTACTAGAATTGATCTTCCACGTGCGTCATCTTTGTCGAACTTCCCTCTTTCAGTTTTCGTTTCTTCATCAGTTTTCGTCGATGGTGGTTTTTCATGTAGTACGTGACTTATCTGCCTCTCTTCGAATAGAAGTTTAAGCCTGAATTTCCAGTTGCTGAAGTTAGTTTTCTCGTCCAAAATAGGCAAAAGAGACGCCGCAGTCCCCATCTTTTCCGTCATTGTTTTATCTTGATCTTCGTGGATCGCAACCCACTAACGCAACTCAACACACTTTCTACACTACACTACACTTCTCACCAAATCCGAACATTGTATGTATGTATGTATGTATGTATGTAAACACTTTATTGTACACAAAAAAAAAAGAAACAGAAAATCTAATACAATACAGAGTTAGAATGTACAAAGGCGAAGGTGTTTAAGGGATCTCTTCCAGCTAACCTTTGTGCTAGGCTTGTCTGTATCTTTGGCGTTTAGAAAGCAGGGTGGGATTTCTTTTTTGTTTTTTTCGCGCTGTGCCTACTATAGTTGTTCGATGGTTAGCAACCAGCTCATCAGCAAGAGGAATAGACGTAAAGTAATTATCTATTGTTATATTTCGGCCAGTATTTTAAATATTTTTGGATAATCTTTTCACCAAAGCTCTTGGACTGTTATCAACGTTGAATGGTCCCTCTGGGTGTTTACCGGCATATACTTACTTCCAAGTTGCTGGTATAAAATGATTTTGAATCAACGAGAGCATATATTTTTATGCCGTATTTTGCGGGTTTGTTCGCCATGTACACACGTAACTTGCAACGTCCTCTAAATGACTCTAACATCTCATCAATTGTGCCATTTTTTCCAATCTGGTAATGTGTCTGACAGTTGGAGACAAAGTTTTCAAATAAATTCCTCATTGCTGCCATATTATCATGTTGAGCGCGTTCTGCCCTAGTTTGAACATCAAAACGAACAATTCTTAGCAGAAAAAAGAATCTTGTCTTTGACATGGTTGCTCTGAATATATCAGGCGCAGTACCGTCATCAATCCACATTTCGTGAATATTTAGGTGATGCATTTTTTTCATCTCAGCCATAAGTAAAAGCCCGACTAAAGCTTTTATCTCAGTCAAGTCGGTTTCTTTGGTACCTCGCTCCCTAGAAAACTTAACTCTCCTTATATATACGTTAGGCTGGGTCAATTTTGTATGAAATTTGTTTTTTTTGTTTAAAACAAAAAAAGGTCTAAAAAGTTGCTATTTTGTTTAAACTATTAGATTTGGTTATAACATGTTGATTCGTAATATGTTTAGCCCTCTACAAGGGGTCAATGTTTTAACTTTTTTAAATATTGGGTGTAATTTTCGTGTTGGATTATATTTATGTTTTGTATGACTAAATAATGTAAAGCACATGTATTATATAAAACATAGTGTAATTATTATAAAAAAGACATTTTTCTTACAACATATATGTGTAATGTAGAAAATTTTACTTTTGAAAATCATAAATTTTAGCGATATTAGTAGCTGTATTGTGCCTTATTATCAAAAGATGGCATGACAGATCTGGATTTCAGTTTTTACCGAATAATTCCATCTCATGCATTTTTGAAGCCACTGTAATCGATGCCTCTGTCACAAGTTTAATGCAACGTTCTACAGCCTGCGTATGACAGGGAAATTTGGAGAAAATAATGTAAAGAGAAAATAGGGATGTTCATGTAAAAAAAAAAACGATATTTTTTTCGATATAATATATCGTAGTGTTATATCGGTACGTTGCGATATATCGAACAAAAATATCGATATTTTAAAAATATCGTATGTAATTACTTGTATTTAACTAGTCTACAATATTAAATAGGGATCAGGTTAATTATGAGTAAAAACACTTTAGAGAGAAGAAACAAATCAACTTTATTTATAAATCATACGAAAAAGAATCCAAGGCCATACGACCCAAAAGCCATATTTAGGATCTGCGCGTAAAGAATAGCAACTTTTTATTTTCTACCATACCAATATGAAAGATTTATAAATCCCAGTACTTTTTCTCTAAACCTTGCATAAACAACCAGCACCATGCATGCTATGTCCAGCAGTGGACGTCTTTCGGCTGACTTGATGATGATGATGGCATAAACAAAATTTTATTTACCCTTTTGGCTTGCAATCTGCTTCTCTGCTGTGTAAGAACCTGTGCGGCTTTTGAGAAAAGTCGTTCAGATGGAACTGAGCTAGCCACCATAGTTAAATATTTAAATGCCACATTGTATAGCGTTGGGAACTGTATCTTATAGTCTGCCCACACTTCTAATGGGTTTTCGTTAAATCTACTGACTGGAGCCCTCAAATAAATCGATAACTCATCTTAATGACTTTCATTAGTTTTATTTGTTTTCCAATTTCGCTGGACCAGTTTATGGTGATCACTTCAGAGATCCGATGATAAATTTATTTTGTCTTAATTGTCAGAGTCAGATTCCACAGTAGATTCATCTTGCTGATTTTTTTAAATAATCTCTTTAATTTTATTGACGGCATTTGCGCACGCCAAAGAATCTTCATAATTAAGTTTTTTAAATCTTGGGCTTAAAACAAAGCCTCGACGTCTTCCTTAAGAACAAAAGCTATATCATCTACCTGAGGCCAGACGAAGAACTTTTTTGCATGTCTAAGGAATTTCACGTTATAATTTTTTCCTTCTTTATCTACTATCAATCCAGCATAATATTTAGAAGTTTTTTTTATGGTAAACTTGACCAAAACATAACTTCCGACTTCTATAGGATTTGTTGCATTTTCAAAAGCTTCGGTTCCGGATTCTGCACAAGTATTAAATTCGTCAGAATGTGCTTCGTCATTTGCCGAATCCAAAACTCTATTCTTATATTCATTCCATGTCTCTGGTTCTGACTCTGATTCCGATAAATATTCGGAATCCTTGAAATAACTGTCTGAATCAGAGTCTTCGAGAAAAGAGTGGCGTAAATTCTTTTCCTTTTTTATAGTTCGGCGGGATGACGTGAAAGCTGGATTTACTTCACCCTTATTACTGGAGCCTGCTTCATTATTCGAAAAATAATACTTTTTTCAGTCTCTTTCTGTGTGTGTAGGATAGAAGTTAAGGTGACTTTTGTTCCTGTAATTTTCTTGAGTGCATCTTGGGACCATTTCTCGTTTTCTATCAAATACTGATCTTTTAAAATGCTTACTCTTGTAGATTTCACCGAAACCGTTTGAAGCGATAGGTCAATTGGCAGAGTGCAAAGCGGGTGGAGGGGGTAGCCTAAACGATCACAGCGTTCGCCACGGCTAAAATTGTCATTTTTGTCGCTGACTTGAGCTGTCAAATCCATATTGCAGTAAACATTTTCTAATCGTTTTTGAGATAAAAATATGGTCCTGGTAAGATGTGTTGTTGTGAATTGTAATACACCAAGAAGAATAGCGACTGTAAATGTTACCAATTTCCAAGACCATGGTGGAAACGAGACCAAAGAAATAAATGGATATTTGCTGTAAGAAAAAAAAAGTAAGTTACCTAACCTCTAAAATTTTACTTAAAGTACGTTATCATTTGATACAAGTATTAAATTGAAAAGTTACGGTGAATTACTATGTTACAGTCCCGATGGATCCCAGTGGCAGCCAAAGCCAGATGACAGAATTTGTAGTGCAAGGCTCTCTACTGTTTTCGTTTTACGCACTTTTATATTATGTACATTAGTACTTAGGAGGAGATCCTTAATCTCCTTGCCGAGTGCCACGCTTCACACATTGATTGTTGAATGGTATCACAACATAATTTCGAAATTTCTGTATCTTCCATCACAACATGCACTAGATAAACGTTATATAAAGTTGGTTCTACATAAAGTTCACTACTTCTGTAGACTGGGAACTCTTGTCTAAAAACATTAAAGTTTTCAAGACATATCACACAATCTTCTCTTTGTAAATTAATAGCAGTCTGTTCGACTAAACTTTGGACAACATAGCTAACAGAAGTGTCTATATCTTCAGCATTACTTTTAGCAGCAGTTTCTAGGACACATTTTAAAGCACAATCTTCCTTCAAATCCGAGACATCAAACTGAAAAGGTTCACACTTATGTTTCTTTGCTGTGGGAAACATTTCATAGAAGTACTTTCCTTTAGAATATTTTTCCTTGGAAAATTGACGGGCACTTGGCTTACCCCATTGTTGTTCTTGGCTGGTCTTCGTAAAACTGTTTTCATTATTTATGAAGTATATAAGTGCTGCAATGTGCTTGCATTTCCCACTCTTATTATAAACACTCTCAACGTGACAATTGGTGTTTAGCTGTAAGTAAATTGATTTGTTAGACACAGAATAAGCTTTTGTTAAACGGCATCGAAACATAAAAATCTGCTTACAAACAAAGTTGTCTTGTACAGTCACCAGCATAAATATATTACTATGGACAGCCGTGCAAAAACAAATGATGCTCCATTGGGCTCATAAGTATGTGACGACATTACCTCGGTAAAAATATGTGATACTTTTTGGACGGCATAAACATCGTTACACTGTATCAGCATAAATATCGGATCGGGTCGAACAAAACTATTTTAACTATTTGATTACCTATAAAAATCAAAATTATGTGACCATCTCTCACCGGCATAAATATCTATCCCTCTGTGAAAGCATAGGCATCGGACGACAGGTGGACCGCCGCACCGTTAATATACTACTGATACCGTTGACTTTTTGAAAGTTATAAATTAAACCTTACCTAACCTACTGTACCTATTCTACAAGGATTACACAAAAAAAAACATTTTACCTTTAAGCTGGGGAAAAATTATGCGAAAACAAAATTCGGCGTCACTATACATTCGACGTCATAGAGGGTACCCATAATAATATCTGAGAGGTTCAAAAATATGTAATCGATCTGCAAAAACGATTCTTACCTTCCTGGCTGGCATAGAGACGTAAATTGTGTAAAGTGATTTGACAATTCACGAAAACGGTGCAGACTTGTCATTGCATATGTCTATCTCACGTTTTTCTCTTCAATCATTTGACAGGTGCCTCTCGGTCAACTGTAACTTATTTTCTTTTCAACAGAATCGTAGAAACGACTGACACATAGCGAAAGCTAAGTGAAGCCAAATTCGGAGCCATTTGCCAGGGGTTTGTTGTGGTCTCAGTAGCATTCGTTGGTTTTCTAAGCAGAGATCACGGGTTCAAATCTCAGTCGAATACATAGAGATAACACTTTTTATTTTATTTTCGGGTTTAATTTTTATTTTTATTTTGTGCCTTATTATTTGTGCCTTATTATTTGTTTTAAGTTAATAATAATTTTAGACCAGCATCTATCCCCCGGTCCTCACTCGAGGACATAATACTAAACATAAAAGGCACCCTATAGTTATTCGACAAGGTTGCAATTACAATGTTACCGTGAGGACCACCAGATAGATGTTACCGGTGTGGCGACCTGGAGATATTTATGCCGGTGAGAGATGGTCACATAATTTTGATTTTTATAGGTCATCAAATAGTTTTGATCGAGCCGATCCGATATTTATACTGATGCAGTGTAACGATGTTTATGCCGTCCAAAAAGCATCACATATTTTTACCAAAGTAATATCATCACTTACTTATGAGCCCAATGGAACATCATTTATTTTTGAGCGACCCGATCCGATATTTATGCTGTTACGGAGTAACGATGTTTATGCCGTACTAAAAGCATCACATATTTTTACCGAGGTAATGTCGTCACATACTTATGAGCCCAATGGAGCATCATTTGTTTTTGCACGGCTGTCCATAGTAATATATTTATGCTGGTGACTGTACGGCCGTTGCCGTGACAGAAGTTTAGCGAACCACTCGGGCTTTGATAATACGAGTCATGTCTCCTTGGCGAATGTCTTCAACCTCAAGGACATGCCCAGCTAGCACCAATTTCTTGCCTTTATTCATCATCTCCGGTTGGAAAATGATTTCATGGGTGAAGGCACGAAACCCCCTTTTAGTCACGAGTAGGCTCATTTCTCACTGAAAACAAGAATTTTAATATTATTGGCAATAATGTTACTTACAATGGTAGTCATTGTCCAAAATTGTGTAATATAGTAAAATAACACAAGATTTCATTAATATTTTTCACAATATTTACTTACTTCTTGTTTGACAGCGGTGACAATATTGTCCATAATGGCCGCCTGTCACGTGGCGCTGTCGTCGCGCTCGGTTCTAATATTATTAATTTTGTTTATACACAACGCAAAAAGTGTATCCACGGGTTTGCAGTGATCATCTGCGGCGGGTAAAGATCTATTATTTTTTTGCATTTTGGTACAAGATTTCTGTTTTTTACTTGAAGGTTTCTTGGGTGCATTCTTTCGTGAAGAGTTAGTGTCATTTAAGTTACTTTTTGTCTTGAGAGAACTTGTATTATCAATAAAGTCACTACTTGATATGGACTTTCCAGGAGCAACATTTAGTTTTTTATTGCGATCTTTTTTCATCGGATCCGCGGTCCTGTGCTGTTTTAGGAATTCCAAAAGTGCTATGTCAATGCTTTGATTAGGTGATATGTTGAATTGGGCAGTTTTTTAATTACTTCCTGTGGACTAAATGGATATATACCAGTAGTTTTGAATGCACTGTAGATGTTGTCTTTCTTGTTACTCAAATCTGCCTTCAGAAGTTTCAATAATTCGGAAAAATGTGATTTGTTTATTGTGGCCTCTCTTGGATTTTTCATTTTATAGTTGAATAAGATTTTTCTCCAAAGCTTCTTCATGGGACCAAAATAACAGACATCCAGTGGTTGCGTTAAATGGGAAGAATTGGGTGGCAACAAGACGAACCTGATGTCATTTGCTTCACAGAGTGATACAATTCGGTGATTTATATGTGACGCCAAGTTATCACCGATGAGTACTTTTGGGCCATATTCTTCGTAGTTCTCTATTCTAATATCTATGCATACAAATTTGACAAATCTCGCCCGAAAGTAAGATATCGAACGATATGATAATAGGAGCCGACTCTAGTTTGTCTCTGCATTAAAAAAAACTTTGACAGCTGCAGAAAACTTTTCAATGTCTTCATTACCGCCATTACCTTGCCATTACCGGTTAAGATTGTGTTTTGTTGTTTGTTCGATTTGTTGAATTTAAACCATAAAATGAGCGATCAAGATGATATAGATATTTTGGCGACGCCTCCTGATATCCGTGACAAAGCAACTTACGTCATAAATGACTTATTACCAGCTAAGTCAAGAAAAGTTACGAAGAATTTATGAAGTGGAGAATGGAGAAAAATACGTAGTCCCTGTCTGAAAATGTACTTTTTCACCTCAGCAGCTCAAACAAGCAGGTTTTGCTGCTTAAAAACAGTGAGCAAAATTCAATTTTGCTGCGAGCGTGAGGCAAAGTAGCTTTTTAATTATTTTTTTTAAATGCCGTGAGCAGTGCTGGGGCTATTTACAACATTCGAAAAAATTTAACTTCACTTTGTTCTGTCACTTTCACTTCGATAGGAAAAAAGCGAGAGATAGAAACAACTTGATTCGAAATTCGATTTTCAAATTCCACACATAGTAGGCCCAAAAAGAAACGCACGTTCGGATGCACACATAACCGTAAAATTGCAAATAAAACTATCTGTTAAAGTTTGAAATGTGTTTATTATAACTATTTTATACGATCATTTTTTTTAATTTAATGTTTTGAAGACAAAATTAATGAAAAATAAGAAGTTTATCATGTATCTACATAATTTTGTTATTGTTTTAGCAATCTTTGATTTCGTGACATAAACCGCGGGGGCAGTTTCAGAACGCATTTCAAAAATAGCGGGATTATTGTACTTGTTTAAAAAAAATGTTTTTTGTTGCTTTTCTGTTACGCTACGTCTCGCGAAAAATATCTGAAAGCTTATGATATTTTTAAGCAATGGAGACTTGCAAATGGTTCCAAAACTTTTTCGGAGACTGTACTGTTAGCGTATTTCATAGAGTTATCACAAACAAAGCAACCATCAACAATGTGGAGTATTTACTCAATGTTGAAAACAACAATAAAAACGAAGGATGATGTGCACATTGAAACCTACCACAAACTCATTGCATTTTTGAAGAAAATATCAGTAGGGCACAAACCCAAGAAGTCCAAATTTTTTTCAGCCGCTAATGTTCAAAAACGGCACGGCGGATGGAGGTCGAATATGGTTGCGGAAGGATATATTGAAGATTCACTTGAAAATAAAACTAAAATCTGTAAGCGTATCATAGAGAACATAAGTTTGAAACAGACCTCAGATCCTTGGTCTCGCCCATCTACTTCCAGAGTCACAAATACCGCCACTGAGTCACCTTCTTTCCATATCCTTCCCCCACAATCCAAAAGTGAGGAAGCCGAAACCTTCAGCTGGAAAGAGACCTCAGATCCTTGGTCTCGCCCATCCACTTCCAGAGTCACTAATACTGCGACTGAGTCACCTACTTTCACTATTGTGCCGTCACAATCTACAAGTGAGGAAGCCGGTGAAACTATGAGCTGGAAACAGACCTCAGATCCTTGGTCTTGCCCATCTACTTCCAGAGTCACAAATACCACTGCTGAGTCACCTACTTTCTCTATTCCTCCGTCACAGCCCACAACAAGTAAGGAAGCCGAAATCTCAGCCTCATCAACTACTCAAACTCAAGTTTCTAAGACAACAATATCGGTTCCAAACAAAACTGTAACATTTAACTTGCAAAACTGCAGTAATTTTACTTTTAACTTTTAATTTTTGAAATTGTTGGTTTTACAAATATAGATACATGTTATTTAATTTTTATCATATTGTTTTTTTTCATGTCTTCACTCAAAAACAGAAAAAGCCTCTGCTTCGCCATTCCGTTGTGGGTTCATGTCACACCTAAAATCTTCAAGCTTCATCTGGCATGTCTCCTCTTCGGGGTAGTAAAGTATCAGGCCACAGCAACAAATTGCTGGAAAAATCTGTTGCCTGCTTAGGAACCTGAAATGTATACATGGTTTTAAGACTCAGTTAAAGAAACACTTGCAGTTAAGGGAACAGTAACTATTAATTTGGTTCCAGTCAGATACCTGTTTTTTATGTCCCACAAGCATTAAGTAGCATGATGTTAGTAGCTGTTTTTCTTTGTTTGAATTTGTTCAAGTTTAGAAATCCACGTCTTTTGTTCAATTTAATTTATTTTTTGTAGATTATGACTCCACGAGGCTGTCAATGATTCCGTCAACGTAACTACTTTAGCTCATAATCTGCCCCCGTCGCTTCAGAACCTGAAATGTATATACATAGTTTTAAGGCTCATTAAGGAAACACTTGCAGGAACGCGAAAAAGTCGAGAAAATTTCAGACATATGAGACTACCTAGTTGCAATTTAGTTCGAATCACGTATTCACATACCTTTTTTTATGTCCCACAAGCATTCAGGAGCACGGTGTTACTAGACGTTTTTCATAGTTTGATACTCAATTTGGTTTTCATGGTCCTTGACCTACTTTTGCTAATTTGTTCTGCGTATTAAACAAATGTAATGTAATGTAAATGACGATGTAATTTTTGTTAATTTGTCCGCCATAGCCAATAGCCATAGAATAGACAAGGCCTAATTAAAGCCACAGACTACATAAAGCTGTATAAAGTTGTGGTTGTATCAAGTTGAGTGACAGGTTTTATCTGTTTCATGTTTATTTTTTCCACTTTTTATTTTATTAGTATTTTGCTTTGCTTGTGATTGATGCATATGCGATCGTGTCGTTATTTAGTCGTGTATTCACCAAATGGTCACAACGGAAGACCTGCGTTGGCCCTACCAGCTTCGCGCTGTGTTGTTCTCGCTGCTGAGGTGAAAAGTTGTATGTCTCACACGAGACCAAAGTTTTTTACGTCTCGTGTCTTTGAATCCCTCGCTACGCTCAGGATTCTAACCTAGAATCACTCGCTACGCTCGTGATTCAATAATAGAATCCTTCGCTTACTCGGGATTCAACATCATCACTCGCAGCAAAAACCAACTTTGCTCTCTTGTTGAACAAATAACTATTGGCGTATTTTGAAGAGTTGTCCGCTAAATTTAATGCTACATTTACACTCAGCCCTGCCCACTGCTCCTCGCGCTGCCGGAAATATTGCCTGAAATACTTCTGCGGCATTATCGAGGCGAGTGAGTGTTCACACTCAGCCTTCGTACTTCTTTACCCGACGACTCGCAACGATGGCGGATATCGAAACTGTTGCGGCGACAGCATTATGTCTGCTGAGCATATATAATTATATGCATATTAAAAGAAATCAAAACATAGCGAGTCGAAGACGCCGTCGTCGTCGTAATAAAAGGAAAATGTGGATGAGAGAAATTCATCGCAATAGAACGCCGTAAGTACTGAAACATCCTCAATCGGCAAACAGGCATGAGACGCTAAGAGGGCCAGAGGGTTCATAGGCCTGAGAGTAAGTCACCTCGAATTTAGTAAAAAGGCGCCCTGGGTAAACTTGCTACAAACAGGGATGGTTTCTTGTTATAAGTAAAACAAAAGTGTAGTTCTCCTTAGTATATTTTTAAAGTTACACACACACCTGCATTTTTCAGACCACTGTAGCAACCTTAGGTCATAGAAAATTATGGTAGCATTATCGACTACAGCAATAGAAAAGTCACTTAACTAGAGCGAAGTATGCACGATGTCATGTATGTGTAAGGTGAAGTTAAGTGGCAAGCAAAGACCCAAAACACATGGAGAGCGAAGAGGAGGGCTACTGCCCCAAGCCTCTCTAGGTCGCAACACGTGGCACGGAGGTCACGCCCATGTGGTTGAGCCCGAAGCGCCCTTCACGGTCAATCCGGTGGTTAGGACTATGCCTAACTTAACAATAAAACCCTGCAACAATAATTGCAGTTGTTAATACAAGAAACTTTGAAAACTAATCTATCAGCCCTAGCCATGAGGTAACAATAAGTACTTGGGTCATTCTACTTTTCGATACCTAAAATAGAAATGATAATTTAACATCCATTATAAAAATTCGTAGATATCTTGAGATAATTTCACAGCAGTCCCACATTAATTTTCAACCAGATCTCACGTTATATTGTAAATTTACCCACTATTTTTGTCATTTTTGTATATAAAACACGAATTTGCTGCTCAAATTACCACTTCGTTACCAGTCTCAGCGTCCCTTTACGAATAACGACCACTGCGTTACTATTATTGCCTTTTTTTACACAGCCCAACCCAATTTAGAAATAAAAAATATTCAAGTATGTCGATCAGAATCCGAATATTGTGTGCATTTTTAAGATTATCTAGTTTTGTTGAAAATTATGACTCCAAATTTACGTTCACGTTAAGGGACGTTTTATTAGGCATCGAAAAGTAGAATGGCCGACTTACCACAAAGTGGGTTTTATGTAGCTATATAGCGTGAGGCTAGTTGAGACCGGCATACACACGGTGCCTCCATATAACGTGACACTGGCTGAAAGAAAACGTAACTTATTAGAAATAGGTTATGAATGGTGCTTGCCGACATCAACGTGGCCTCTCCCGATACTCACCTTAATCAGGCACGTATATAGCCTGATGACCCTGTTTTACAAGGCAGGAGTCAGCGCTTGGGATTAGGTAGACTGCATTGAGCTATAACAAAACAGTTTACGTGAATCGACAAGTAAAGTAAAAATACACCTTTAACATGGTGGGACGCGAGAATTACTTACGGTTTATTCATATAATTATCGTCGTTTGTTGCCCATTTAACAGCATGCAGACATAAATAAGTACTGCCACGATGCATCAAATTGTCATTGTATAATTTGCCTGAAACAAAATGTAAATGGACATAAAAACAAATCCCACTTGGGCACGATGGAAAGAAGCATCGAATAAACACCGCAACTCACCGCTAATTGTCCATTTGTAAAGGATATCAAATTAATACGACGAAGGCAATGCTGCCTCTTCCTCAAGCCAAATCCGAATCAGAGAGCATAGAGCGAACATAGATGATGTGGCTAATCTTCTACGTCACTATGGACGCGAGACTCATTTCACTCTTAAACGCTGGCAACGCTCGTACACTGTTTTAACTATTTAGAAACCAAAACCAATCCAAAACACTCCAAAAGATTATTCTAAAGATAGTCCATGAATCCTGAAACAATGTATCTTGACATGCCGAAAAGTATCGAAGGATCCGAGCCTTAGTCCATAGTTCGAAGCGCAGGCGCAGTGAAACGTAACGCATGCTCACGCTTGACCGAATTATTGGAAGGCGCCGTCTCACTCCGTCTCCATTCATAACCAAAGCGAGAGAAAAGGACAACACTAGGTGTATTCGTTCCTCGATTTCGGTGCAGAAGCCCACCAGCGGTAGTATTGCTATATGAAAAAGCTTATAAAAAAAACGGGTGTTACAGTACCGGCTTAGTTGGGGAAATAATTTTATTTCAGAATTGCAAGCTTCTGAAATAAAATTATTCTACACCATCAAGAGAACGAAAGTAATATTCAAGGGATGGGTCGCCTTCGCCCGCAGGGGAAAACGTCTGAAATTTAAAACAAAACACAAAACATTCTACTAAAGAGAACGAATCTTACTCTACTACTTCCTAAAGTATGCTCATAAACTACATACTTTCCAAGTGTTTGTTGGCTCTGCCTCCAACCAAACGCTCTAAACCTAAAACAGAGTTTGTTGGCTCTATTCCCAAACAAACGCCTTTTGATCGATTTAAGAAAAATAAAATCAAGGGTGTACTAAACTTAGTGTCTGTTTAAGTACACAACAAACCTTAACTTAGCGAAACATCCGCGAGATTACAGCTCTACACAAGAAACTGCAAATACAATGAGGGGTGTGACACACTACCAACCTCTTAAGTGGCTTAAGTATAATGATTAAACTACCACTTATAAGAACTGTGGAAGTAACCTTATTAATTAAGTGAAACTATGCAGAAACAAGTGTTGAAACTATAGCATACCAATTTCAACCTACATATAAAGAGAAAATTTCAACTGAACCAGTTTATGAAATTCAAATAATGGAAAATAGGACGCACTCTGTACTCAGAATGTCCTTTTCACAAAAACTATAGAAAGAAAAGATAAAACCTTTAAAATAGTTTTATCTGGAACCGATTGCACCTATGGCATAAACGGAAGAAATCCTACAACTAAATGGTAAATATTTTATTACCAATTTCCACATGCCTTACCCTACTACGGACAAAACATGACAGCACGACTAAAATTAAATGGATGCGCATCCTTGGTTTCTTAAAATTAAAACTTAGCCTACCTCACCCTACTTCATAATGCTTCTATTCCAGTAATCCAATCCTTTAAAAGAGCCAACAGTCAGAACAAGTATTTTCCCTTCAATAAAACACCTGCAGTCCGGACGTTATATATCTAACAAACCAGTAAATCACACCTTAAAAGAGCCAACGGTCGGGACAAATATTCTACCAACGCCAAAAATCTCAGCAAGTCCAGACATATCTATGCGTTTCGTACAGTGATAACTACTCAAATAAACACATCCTTAATAAATAAACACAGATTTCTTACACCTAACAACTATGCTTAACACAAACTTAAGCATTAATATTGAAAATCGAGTTCACTAGCTCATGGAATCTGCCATGAACTCATCCTAACCTAAGAAATCTATATTAATTTAAGGGTTGTACCCCTGGAGGTTCAGAATCTCCTCGCTCTAGCAAATCCTTAATATGAAACCGCCCTAAGGGTTTACCGTTAAGAGACTTTAACGAATAAACCAACGGTGAATGTTTTTTATCAATAAAACATTTTTCATATTTGGGAGATAGTTTAGCACTAAAATATTTAGAAGCGTTTGACAGAGGAAAACAACGCTTATAAATAATTTGGCCCTCCTCAAATTGAATTGCTCGCTTCCGTAAATTATAATACTTTACATTACGATTATAAGCCTTTTTTAAATGGCCTTGAACCGATTTATATATATCGTTCAGCTTAGGAAGTTTAGAAGAAAACGGTTCTACATTTATCTTAACCGTTGAGGGATCTACCGGCTCCTCGATATTATAAAGAGAACCATCTGGTATCATTTCTCTGCCATGAGTCAAATAAAACGGCGTGAACTTTGTACCTTCGTGCACCGCGGTATTGAGAGCACATTGTATCTCAGGAATGTTCTGATCCCATTTTCGATGATCCGAACGCACGTAAGAAGCAATGGCTCGTACAATGTCGCGGTTGACACGCTCCGTTTGATTGGTCTGAGGATGATAACGAGGGTTATAGAAGATGTTAGGGACACCATAATTAGAGAGCATTTCCCTGAACTCCTTCGAAATAAACTGAGGACCGTTATCTACGTATATAAATTTACACACGCCATGTAGTAGGAAGACACCCTTTTCCAGACATTTAACAATGGCTTTCGCCGTTACACTGCGCAGAGGAAACAAAAGAGCGTACTTACTAAAGTAATCAGAACATACAAAGAGATATTGATTCCTCGCATACGAAGGTGGAAACGGCCCCATAATGTCACAAGAAATGGCTTCCCATGGTCGCGTGACCACGCGTGCATTGCCCATCAGACCTGCCCACTAACCTGTCTTGCTGCGACTTGGAAAACTCACTGTCCTGCATAACCTCCGACTGCAGCTCATTCACCTTCACTCTGCATGCGTCAACCTCCATTTGTGAATCTACTCCCATCTTATCAGACGCCGGCTTAAGACTGCCACGTCTTACAAGAGCACGAGTCTGTCAAAACAATTTTAGTAGAGTATCACAGCTGTGTTTAGTGTCAAAGGGTATGTGTAAAGCAGTCAGTTCATGTGCCAGTTCCTCCTTAGTGAGGTACTCAACCTTTACATTCAGGTCCATGGTCAATTTATAAAACAGTAAAATGGTCACAAATCAAGCCTTGCAATAGTGCAGTATGCTACGTGCTTATTAGCAATAAAAGATGCACACAACATAAATTAAAACAAAGTAACCTCTGTTTTGTTACACACTCAAAACAGTTAAAGGTTGTAAAAAGGTAAAAGTGTCTTGTAGGAGAACACAAGAAATACATACATGTGCTATCTTCTCATTGATACAGTCAGAACAAAAGAAGTTAAGAAAAAGGCAAGTTATTCCTTGTATTAAGGTTTACAGGAATTTAATAACTATTATAACCCTATTAACCCTGTTAAGACAGATAAAAGTTATGAGAGAAAGCAGTACATTCCTATAAAGAATACTTAAAACTAAGAAACCATTCCTTCAGGCCCCACGTTGGGCGCCACTGAAACATCCTCAATCGGCAAACAGGCATGAGACGCTAAGAGGGCCAGAGGGTTCATAGGCCTGAGAGTAAGTCACCTCGAATTTAGTAAAAAGGCGCCCTGGGTAAACTTGCTACAAACAGGGATGGTTTCTTGTTATAAGTAAAACAAAAGTGTAGTTCTCCTTAGTATATTTTTAAAGTTACACACACACCTGCATTTTACAGACCACTGTAGCAACCTTAGGTCATAGAAAATTATGGTAGCATTATCGACCTACAGCAATAGAAAAGTCACTTAACTAGAGCGAAGTATGCACGATGTCATGTATGTGTAAGGTGAAGTTAAGTGGCAAGCAAAGACCCAAAACACATGGAGAGCGAAGAGGAGGGCTACTGCCCCAAGCCTCTCTAGGTCGCAACACGTGGCACGGAGGTCACGCCCATGTGGTTGAGCCCGAAGCGCCCTTCACGGTCAATCCGGTGGTTAGGACTATGCCTAACTTAACAATAAAACCCTGCAACAATAATTGCAGCTGTTAATACAAGAAACTTTGAAAACTAATCTATCAGCCCTAGCCATGAGGTAACAATAAGTACTTGGGTCATTCTACTTTTCGATACCTAAAATAGAAATGATAATTTAACATCCATTATAAAAATTCGTAGATATCTTGAGATAATTTCACAGCAGTCCCACATTAATTTTCAACCAGATCTCACGTTATATTGTAAATTTACCCACTATTTTTGTCATTTTTGTATATAAAACACGAATTTGCTGCTCAAATTACCACTTCGTTACCAGTCTCAGCGTCCCTTTACGAATAACGACCACTGCGTTACTATTATTGCCTTTTTTTACACAGCCCAACCCAATTTAGAAATAAAAAATATTCAAGTATGTCGATCAGAATCCGAATATTGTGTGCATTTTTAAGATTATCTAGTTTTGTTGAAAATTATGACTCCAAATTTACGTTCACGTTAAGGGACGTTTTATTAGGCATCGAAAAGTAGAATGGCCGACTTACCACAAAGTGGGTTTTATGTAGCTATATAGCGTGAGGCTAGTTGAGACCGGCATACACACGGTGCCTCCATATAACGTGACACTGGCTGAAAGAAAACGTAACTTATTAGAAATAGGTTATGAGTGGTGCTTGCCGACATCAACGTGGCCTCTCCCGATACTCACCTTAATCAGGCACGTATATAGCCTGATGACCCTGTTTTACAAGGCAGGAGTCAGCGCTTGGGATTAGGTAGACTGCATTGAGCTATAACAAAACAGTTTACGTGAATCGACAAGTAAAGTAAAAATACACCTTTAACATGGTGGGACGCGAGAATTACTTACGGTTTATTCATATAATTATCGTCGTTTGTTGCCCATTTAACAGCATGCAGACATAAATAAGTACTGCCACGATGCATCAAATTGTCATTGTATAATTTGCCTGAAACAAAATGTAAATGGACATAAAAACAAATCCCACTTGGGCACGATGGAAAGAAGCATCGAATAAACACCGCAACTCACCGCTAATTGTCCATTTGTAAAGGATATCAAATTAATACGACGAAGGCAATGCTGCCTCTTCCTCAAGCCAAATCCGAATCAGAGAGCATAGAGCGAACATAGATGATGTGGCTAATCTTCTACGTCACTATGGACGCGAGACTCATTTCACTCTTAAACGCTGGCAACGCTCGTACACTGTTTTAACTATTTAGAAACCAAAACCAATCCAAAACACTCCAAAAGATTATTCTAAAGATAGTCCATGAATCCTGAAACAATGTATCTTGACATGCCGAAAAGTATCGAAGGATCCGAGCCTTAGTCCATAGTTCGAAGCGCAGGCGCAGTGAAACGTAACGCATGCTCACGCTTGACCGAATTATTGGAAGGCGCCGTCTCACTCCGTCTCCATTCATAACCAAAGCGAGAGAAAAGGACAACACTAGGTGTATTCGTTCCTCGATTTCGGTGCAGAAGCCCACCAGCGGTAGTATTGCTATATGAAAAAGCTTATAAAAAAAACGGGTGTTACAGTACCTATTACTTCAAATCCTTCATGTTCATACCTTATGATTTTTTTTCAATTGTGATATTATGTTATTGAATGGGTAAAATCATTAATACCTATGTTTTTTTGCTATAGAATCAGCATGGCAATTTTTTTTAAAGAGTTACTCGCCGAATATGGTAGCGAGTTTTCGAACTTTTGTAGAATGGCACATACAGATTTTGAATTCTTGCTAAATAAGATTAAACCTATGATAGAGAAAAAACAAACTAGACTGAGAATGCCCATACCAGCAAAAATACGTTTGGCATTAACTTTACGATATTTAGCGACAGGGGATAGTTACCGAAGTCTCCACTACTTATTCAAGATTTCTTCACCAGCCATTTCGATAATTATTCCTGAAGTATGCAAAGCTATCAACTCTGTTCTAAAGGACCAAATAAAGGTAAGTAAGTAACACAAGTAGTTTCGAATTATGTTTAATCAAATGGACAAAAAAAATAACAAACTAAATGAAAATAATGAACGAAATTTACATTTGAGTAGCATTCCAATATGCTGTTTCAATGATATTCAAATGGTTTTGAGATGTAATATTCGTTTCCGGGATACTAAGCTGTACAGGTGAATCTGGCATCCCTGGAACATGTTGTTGTGGTTGTTGTGACTGAATTACGTGGATTGGAGAGGGTGTTAAAGTTTGGTATCGGTCATCTGAATATTGTGTTACTGGAACATGTTGTTGAGGTTGTTGTGTCTGAATTACGTGGATTGGAGAGGGTGTTAAACTTTGGTATCGGTCATCTGAATATTGTGTTACTGGAACATGTTGTTTATGTTGTTGTGTCTGAATTACGTGGATTGGAGAGGGTGTTAAACTTTGGTATCGGTCATCTGAATATTGTGTTACTGGAACATGTTGTTGAGGTTGTTGTGTCTGAATTACGTGGATTGGAGAGGGTGTTAAACTTTGGTATCGGTCATCTGAATATTGTGTTAGCGATGAAGATGAACTACGTGAATAGGTACTCATTGGTTGTAGATCAACCTGATTTTGTAAAAGTAAACCATCAATTTGATACATGAGTCTCGCTCGCATCGGTTCCGGATATTTTCGAAGTTTTTTTGCCAAAAGTTTTGCATATATATCGCACTCGTCTTCAATTTCATCATTTGATTTGTCTTTATTTCTCTTCTCTTTTAAGACTTGGTTTAAAGTGTCCAAAGCCTGCGACATTTTGATTTGTGCTTCATCTATGTTTGTGTTTACTCTTTTCTTTGCTTTATTTGGCCTGGTGTGTACTTGTGGTGGCGATGGGATGGACCAAGTGTTGGGCTGTGATGGTGATGGAGGTGGCATTTCGAAATCTTGTTGAGATTGTATGTGCGCCTCTTCAGATGGCGATGTGATGGACGAAGTGCTTGGCTGTGATGGTGATGGTGCCTGTTCACTATGTAAATCCTGAAAAAATAAAATTACTTTTATTGTTTCAGTTACCACAAACACCAGCGGAATGGTTACCTATAGAAAATGGATTTAAAAATAAGTTTCCACGGTGTGTCGGAGCTATAGATGGGAAGCATATTGTAATTAATTGCCCAGCACACAGTGGCTCACAATATTATAATTATAAGCAAACGTTTAGCATTGTACTAATGGCTTTAGTTGATAGCAAATACAATTTTGTTCTTGCTGATATTGGTGGACAGGGACGCATTAGTGATGGAGGAATATTTCAGAACTGTTTACTTGGGCAAAAAATTAACACAGACACTATTAATTTACCACCAGACGCCCCTTTACCAGGAAGAGAAGTTGATGTAGCCTATGTATTTCTTGGTGATGGAGCTTTTGCATTACATAAACATATTATGAAACCATTTCCAGGTAACCATAATAATAATACAATGGAACGTACTTTCAATTACAAACTTTCAAGTTCTCGTGTATAGGGACAATGCCGCGTCAGCTCATTTCTTAGTGCGAGTGCACTTGAATATGAGTCAACGCAGCACATAGCCCGAGCGGGCGAGACGAGGGACGCAGGGGAAAGGTTGGTCGGTTCCCGAGCTTTCGACTTCACTTCAATCCGGACCGTTGTAAATGTAACTTGTGTAACAATATAAGTATAAAGAGTTCTTCTGGTTTTATTCCATTGCCCGTCACCCCCACAACTGGTGACCCCGACGTGATCGGCTCCGGGCTGAGCTCTGGAAATGAGTGGTCAGACTCAAGAAGCGTTATTGAGTCATCATTTTGTCCTCTAAGCTCTTCAAGCTTTTTTTCTGAAGCAACCCTTATTGCCTCGCCCATAATCGCGTATATTGTGGTTTTCTCTCCTTTCTTTGTAGCCTTCTTTATAGCAAGCAAGTCCGGAGCAGTGAAAGTAAGATCGGTGAAATTTAGACCCGCATATATGGTTGATAACGGGTCTGACATGTCAGTAGCCTCTCTCAGACTACCGATCAGGTCATAGAATGTGATCTGGAGGGCCTTATTCTCAGCCATCTCTAATGATAGAATAAAGTATGCTAACAAGAAGTCGTTTGAATAATAAAAGAGGTCTGGTTGACTTATGCTCATTAAGGTTCACTAATAGTCTGTGAGCACTTAAGAAATCCGCGCCTAATATTGGTTGATTCACGTCCGCTAACACGAAGTCCCACCGGTACGGTCGACGAAGTTTCAAGTCCAACACCATCGACCTTACCCCATAAGTCTGTATTTGGGTACCATTCGCGGCGAAAAGTTTGTAACTCGAACACACGGCGCGATTTTTTTTAACTGCGGGAATCACTGAAATGTCTGCTCCCGTGTCCACTAAAAAGTTTAAACCACTATTATAATCCATCACTCGTAACCGGCGTCCTTGAGACATAGTACAGATTTCCGGCGGCTCCCGTACTATGTTTGCTGGTTTCCCGACCTCGCCCAAGCGCACGGCTGTATGCACTTCTCAGCTTTCTCGCGATACCGATAGTGGTAAAAACAAAGCCAATCGGGTTTCCTTGGTTGTTGACGACCGCGTGAGTTGCTGCGCCCTCTGGATGCGGACCTGGAGTTACGTGCCCTGCTGTAACGTTGCTGGTAGGATCTTCCGCGTTCCATTTCGCCCATTCTGACGCTGAGTTTGGCTATCTCCGCCAGTATCAGCGCGGAGGTATCGCGTGGCCTTGAGTCCGGCTCTCTTGTCGAGGTGGTGCGATGTGTTGCTAGTTCCGCCACATGTCGGCTCCTAGTGGCTTCGGCTACGTCGTCTGCTATACTGGCGAGGGTTTCCAGATTCACTTCCCTGGAAGCACTTAGCACTGCTCGCACTGTTGTTGGCAACCGGTTCTGCCACATAATCCTCAGCGTATCTTCGGGAAAATTATCTTTCGCCATGTTCCTCATCTGCTGGAGCAATTGGGAGGGCTTCTGGTCGCCCAAGTCTAACTCTCCTAGCAGTTTCTCGATCTGTCTATTTTTTGAATCCTCGAGCATGTTGAGCAATTTACTTTTTAAGGTTTCATACTTTTGTGCTGCTGGTGGGTTGGTCAAAAAATCTGTCAACCTCAGTATCACTTCCTTGGGTAGTTTGGAGACCACCATATCAAATTTTTGTTCATCCCCGACTCGCTGCGGTGTTAATACGGCCTCCGCCCTGATGAACCACACCCGTGGCTGATCTGTCCAGAAATCCGGTATGCGGCTGGATATTGTTAACGCCATAACTTCCACTTGTTGTGCCTGTGGCACTTCTTGTGGCACTTGCGGTGCTTGTTGTGACTGACCTTGTACTATTTGTCCCTGTTGCGTCACTTTCACGAGAACCGGCGGCGTTCCATTTTGTGCCATAATCTTGACTCCAAATTAATATTATAATTACTCGTATATTTTCCGTCGGCGGGTCACCAGTTGTGGGGGTGACGGGCAATGGAATAAAACCAGAAGAACTCTTTATACTTATATTGTTACACAAGTTACATTTACAACGGTCCGGATTGAAGTGAAGTCGAAAGCTCGGGAACCGACCAACCTTTCCCCTGCGTCCCTCGTCTCGCCCGCTCGGGCTATGTGCTGCGTTGACTCATATTCAAGTGCACTCGCACTAAGAAATGAGCTGACGCGGCATTGTCCCTATACTATCCCCCCCCCAACAGGAAAAATATGCAGACCATCCAAAAGTGCGTGGGCGAGTCCCTTACATGTCGTGACGAAAAAGAATGGTGATATCCGACCTTGTGGGGACTATCGCATGCTTAACGCAGTCACTAAACCAGATCGGTATCCGATACCGAGGCTGCATGACTTTACGTACAATTTAGCTAATAAAACGATATTTTCAAAGTTAGACATAAATAGGGCATACCATTGCATTAGCGTAGCCAAAGAGGACATAGAGAAAACAGCAATAATTAAACCATTTGGTTTATTCGATTTTTTGAAAATGGGATTCGGAATGCGAAACAGTGCGCAGACATTCCAGCGCTTCATGAACAACACGGTTTTAGAAGGCCTGGAATTCCTTTTTTGTTACCTGGACGATATCCTTATCGCGAGCGACACACAGTCGCAGCATAAGGAGCATCTAAGGTCGGTATTTGAGAGGTTCGAGAAATTCGGAATTACGATCAATTTAGCCAAGTGTAGCTTAGGACAAACGACACTCAGTTTTTTAGGTCACGAGGTCTCTAAAGAAGGCATTAGACCGTTAGACGAAAAAGTCAAGACCATAGTAGATTTTCCGAAGCCAAAAACAGTAGAACAATTGCGCAGATTCTTAGGGATGATTAATTTTTACCGTCCACATATACCTAACGCCGCTAGTATTCAGTCAGAGCTAGATAAATACTTAGGTAACACAAAGAAGCACGACAAGACGCCGGTAGCATGGACCGTCAAAGCTGAAGAAAGTTTTGAGCAGTGTAAGGCCAGCCTTCAAAAAGCCGCGACTCTGTCGCATCCACGGGCGGATACGGTTTTGGCCTTGATGACTGACGCGTCTGATACCTGTGCCGGTAGTGTTTTACAACAGCGTATCAATAATTATTGGCAACCTTTAGGATTTTATTCAAAAAAGTTTACTAAAACGCAGCAACAGTATAGCACGTACGACCGTGAACTTTTATCTATCTATATGGCAGTAGTGCATTTTCGCAAAACTTTTGAAGGTCGACCGCTGACAATATATACGGACCATAAAGCTTTGTGTTTTGCGTTTCAAAAATTAAGGAACAATGATAAGGAGTTACCTAGACGTACGCGTCAGTTACTCTTTATCAGTGAGTTCACGACAGATATTAGGCATATAAACGGTCAGGAAAACGTAGTTGCCGACACGTTATCTCGAATCGAAACAATAAGTTGTCCCACAATAATTGATTACGAGCAACTCGCAAACGAGCAGGCTAGCGACGATTACATACTGCGCGCAACGCAAAATATTGGGGGCCGCGCGGCAGAGAGCAAAACCGTTTTTAAATCAATGTTAATACCAACTTGTAATAGATTTATTTTTTGTGAAATGTCTACACCGGAAGCGAGACCTTATTTACCGGAAAATTTTCGACGGCAAGCCTTTGATAGTGTACATAACTTAAGTCACCCTGGAATTCGCTCTACCAGGAAATTAGTTAAGAAAAGATTTTACTGGCCGAAGTTAGAGAAAGATGTAGGTGCGTGGGCGAAGGCTTGTATACATTGTCAGCGATCGAAAATCAACAGACACACGGTATCCAGGATAGGTTCGTTCGAGGAAGCAGAAAGATTCCATCACATCCATGTAGATTTAGTGGGCGCGCTGCCTACGTCTTCTCAGGGATACAAATACCTCGTAACGATTATCGACAGAGGATCAAGATGGCCAGAAGCTTTTCCGATAACTGACATAACAGCGGAAGTTGTAGCGAAAACCATTTTCGAAGGATGGATAGTGCGCTATGGTTGTCCCGAGAGACTAACCACAGATCAAGGCCGTCAGTTCGAGAGTAGCTTGTTCCAGCAACTCATGAAATTATTAGGTGTAAATAAGCTCAGAACTACGGCATACAACCCAAAGGCAAATGGTAGAGTAGAGAGGTTTCACAGATCGTTGAAAGCCGCACTAATGGCCAGGATGCAGAATAATAGCTCTTGGATAGACGAACTACCATTAGTAATGCTAGGATTACGAGCTGCAGGCAGATCCGACAACGGAATTAGCCCGGCGGAGACGACATTCGGACAGGCACTACGGTTACCAGGAGACTTCTTCAGTAGTCCAAGTAAGCCGGAACCCGCCGAGATAATGTCAGACTTTGTTAAAAACATTCGCGAAACTATAGGTAAATTAAAACCCGTCTCTACTAGTTCTCGTAATAATCAGACTTTGTTTATACATCCTGACCTATATTCGTGCGATCACGTATTTATAAGAAATGATACAGTACGCAAATCACTCCAACCACCATACGATGGACCATTTAGGGTATTGGAAAGAGGACCTAAAGTATATTTAGTTGAAATAGGAAATAAACAGGTAAGAGTTTCAATAGATAGACTGAAACCAGCTTATGTGTTGAATACGAGTGACGATGGTACAAGTACAAGCGTCACGCCGGCGGACAACACGAAGCATCAGACAGACTGTGCAGGTAACGCAGACCCAGTACCTGTGGTACCGCAACAACGTGTTACTAGAAGTGGGCGCGTTGTTAAGAAACCCGTAACTTTTAGGGATACATTTAATTACTAAGGTAAGCAAATAATTAGCGTAGGACGATTTCTTAGATATAAAGGTAATTGGTTCTCATAAACTTAAATGGAATGTTAATTATTACCGTTGATTAGAATTAATATTGTTTTAAGTTAAGTTGTTTTTATGTTTATGTTTATGAGCGATAGCGTATTTGCAACAGAGTAACTTGTACCACGCATAAAACTTACCTTGCAATATGAGCAAGCGGTGATAACGCTTACTTCAACAATAGCTACGAGCGATGTTTTATATTGTTGAATTAAAGGAAATATAATAAAGTTGACATAGTTAAATAGCATAACGAATCATTATTGAACTGGACCGAAGTTCAGAAAATAATGAGACGTAGCAATAAGTTACTTATTTAAGAAATTGTTTCTTCATATAGTTATTACTTTATTACCAACTTAAGAAGCAAGTAGACTTAGCTACTTTATGAAATTTTAATTGTTTTTATTCAGTCAAAAGACTAATCTTCATAATGGGCTGGGGACAGAGCAAAGACGAAGAAAAAGAATCCCATATAGTCTAAGATCCGAACCTAAATCGACCTTCACCGAGCTGATAATAGAACGAAACATATTTTATCATGAATTTAGTATATTAGAAAACATATTAAAAGTGGGTTCGCTAAAAAAATCCTGGGCAGACTATTTTTAATTATTTTTCAAAAAATTATTTTTAATTAAATGTTGCAACATCAGGATAATAAAAAAAAAAATGTCCTGACTGAAAGTATAAAACATATAGAATGTGCAGCCGTTGGGTTGTCCACTATTTACCTGGGCGAACTACTGGGTTGTCAGGTATAAACAGGTATATCGATGCCAGTTACTTTCACTGGATTGGATAATTAAAAAAAAATTATATCATCATAAGCGCTGTTTTATTGCGAACACGTTGATATAGGGTTGTCTGTGAAAATTCCGGTCCTATTAGGGGTTTGCGAATTTTAAAGATTTGAGGAGGAATCTAATGAATCAGACGAATTCGAGAGTCAAAATGATACTTCTGATGAATCAGATATTGAATAGAAAATGTTTATTAGAATATATTTTTCATTAATGTTATTTTTGTATTTATACTGTTTTGTAATAAAATTTTAAAGCGTATATATAAGATGTCTAGTCTATCTTTTTTGTTATTTTTTAATTTGAATTTTCGGCTGTCCACTGTTTCTATTTCCAGAAAGAGCAAAAATACTTCAAAGTAAGTAATTGATATTTTTATTGTCTATTATAGATTATAGATTATAGATATATTATTATGGTTATAACTCAATATATTGATATTATATTGTTTTATATTAAATATATTTAATTATTATGTAATTAATTAATTATTTTTTTTGCAACTGAAATATCAGTTGCTCCGAAATAAAACGCACTGTTTACTATATGAAGGGTAGTAGAGGTACTTCTACCCTCCATAGTTTACACACCGAGCATGCGCACTTTCTACTATTCAAGGTCCCATCACAAGCGACTGCGATGTTGGGTCCTTTATTATTACACAGTATACTTACCTCGGATCTCTCTGTCACACATTTCCACGCGCGTTGAAATTAAAATCTTTAAAATTCGCAAACCCCTAATAGGACCGGAATTTTCGCAGACAACCCTATATCAACGTGTTCGCAATAAAACAGCGCTTATGATGATATATTTTTTTTTTAATTATCCAATCCAGTGAAAGTAACTGGCATCGATGTACCTGTTTATACCTGACAACCCAGTAGTTCGCCCAGGTAAATAGTGGACAACCCAACGGCTGCACATTCTATATGTTTTATACTTTCAGTCAGGACTTTTTTTTTTTATTATCCTGATGTTGCAACATTTAATTAAAAATCATTTTTTGAAAAATAATTAAAAATAGTCTGCCCAGGATTTTTTTAGCGAACCCACTTTTAATATGTTTTCTAATATACTAAATTCATGATAAAATATGTTTCGTTCTATTATCAGCTCGGTGAAGGTCGATTTAGGTTCGGATCTTCCACTAATAACACTATTGCTATTGCCCAAGTGAAGAACCTTTCAGGGCAAGTTGAGTCAAAACTTAATTACGTAGGAATAGCACTCATTGTGATATGTGCTATATTGAGCATTTTGTTGTTGTACGCCATCCAACGTAAATGTAAGGATCATGCGCAGTCCTGGATGCGGCGAGCAATGGACAAGGCCTCTCCACCACTCGCCACAGTCAGAGTCCAGCGAGAACACCTGCAACCGCAGGCAGTCCCGGTGAACACCCAACAGGTTGTTTATTAGATAGTAAGTGTAAAATAGAATACATGTTTATTAATTGTAATTCAATTTATTTAGAGTCACATTTATGTTTTATACTTAAGCACTAAATCATATTTCTGTTTCACTAACATCATATTGAATTGTATGTTACTTATCAATTCTACGAACTAAACTTCATTGCGCAAACAGTAACGCTATACATCCGTTGTAATATAATATTGCTTAGACACAACAATGGCGACCTTGCCAGGATAACAATATAACAATATAAGTATAAAGAGTTAAAATGACTCGTAATTCTGTGTAACCTAGTTAAGAACTTACAAATAGTTTAAGGGTCCTGAAATTTTTTTTCCTGTTGGGGGGGGATAGTATAGGGACAATGCCGCGTCAGCTCATTTCTTAGTGCGAGTGCACTTGAATATGAGTCAACGCAGCACATAGCCCGAGCGGGCGAGACGAGGGACGCAGGGGAAAGGTTGGTCGGTTCCCGAGCTTTCGACTTCACTTCAATCCGGACCGTTGTAAATGTAACTTGTGTAACAATATAAGTATAAAGAGTTCTTCTGGTTTTATTCCATTGCCCGTCACCCCCACACGTGTCATCGTTGAAAATGTATTCGGTGTTTTAACTACTGTTTTTCGAGTGTTTAAAAAACCAATCGAGATTGATATTGAGAATGTACCAACAATAACTATGACCTGTATTTTATTACACAATTTTTTAAGAAGAAGTAATCAATCTCGTAACATTTATTCTCCCCCGGGAACTTTTGATTCCGAAGTTAATGGTGTTCATATTGATGGCTCTTGGAGACAAACTCAAGCCGATCCAGAGACTTCAGCTTTAAGGCCAATAGCAGAAGTACCAAGACGCTCACCCAAAAATATTTGTGAAATTCGGGCTGAGTTTGCGCATTATTTTCATAATTTAAATATAAGAAACAATTAAATAAATAACAAGTATCTAATTGTGCCATGTAATAATAATGATTATTGACAAAATAACAAGCGTTTTATTTTATACTAGCGCTTTTACCCGCAGCTTCGCCCGCAGAAAGTCCGACTAGCGCTTGACCGATTATTATACTTTCTGACATTCCCGAAGAAATTATCTACATAATGTTGAAAACCGCATTAAAATCCGTTGCGTGGTTTAGGAGGAGTTCGCGGCTATACAGACAGACAGACAGACGCGAAGGGGGACTTCATTTTATACTATGTATTGATTTATATGAACTTACCCTATCTTCAGTGTTTATCGTCGACTCAACGTCATATATTGTAGCCAAAAATCTCTCCATAATTTCAAATGCAAACCATATTGGCTGGTACACATCGTCAGCACCAGCTCCGGAACGAATGGATGCTTTCTTTTTTCTTAAAAGCGGTCGAAAAGTAGCCATAAGCGATTTCTTCTTCGATTTTAATTCTTCTATTGGAGTATCATTCAAATTTTTACTGATGCGATCCCACGCATCATGTACTCTATGCTTTAATTTATGATTTTTATCACATGGATCCCAAATCACACGCTCAATTTCGTATAGTTCCAAAAATTTTATTATCTTGTCATTACTCCACTCAGGTGGCGGCGGTGGCGTAGGCATTATTAAATTGTTGCTAATGTTGTCGCAGTCAGGAGAAAACGGAACTACACGTCCTTTCGCGCTACAGCGCTGGCGGCAAGTGAGCGAGAGGGCTGAATGTAAATAGTTCACTCGCGCTCGCGCTGCCTGTCCTTTGACTCCCGCCCGAAAAACCGACAATCGAGGGAGCGCTGGGCAGCGCGAGGCGCAGTAGCAGTGGAAGCGCGAGTCACCTATTTACATTATCGTCTTGCCCACTTCCCTCCTCACTTCCCTGTCAAACAGGGCTGAGTGTAAATGTAGCATAAAGTTACAAGCATGTGGACATTCTATTCAATGCTCAAAAGTACTCTTAACATAAAACACAACGTGGACATCGCAAAATACTGGAAACTAACTGCTTTCACCAGACGAAGTCGACAAGATGGGATAGAAGCTTTCCACCTACATCTCGATATGGCTAGGTAGCTGATACGACCAGATCGCTTTGTGACTACATCTCGATCTGACTACATCGCTTTGTGCCTAGATCGCAATACGACCAGATCGCTTTGCGACTACATCTCTAAAAGTCCGAGTCGCTAAATGACCACATTGTTTTTTTCACCTTATGTCTGTCTTAGCAATATTGACGGAGCCCCGCATGGCGGGGCTCCTATTCCTGGGTTATTTGCCCTTCGGGCATTTGAAGTTACCTAACGAACCTAACCTACCTAGTAACGCAAACGAAGTAGTCATTTTGCAACTCGGACTTTTAGAGATGTAGTCGCAAAGCGATCTGGTCGTATTGCGATCTAGGCACAAAGCGATGTAGTCACAAAGCGATCTGGTCGTATCAGCTACCTAGCCATATCGAGATGTAGGCGGAAAGCTTCTATCCGGACAAGATCATGAAAGAAGCACCGGATAAATTATATCTTATGACAAAGGTAACATGTTTTTCATATTTTATAGCAATTTTCATATCACTCAGAAATCCTTTTTTTTCTTCTGTTAGAATTTAACTTGCTCTAATCTTTGTATGTCATTGTTTTAGGTCAGATTCATATTCGGGATTATGGGAGCTTGCCGGAGACAAGAGCTTTGTTCAATGATGTGCAAAACTTTGACTCCACCATAATTGTCACTATTCGGAACACCAAAACCAAAACTAATCGGACTTTACAGGCAATTATTGCCAGATGGTTAAAAAATCGCAGGCCAACGATCTCAATATTTTGCTTACGCGAGCATTGTTCGAACTCAAGTAGTTTTTGTTCTAAGGCAACGTTTTGCTTCTCCAAGTATACACATTTGTTGCCAATATTAGATACCGTTTTTTCTAGGGTGTTGATTCTCTCCTTAGGCTTAGCATGTTCAGATATCAGCGAGTCATATTTATCAGATAAGACACTCATGCTTTGTGTTATCGACTCTAACTGCTTTTTTAGGGCGGGGATAGAACTAACCTTCCTTTGAATGTCCTTGAGGATCTTGTCGAAGTCCTGTCCATCATCTAACTCTTCGGTATCCGAGTCATCATCCTCACAGTTATTGCAGTGGACTCTATCTCGGCCAGCTTTCATGTCAGCTGCCAAACCCTTTACGCAGCTTATATGAAAGGTGCCCTGGCACGGTCCCTGACACATGAAGTGGCCTCCCCTTTTGGATAGCGCTTTCTTGCATTTTACACACTTACATACATACATACCTTCACGCCTGTGATCCCAGAATGGGGTAGGCAGAGCTACAGAATTACCGACAACTTTAAAAACTTGTTGATAATTTAGTAACCACATTTTGCATTTTACACACTTGATTTCACCTAATTGCAGTTATACGATTAAAGTTTAATATATGTATGGAAAAGGCGCGAGCGTGCGCTTACTGTTATAATCGCATGCGCGTAGCAGGTTATCGATGCGATCGCCGCAGGCGTTACGAAACTCGTAAAGGCCCGTAGCACCGTAGCACAGTAGGCTTAGCCAAGAGCCCAACCGTGTTAGCGTTTTTCCATTCCATCGACTTTTAATGAATGGGATGACAAGTCGGTCACGTGGTTTATCACAAAGATGTTGTTTTATATAGATTTAAGTTTAATCTTTTCAGAGGTCTAGCAAAACATAATCATTATTCAATTAACACTTACATACAATCTCTCTTGTCATGAACATCACATTACACAATGAGTTGCATACAGTGATGTTCATGACAAGAGAGATTTGGGGGGAACGAGCTGTCAAAAGTGACATAACGTTCAGAAATTATTATTCGTTTAACACCCCGCCTCGATTGATACTATTTTAATTACAAAACAAAATTTTGACATCAATCGTTAAAAAAAATATCTAGTTATTTAACATTACAATTTTAAGCAATATTTAAATTACTTTTCATGTAACAAAGTTTTTCACATGAGAAACTTTTAGTTAACAAATCAGATATATTTTCATTAGTAGATATGTATTTTACAATTATTTCTTTATAAATAATCAAATCTTTTAAGAAATGGTTTTTAATGTCAATGTGTTTAGCACGTTTGCTATTCTCAAAAGATTTAGATAATTGTATTGCACCTTTATTGTCCATGTAAAGAATGCACTTTATTTCACTATTGAGTCCACTCAAATCACTCAATAAGCCTTTAACATATAGTAAGTCACAAGCACTGGTAGCCGCTGCAACATATTCTGCTTCCACTGTGGAAAGTGCCACACACTTCTGTTTTCTGGAAAACCATGATACTAAACAACCATTGTAGAGAGTAACAGAGCCGGATACACTCTTTCGATCTGTATGATTACCTGCCCAGTCTGCATCAGAATAAGTTTCTAAGGAATTATTTTCAGATTTTTCAAATATCAGTCCCATATTATCTGTCCCTTTTAAATATCTTAGTATTCGTTTTGCTTGTGTCCATAGGCTTTTGGTAGGTTTATCTAAATATTGACTGAGATATGATACTGAGTAGGCAATATCTGGGCGGGAAACTGTAGCCACAAACATAAGTCCACCTATCAGTTGTCTATATGGCACATCTTGAATTATGTCTTCTTTCTCGTCATACTGGTATTTTTTTTGCATTGGTGTAGTTGTAGTTTTGCAGTCTGTCATATTAAATTTTGCAAGCATTTTATGTATTTGCTTCTTTTGCGTAATTTTTAAATGATTTCCTTTCGTTTCTATTTCCATACCTAGGAACATCTTTGGAAAACCAAAATCTTTCACTTTAAATTCTTGCTTCAAACCCTCTATAACTTTAGCCATATTTTCATCATCTCCAGTTAATATAATATCATCAACATAAATTACCATCCATACTTTAATTTCTTCTCCTTTGTATAAACAAAAATCATGCAGTGATCTTTTAAACCCTTTTCTTTCAACATAATCATTGAATCTTTGATTCCAACATTTCGGACTTTCTCTTAAGCCGTATAATCCTCTATTTAGTTTCAACACTTTGTCTTTTGTTTCTTGTATTCCTTGTGGTGGTTTTATGTATACTTCCGATTCAAGTGTCCCATTGAGAAAAGCTGAGGGGACATCCAGCTGTCTTATGTTCCAATTGTTTTGTACTGCGTGTGCTAGTAGTGTTCGTATAGTCGAAATCCTAGCAACAGGAGCATAGTTCTTCCCAAAGTCTTCTTGTTCTCTTATCTGAAACCCTCGTGCTACTAGTCGAGCCTTTTTCACACCATTATCTTTTGTTTTAAAAACCCATTTTGTGTCTATAGCCTTCTTATTGTCTGGTAGGTCTGTCACTGTCCAAGTATTCATTTTCTTTAAAGCTTCTATTTCTGTATTAATTGCATCTCTCCATCCTTCACTAATAGCCTCTTCATAGCTTTGTGGTTCCTATTCATTATTTAATAAACAGTATGCTTCATTTAGCTCATATTCTTGAAGGTGTTTTGGTTTATGTATTACTCTTCCACTTGCTGTCTTTCTTTCCTTTATTTCATTATATTCTTCATTTTCTTCTTCCTCATTATTTTCAACTGGTTCATCATTTTCTTGTCTTTCATTTAATTCATTGTATTTTCTGTCTCTTGAATGTTCTTTTTCTTTTACTTCTATCTCAACTTCTTGCTCTTCATTTAATCTATGGACATATTTAAAAATCTTCTCATTGAATTTTATATCTCTTGTGATTGAAACTTCATCTGTCTTAGGATCCCATACTTTATATCCAGTTCTTCCGTATCCTATCATTCTTACTTCTTTTTCTCTTGAATCGAACTTGTCGCCTTTAGGTATTATCATCATCCATCCTTGGCATCCAAAAGGTTTCATTTTTTTTAGGTTAAATTCTCTTCCAAATATTATAGCAGGTATCTTGAAATCAATCGCTTTGGATGGACACCGATTTATCAAGTATGTTGCTGCTAGAACAGCATGGCCCCATAAGTATCTTGGTAAGTTTGACTCGTCCAATATAGTTCTTGCCTTATCATATATTGTTCTGTTCATTCTTTCACTTTTACCATTCATTTGTGGGCTGTATGGTAAACTGTACTCTATTTTAATTCCTTTATCATAACAGTAGCTTTTAAATGAGTTTGATGAGTATTCCCCTCCATTATCACAGCGAATTCTCTTGATTCTAATTTCCTTTTCCAACTCAATTTCTTTTATATATTTAATTAGGTTATCAGCAGCTTCTGATTTATTTTTCATCAAATATGTCTGTGTCAAATGCGAGAAATCATCTATTATTGTCTGGAAATATCTGTAGCCTTCCTTAGTTGGGGTTCTGGTAGGTCCTGACACATCTGAATGTATCAGTTCGCCTATTTTAAGAGCTTGTGCATGTTGCATAGTCTGGAGTGGTAATCTTGTACTCTTGTTTTTTAAGCATGTATCACAATTGTCATTATTATATGGCAATTTCATTATCGCCAATCCCTTTCTATTCAAATGGCCCAATCTAACATGCCATATATTATTTTCATCACTTGAATACTTACAATGCTCCATTTCTTTTTTCCATAATTTTAATATATGCAGTTTTCCTTGTCTTTCGCCATAATAGGTCTTTGTCTTTGTATGTATCTTCAATTGACCATTCTTAAACACTACTGTATGCCCTCTCTCTTGTAATTTACTCACGGAAAGTAAATTATGTGTAAGTTTTTCAACCACTAATCCTTCAATTTTAACAGAATTATTTTGACACTGTAACTGTAAAATTCCTTCCTTTCTAGCAACAAGTTTTTACCCATTAGCCACTTTAATGTATATTGGCTCATTTAACTCTTTAACATTATCCATTATCTCTTCATATTCAGATTTTATAAAATTATGTGTTGCTCCAGAGCAGAGATGGGCAAATTTTAATCGACTAACGATTAACGATTAAGATTAACCTATTTAATCGCGACTAACGATTAAAAATGACGATTGATCATTCTTAATCGTAAGAGTTTCGACTAATTTAGTCACTAAATTAATCGTCGATTAAATGGCAACGACTAAATTTTTAATTGATTGATTAATTTGATTTATTTTCTTTCGATTGATATCAGTAATAAATAAGTTATTTTTATTTTTTGGACTTCGTAAACCCTTTTCTAGGTAACCTTTAGAGGGTAAAAACAATCTTGTGTCACTGGAACAAGTTTTTAAATATTTATATCACATCACACAGCAAACCAACTAGAATGAGTTCCAAGAAAGTAAAAGACATTGAACAACGAGACATAACTATTTTTTCAACGTGCTGTGCTGTCTTCTAATATTTAGTCGAAAATTAATCGTGAAATTTAGTCGATTAACATGACGATTGATCAATCGTCAATCGTATCATGCGACGATTAATTTAATCTTGATTAAATTAATCGCGATTAATTTTGTGACGATTGATTTTTTAATCGATTGATTAGTTGACTAAAAAGTTAATCGATTAATGCCCATCTCTGCTCCAGAGTCGACAGCAAATATTATTGAGGTATCTTCTTGCTCTGAATTATCTTGTGCGGATAAAGTTATAAATGTAGATTCCTGGTTGTTATCTTGTTCTGCATAGCTTACCGTTGTTCCTCTCATACCTCTTGCTCTAAAGTTCCTGCCTCGGGATCTGCCTCTGCTTCGACTTCTGCCCCGGCTTTGTGAAAAAATCTGTCTCTCATTATATTTACATTCATATGAAATATGACCATTTTTACCACATTTGTAACAAGATATAAAACTTGATTCAGTCTTGTTCAAATTTTGTTTATTTTCTTCACCATTTAATTTTAATTCTGCATCTAATAGTCTTGACTTAATAAATTCTATCACTCATTGTCTCTAATGTTGTTATGACGGTATCATATTCGTTAGGTAAAGTCAGCAACAGGTGACATATTTTGTCACTTTCATCAATCTTTGTACCGGTAACCTCCAGTTCCGTAATCAAGGTGTCTTAAAATGAAATGCTCTTGTAGTTTGTCTGTGGGTAAGCATTTTAATGCCAATAGTCTTTTTCTTAGGTATAGTTTATTGAATACGCTTTTTCTTTCAAATACCTTATCCAATTGTTTGAACATGTCGGCCGCAGTCGAACATTTCTTTACGTATTCAAGATATCTATCTGACAAACACTGAACAATTATGGAGCGCGCCTTCGCGTCATCTTCCTTTTTGTCCTTCGTCTCGGACTTTAACACCTCGTTTAAACCTTTTTCCTCAAGTAAAATCTTTACTCTGAACTTCCAATTGGAGAAGCTGACGCCATCACACAATTTCGGGTACGTATTCGTATTACTTGCCATCTTTTCGTATTACACTGATCAACCACGCTCTGCTGTTGTTTTATATAGATTTAAGTTTAATATTTTCAGAGGTCCAGCAAAACATAATCATTATTCAATTAACACTTTATTTATTACACAATGAGTTGCATACAGTGATGTTCATGACAAGAGAGATTTGGGGGGAACGACCTGTCAAAAGTGACATAACGTTCAGAAATTATTATTCGTTTAAGAAACGCTAAATGCTAGCCAAACGGCCTCACGTACGATCGCCTATGGAATATCGAAACGCCCAAATTAGCGATCAGCGCTGTCACAATGTCAAAACCCATACATATGTCTAGCCAAATGCCACTTAGCGTTTTCCATTCCATCATGATGAAATGTATGCAATGACAAGTCGGTCACGTGGTTTTATCACAACGGACAACTAAAATGGCTAGCCAAATGCCCTCGGAAAGCATATCGACACGCCCAAAAGCGATCCGTGCTGTCAAACTCAGTCAAGTGCCACTTTTGACTACTATTCTTTTCCATATTCCATAGTCGATTAACGCTATCTTTTCTCACAGCATTGGGTTCACGCTAAGAAGCCATTCCATTGGAATTTGTTTAAAATGGCGACTTTTAGTCAGCTGTGAGAGAAGAGTACTTTGGATAAACAAGTTTTTTATGTATTCCTTGCGACTTTTGTGGGTTGCTAACAATTGAAATTGTTGTCTAGTTAAAGCAGCAGCAAAATTTCTTAGCAATGGTCTCCTCTAGGGAAGCGCTGGTGGATATTTGACGTGAAAAAGTGCCCGAAATGGCCAATGTTACGGCCTCCTAACTGAATAAATCTCTTGAGTTGAACACGGGTAATTATTCACGAGGTAAAGGAATGATGTGAGCTACGTTATTAACTGATTACACTACTACTTACTTATCAAATTTGGATAAGTAAGTAAATAAACACGTATTTCATATTTGTGGTATTTTTTCAGGTCTTGTTTATTTATCATGGGATGTGGCAACAGAAAATAGACGTCTTCCCAGTCCCAGTAAACTAGTAATGCAAGCCCTCAACCAGCCATTAAAATATGAATTTGGTTTCCCAAACAAGAAGTGAGCATAAGTGAGGTGGTTTTTCCTAGACGGCATCTTTCTTTATTAGTGCACCTCTTTGCTCTCCTTCATATATAATGAATATAATTATAATAATAAGTGAAAATAAAACACACTTAAGTATTCATTTGCTTTTCTGTCTCATAACAATGTTAAAGTTGGGGGATCCTAGTAATTATTATAAAAACCTATCTAAGAATTATATGATAACTAGTTGACGCGGCAAACATTGTTTTGCCTTATAAAGACAAATAATAAAGACAAATAATTTGCAATAAAATAATATTGCGACTATAAATTGAAATGTAAGCTATCCTATCTTTCAAGTTGGGTCGAATTGCACACGGTGTGCAAATCAAATTTAAAATCGGTTCATTAGTTTAGGAGTTCATCGCGGACAAACAACGTGACACGTAATTTTTATATATATAGATAGATTGTTTACATCTCGGCAGGATCAACACCAATTATGATAAAATAAGTGTAAGAAACACTCACTGACTCTGCAAAAATAAAAGTAGTTATTTCAGAACAAATTTTACTCTTCCTCATACTATTGTTTTTACCCATATGGCACAGGCCAGTTGGATTTTACTCATTACACTGATGATAAGTCAAGTCTCTACTTTACATCGTCATAAGGCTGAGAAAGTTGAGGATGATGTCAAGTTGCCTTAATAACAATTATTAATGATGCTTTTAAGGAAATTAAAAGACTTTAAATAATGAATATTGATTTATTTTCTTCCTTATCTCTTCTTTAATAATGAAATGAAATAAGTTATGTCTGGATAAGGTTACTTTGACTATACTATTACTATTACCTAGTACGTCGTTCTAAAAGAACTGCACTGAGGACCCAAAACTGTACAAATTTAACTCGCATGTATATGTAGTTTCATTCAATATATTAATTCATAGCAACTCTTGTGAATTGACGTACAATAAGAAGTAAGTACAATGCACTAAAATGTCTACAATTCATATTATACAAACATTAAATTTAAACAATTCAATTAATTAACAAGTAAAAACACATTGTACACAAGTAGTCCAGCTCTTGGAGAAGCCTTGCGCACTCCAGCTCCACAATGTTGGCAAATGTAAATCACGCCTGTTTCCCAGAGGGGTAGGCAGAGACCACTTCTTTCCACTTGCTACGATCTTGACAAATTTCTTTCGCTTCTTCAACATTCATACATCGAGGCGTGCCCGCAATAAAATAGAAAATGTAAATTAAATTTCATACCAAATCTTCTAAAGATTGACTTTAATTCTTAACAAAATACATTATTCATTAACTTATATACTCTGTCCATCTATCAATGCCTTTCTGAATAAAATAATTGTTATATTAGATTAGGAATGCTTGCATGTCCCCATTAAATCAGCAAAAATTTTAATTATGTAACTTATGTTTAACGATAAATAATTTAAACCAATGTAATTAATTTATCTCTGTATCTATTCATACAGGCAATCTTTAGCACAATCTGTCACACAACTCATACCAACATAGTTTTTGCTCCTACTGACATATCATAATTTGGTGAAAATCAGTTGAATTTTAGTGGGTGTAGCAGGACACAGCAAGTAGTTCGGTCCGGTCGGTGCGGTGCCACACAGGTTCCTTGGGGCAGGCTTCTTCTTCCTCTCCACCCGGGTAAAACCATCTTTATCTTGCTTGGCACACATAGGGGGCAGCAACCCGCGAACGGGTTTACTACGGTTCTGCTTCAGCTCAGTAGGAAGCTGTGCTGGTTGCCTAGTGATTGGTTGCCCAGCAGCATCAGCATACGCGCGATTTGAGGTCGTCGACCGCACGCATGGTGCCGGGCGGGGCTGGTTAGTATAGTATGTAGTTTTGCATCTGAAAGATGATTGTAAGTTAATTACATCTTATAATGAAAAAGGCTTTTATTCGGTGATCTATACTGCTACTTACATTAAACATAAATATAAATCTAATTTGTCAAGATCGTAGCAAGTGGAAAGAAGTGTCTCTGCCTGCCTACCCCTCTGGGAATCAGGCGTGATTTAATGTATGTATGTAGGTATATATGTATAAATCTAATTACATCTAATATTATTATTATTGATTAAACATACATACACTCACACCTTCATTCCCAGAGTGGGGTAGGCAGAGCTACAGGATTACCAAGAACTCTAAAACCTTGTTGTTCATTATTTAACCACATTTTGAACAAGCAGGGATTTGCAGATTGGGATAGGGCTTCCAATTCTATAGGGTTGTATTACCTTTCGTATTATGTTCATTTAACTTTCAATTTCAAAAAAAATAGCTCTCAGTATACTTTATTGTTGCTTGTGCTTTATTGACAGTTGATTTCATTAATTACGTTGATTGACGTTTCGGTTAGAGAAAAGCATAGACAATTTATTACATTTAATGGATAAAATGCCAACATAAGCGACATAACGGATGGAAAAGGCGATTGCTAATCTAAATAACACTTGGCTGGCATATAGCGACGGATTCGTGATGGAATCGCAAAGGCGTTTCGTTTTGAATGAATACTTACTACGAAACTTGTGCGTAACGAGCACGTATTCGCTAAATATTGCCAGGTGCAAAATCGTGCATTGCAGAAAAAAGTATCACAGTAATTAATTAAATTATCAAGCTCGCGTATTGAAATATTTTTAAATATATTTTTAATTAAAAAATAATAATTTTATACCAAAAAGTATTTAGCACGAAATGTTAAGTAAAATTATTAAGCAAACCTTACTGTGTCATATGTCATATATACAGCCACAACGTTTTTAAATTTCGCTTTAGAGCGACTACAGTAGGTGATTGTCTTAAGGACAACGGAAGCTCATTCCAAAGTTGGACACCACGGACTGTGAAGGATTTGGCATAGGAATGTGTTTTATTAGACGGAACCGCAAGGGAAAGATTGGCGCTGGAACGCAGGCGATGACCGCTGTCGCAGGCTAAATAGCTAAATCTTTCAGAAAGATAGGGAGGAGAAGAAGAATGGAAGAGGACATTGAAAAGGAGTGAAAGTACATGTAAATCTCTACGGCGGCAGATAGGAAGCCATTTCAGCTGCGCACGAAACATCGACACGTGTCGTGATCGAACTTCCTCAGGCCAAAAACGTATCGGATGCAATCGTCCTGCAGACGCTCCAGTCTGTCAAGCAGTTCCTCCTTCAGGTCCAAGAATATCGCCTTAAGAAGTGCATTTGTAATAGTAATCTGTAGATAGGTACTATTAAATAAAATAAACAATAAGAATGGTAAAAATTAAAGAGAGATTTCAAGTTTTCGCCTTTTACATTAAATCTCACCTAAATCTTTTTGAACAGTGTCTTTTGAGAGAATTTATGAGGTGTTTATCATAAACGTAATTTTTTTCTTTAAGTTTGATGGGCTAGTTAATACCTTATTAAATTGTCTTTTGATCATTAGTTAATATTTTTGATTTGACTTTAGTTTCGGGTAATTACATGGATTTTCAAAAATTGTGTATTTGACATTTGTACAGAAATTTGTCTCCCATAGAAAAACCCCTGTCAGAGGTTAGATTGGAGAAACTTCCTTACTACCAAACGTCAAATCCAGTTTATTAGTATAACTTATTCGTATAATAATATTCTTAAAAGCATAAAACAAGTTCTGAAATTGGAAATTCAATTGTGGTATTGTAGAAAACGGCAAGCGAAGATTGTCAAATTGTGTTGTACAAAGAGTTATAAAGTACCTACATTGCAATAAATATTGAGAAAACTTTTGAATCTCATATATTTCAATATGATTGTATTTTTATTTAATAGTATGATATCTACAGATTACTTTAAAAAAAAACTGCTTCATAATTAGCAACAAATAAAAAATAAATACCAGATAATTCATTGCTACTGTTTTACTGAACCACTCCTTAATCTAGAAGCGGGAGTAACAAGGAACGAGCAAGAGTTAATTTTGTCTGGAAGGGTAGAAAATTCTGCAGACGCCTCAGGGAGTGTAGTGACGCAAAGAGCTTACGACTTACAGCGTTGATGTGAGCTGACCAGGACAATGTCTGATCCATAGTAATACCTAGGTTTTTGACTGTAGAGGAGAAGGGAATAGGAACCCCATCATAGAAAACATTAGGTACTACGGTCTCAGACAGTCTCGTGATAAAGTGAGGGCTACCAAGAACAATAGCCTGCGACTTCTTGGCATTCACTTGTAGACCGAATCTCTCATATATTTAGATTGAGTGTTGTAATATAATGAATAAAGCATTAAAGTATAAGCTGTTTATTGATTACTCTTTATTCATGCAATAAAGTAGTAAGAATGAAAAAACAATTATGTAGTAGGTAACATTTTACTAAGATTTATCAACAATAGAAAGGGACCTTACGTTCAACGTTTTTTTTATTTTAATAATTTATTATAATTAGTTTAACAAAATTTACATAGTTTTAACATGCATCTAATTGTTTACTATTATAACAAAATGTGTCGTAGATCACATTTATATTTCTTGAACAATAATCAACATTTTTAATTTGATATAAGTGTAGTAATTATTGAATTATTATCAATTTATCATACATCCTTTTTTAATTATGTTAATAATCTTTTCAAGATTTATTTTTTACTAAAGTGGACGTTTTAATATAAAAAAAACAGTATTCTTGTACTTCCTAAGTATGAAATAACTTTTATATGATAAAAATATATTTATGAGATCTTACTTATTGAGATCCTTTAACAGCCTACTTATATTAAAATATCATCAGCAGTCTCTAAACAATTGAATATTATTTGTGTTATATCAAAGTAAAAATAGGAAGGATAAATTACACTCTTTATTAATAATTATGATTAATTTAAAATAAAAATAAAATAAAATAATAACAATCAGTCAAAATTTAGGGGCTCAGTGTCCTGCTGGGCTTGCATATGGCCTAGCCACGCCCGGGACACCTCTGCCAAATTATTTATGGCGTCATGGAGGAGTGCGTCCGCCTCCACACGACGTGCTTCCACCTCAACGCGACGCGCCTCAATCCGAAGGCGCTCGGTTTCCTGCCTGTCTCTGTTGCGCTCCTGCATTTCCATCAGCTACAGGCGCGCGGTCTCCTGCCTGTCTTGGTTGCGGTCGTGCCTTTCCTCCTTCTGCAGGCGTCGTTGTTCCACTGCCACGAACTCGCTCGTGGCGCGGTTGAACGGCGTCGCCCTGCGCGTGCGCGGACGCGTAGGCCGGTTTGGGGTAGTGGAGTGCGGCGACTGTGCTGAGGGCGAGGGTGTAGTAGGGGAGGGCAACATGGACAGGCTGGGATACTAGCTAGACGGGCCGGGCGCGGGGGCTGAGCGTGTAGACGGGCCGGACTCTGGGGTCGAGTGCCTAGACGGGCCAGTCACGGGGGCCGGGAGCCTGGACGGGCCGGGCAGGGGGGCCGGGAGCCTGGACGGGCCAGGCACGGGGACCGGGAGCCTGGACGGGCCGGGCACGGGAGCCGGGAGGCTGGACGGGCCGGGCACGGGAGCTGGGAGGCTGGAGGGTTCGAGCGCGGGGGCCGGGGCAGGCGGTGAGGCGAAGGATGTGTCGAAGCAGGCTCTGTAAAACAAATTATGTTAAAACTTTTTTCTGACGTTTTAATGGCACAATCATTGTTAAAGTAGGTACAAATACCTACTACCACCCTTCTATTAAAATAGTCTATGGCAATTCAGATGACTGTGAGATGACCGCTTACTAGGGTTTACTTTATTTTTAGCTGTTTGTTTTTTGATATTTCGGTAACACATTGTATATTATTGTGATTCTAATAATATGTGTTTGTGATTGTGGATCGGTAGAAAAAGCTTTCTATGAAACAAAAATTCTGCAAAGTAATACACTCTATGAAATGAGTGTCAAACAGGGGTAAACCCTAATAAATGTGATTTAGACAGACATTAGTGTCAACTGCCTGTCTAAAATAAAACACGAACCATCAAAAAATGTAGAGAAAATAATGCAGAAACAGCATTATTGATACTTACATTGAAGCCATGCTCCTGCACCTCGGGTAGCCCATCCACTGCAGACAAGCCCATGATGGCCAACAATCTCTCTTCGAAGGCCGTCAAAGCTTGTCTGCTATGTGGACCTCCACCAGCCATCTGCATGCCGCCGTATCAATGCGGCCTTCTTTTTCGTCTTCGATTTAAAGTCCGCCCATACCTGAATTTACGCAGTTATTTTGCAGTGAAATGCAAATGTTGGCCGGTTTATTTTATGTGTTGACACAAAAAGCTACACATGGTGAAAACTATCAAGTCTTATTACCCTTTTCCACCGCTCCACTGACTTCTGCCCTCCAGTGCCAACCGCATTCAAAATGCTAGTTAGCTCCCGCCACAGTCTGTCAGCCTGTAGTTTTCCTTATGGACCCTCCTGGGGAAAGATCCTCCTCGAAAGATCGCCGTTCCTTTAAAAAAAAATACATACTGCTCCATAAAACTTAAAATAACTCAAAACTGCTCGTGGCTGGTTCTTTGGACTCTTGCGTCCATTTCTAAAAAGAATGAAATTATTATTGTAAAATCTAACACACAGCAAGAATTACCAAGTAGTATATAATTTTTCAACCCAAACAATAACATGATGAGTACTTTAATGCGTCTTGAATTCTTTTAAACAGTAAAGAACTGTTAGTCTGCCAGTTACTTTGCTTGTCTAAAAATACGTAACGTTTTATTGATTTAGATACACTAAAATACAACAAAAAGTTATTTCTAAACATGTTCGGCAGTTCGGCACCAAATCAAAAAGCAAAACGATATTTTAAATGAAAGAGACATGAAAAACGATTTGTATATTACTTACCGACATGTTAGGACACTTTGAGCTAACTAATATCCGTAATTATTCAGTTTTTTCACTAGATTTTTGACAGATTGTATGTTTCGTTTCGTTGACGTTTCGGTTAGAGCAAAGCATAGACAAAATGCCAACATAACGGAAAAAACGAAGAGAAAAGGCGATCGATATTCTTTTACATCCTCGTGCTGTTAGAATCGCTTAGGCGTTGAGTTCGTTAGAAACGAAAACGCCTGGTAGCGTTGGGTTCTTGGCTAAGCCTACTGATCACGATGATTTTTTGTCGCGCTCTGAAAACCCGCTAGGGGAGCACCATACGGCCCTGCGCGTCAGGAGCGATGAGGCCGATGAGGGACCGAACTTCGTGCGCCGCTTTGGTGATTAAATGTAATCACCAGTCGTGCGAGACACCGTAATCGCGGGTTACGAGTCACAAGGCAAAGGTCTTAAACACTGGTCACTTAGGTAATGTTACCTAGGAATAATAAAAAAAAAGAAGCAATTTAAGCACGTTCGTCCTCTGTGGCGTAGCGAGCCTGACTGGAGCTGGATTATGGTGAAGCGTGTAAATAGCTCCAGCCCAGGAGGAGGAAATTTTTGTAAAAATTACGTTTATAGTTTTAACGAAACTACGCAAACGCAGCGGAGACCACATGGTCGCACGGCCGGTGACAAACCCAACACAACACAATATAACCTCATTATAACACAGAAACCACTTACCCAGTATCTGTTCTGTTTCTTCACATTAATAAAATAGTTCCGCAAAAAATAAGCACGCGCGTTCCAAGCCGTTTGGTGAGATCGTCTCGTTGAACCAATTAGGTATCGGTGATGTCGCCGATTTCATATTACTACACTGTGCGCTTAAAAAGGTAGATTCTCAAACCGTACAATCCTTCGAACTATCGATTCGTAATACAGAAATTCCATCGTGCGAAGAGTTAATTTCGTTTGGTCAAGATCAAGTAAAAATATTAGATAGATCGAGTAATAATAACAGTACCAACTCGCGTGGCACATCGTCGAGTCATGCGCCAAGGGCTGAACCCGTCACTCAGCGTAGTTATAGAACGTTTTTGAGTAGTGAAAATAATAATAATATCTGCCTGATGTGCCAAAGTACTGATCATATAATTTTCAATTGCTGAATAATTTTCAGTTTAAAAATTTAGGTTCGCCTCAGTCGCGATTTGATTTTATTAAAATGCAAAAGTGTGTGATGCTTCCTTTTACAATGATTGCAAACATGTCGTGAATTGCAGAAAGACACAAGATGAGCAGTACTTAAACAGTTAACACACGCGTTTTTTGCTTTTCATGATTTTCTCTAAGGGTGCGTTCCTATATTCAAAACCGTTGGTAGAGTTGTGACGTCTCGTTAAAATTTGACACATTTTGTACGTATCAAATGTCATAACGCCACTGCCCGTAAAGGAAACGATTCGTTTCTTGAATATAGGAACCGGGCATAAAACCTTAGGGGACTAACTATGATCGATTTATACGTTTTAATAAAACCAGATGATATTCCATCAATTCCCGTAGCACATTCTGGGCGTAATGAGTTAATCAATTGTTCCACTTCCGTCTCATCAGTTTCTAAGAAAACAACAGATTTACAAAAAGGAGAAGTTGGTGTATATATTTCTATTTCTATGTTGTCGTTTACACATGGGGACGTCAGTTTGTCTGCCAGTTTTTTGCCTACATTGACAAAGAAGTTGTTGATCTCATTGATTGAATCGTTCGGAGATGTCCGTATTTTCAGTAATTCGAGAGCTGAAGAGTTCATTTTGGTTGTATGGGTAATTTCATTTATAGCGCTCCACAGCTTTTTTTGCTTTGTTTAACCTCGTTTCTTTCGTATTGTCTCTTAAGGTTTTTTAACAAATTGTTACAGAAGTTTCGATACCTTTTGTAGGTTATATAAAGAGTTTCATTATTAGGTGTACTTACATTTAAGTTTTTTTATACATTCTGTCCCTATTCTTCATGCATCGTAATATACCTGGAGTGATCCAGGGTTTAAAAATTCGAAGGCGATGGGGCACCAGATAACTTTTAGAATTTTATTGCAAAGTTTTATAAAGCACAAAACAATTAAATCCTTCATTTGCTTCTGTGCAGGAGTACATTTAAGGCAAATCTATGTTAGTTCAATCCTTTTTTAGAGTAGTGTAATCAATTTTAGTTCTTGGACGATACATTTTTACTTAGAATTAGGCCGACAGCGTTATGATCAGCAGAGATCGGAATAGGCAGAGCTAATTTGCCTAAACTTGAAGCATGTTCATTCAATAAAGTATCCCCATCTCACTCACGAATGAATGAAAATGCTTCAAGTTTAGGCAAATTAGCTCTGCCTATTCCGATCTCTGATGATCAGTGACAGTGGAGTCTACAATTGTAGTCGTAGCATTAAGTTTGGTTTTTAATATGACTTGGTCAATGGAGCTTTTACCGTAAGTTGTGAGATTGTGTGCTGGCAGAAGACCGTGACTAGCAGTTAGATTAAGATATTCAAGGGAATTATTATCGCTGTTGGCAGGTGTAATATCAATGTTGATGTCTCCAATTATTAATATATTGCAGCATCCAGAACAACTACTTAAAATCTGGTCTAGAGATTTTAGAAAGTTATCCGCGTTTCTTATCGAAGGAGACCTATATAAAGCTATTATACATGTGTCATTCATTACCAATCTTTATTAAAATACAATTCCCATGTGACAATTCTAGTTCCGTAACTACAACATTTAAAATCGAGTTTTTTTTGTATACTTATACAACTATCCCATCATTTTTATTAATTCTATTTTTCGTAGAGTAGTAGTTATACCCATTCATTACCGGTATGTAAGGGTTGCAATACAACTAACATTCCGTGAGTACTATAACATCTTGACTTAAATTTAATCTGAAAAGTAGCCCCAGCATGCTAGACATATTTGCCGATATACTACGAATATTTTGGGTCAGTATTTTTAGTTTTTTGTCACCACTAGGAACCATGGTCTCATAATCTTCCGGCGCACATCTGAGACAATTTGCAACACTCAACTCATCAAAATTATTACTTAAGTTACTTATAAAATGGAATAGAACTATAAATATTAAAATTGAACAGAGTGTAAATAGATTGACTATAAAACATTTTGAAAAGTAACTTTGAGAATAAATAGCATGCGGTAATAAGTACGTGTTATGTTTGTGGTGAGTAGTGTAAGTTGTAGTGTGTGAGTAAAATTAGAAAAACTAAGAAATATCTAAGTATCAAATAATAAAGCTGGGATATTAATACAGTCATCATATGGAACGCAATATTTAGTAAAATTTTGGTTTTGAGATTGTCGAGATCAGCTGCAGAGTCCATCCGAAGTAAAGGTTGATTTTCCGCCTTACGAAGGTAAACAACTCCTCTAGATGTCCAATCCAACAGTATGAGAACCCGTTGTCTCGCGCAAATTCGCGTGCCTGATAGAATAATTTTTGAGTCTTGAATGTTAGGGTCTCCGAAATGAAAACTGGTTTAGCAGGGCCACTTATTTTGAAATGCACAGTATTAAGTTTTTCTCCCTTTGTCTTCGTTTTGTTGAAATTCTTGACTTCTTGCAGTATTTTATCTTTTTTTATTACGCTATTAAACTCTACAATAATGGGATTCGCACCATCTTTGCTCGAATTTATTCTATAGACGTCCCTAATTTCCAGATCTTGAAGCTCAATACCCATAGCCGCTGTTAGGTTTTTGACCAGGCCACACATATTTTCCTTGGACTCTGGTTGCTTTTCATCTTGTTGCTTTGGTATGTTGCGGATTTCCAAGCCGGTAGCTTTGTTTTTGCGTTCTAATGCTTCCAGTTTATCTTCCAAAATAGAGATATGCTTTTTCTGACTATCTCTGTCTTTTTCCAGGTCCTTCATTTGTTCGAGAATAGCGTCGTAGTTATCTGACATATATTGCAAACTATTTCTCAGTTCAGTATTCTGTCGTTTAATCTCTTTAAAGTATAGTTCGATGGAATTAGACAGAGAAGAAAACAAATCTCTCAAATCGGTCCTCAACTCGTTAAGTCCATCGTCATTTCCGCGTGTGCGTTTAGAACGCGAACTGTTGCCACTACATTCTAACGGCGGCGCATCCGAGTTGCAAGTCTGCAGCGCTGAGGGCGGCTGTTTGTTTTTCCCTGTAGGAGCCATTTTGAATGCAGGGCGATCAGCGGGGAGAGGGGTGTTTCGTAAGCACAAGAAAATTGGTAGTTTATTTACCTCGTACCAGGCAACCAGGAGCAAGTAAGAGCTAAATAGAGCACCTTAACCTAGAGGTCAGACAATTGGTCAGCGATCGAGGATTTCGAACATTTATTACGGTCAGCAGCGCAATTAGACCTCCTTATAAAAGTGCTTTCACTTGGGCCGGATGAAGCCGCGACGAATATATCTGACCTTTAATTATTGTAGAGTCGAGCGTTAGATTAGTATAGTTTTTCTCTTTCTATTGGTTGTGCACACTCACATGCTTAACCGTGCCGTCTGCCATCCGGAAAGGTCACAATCGCTTCAAGCACAACAAAACGCAGGGGTTGTGTTTTGTGGCCGTTGGTCAGGTGTTCACCGCGCATGCGCTAGGGCGGGCAGACGCGCGTCGACAGCAATTCTCGAGATCGATTGTGATCAATAATTGATAAGTTTTGTTGATGTTGTTATTTGATTATTGTACTTCACTGGCTGTTTTAAGTTAAAATATAGTAATACTGTTACACGCGTGGGATTATTAGGAATCTAATGATGTATAAGTTACACTTGTTTTGTTTACAAAAATCTACTCAATTTTTTTTACAAACGCGGAGCCGCGACGAAGCGATCTAGCCGCGGTGGTGGTCGGGACGGAAGAGGAGAGAAGAGGTATGAATGCATTATATTTTTTTTTATAAAAATTAAGATTTGATAAAAATGCATTGGCATTCTGAAAATTCATAAACGCTAAACTAAGCTGATCGCGGCCAATACGGTTAAGGCTACCATTCAAAATTCCCCTTATATCATTACGCTTCATGAATCTTCCAAAAGTTACTGGATAAAGGGTTGTACCGTCATTAGTGCTTAATGTTTCTCTTTGTAGGTATATGCACAACATATGGCGATGCATCTGAAGGCTGATATTGAGCTCGGCCTACAGGCACGCGGGTAATTTCATTATTTTTAGAACCTCGACTAGTAACATCAACAAGCACCGGCACCTGCGTCTTGTGAGACGAGGGGACCGAAACAGATTCATGAGACTCTTTTAATGAAATATTTCAATGACAATCCTTTTCTTTAGGCCCTTTTCCGTCCTTTCTCTTTCTCTTATTACATGAACCACAAACCGAGCGGGAAGCCGCGCGTTTGCGTTCAAAGTCCAATCCGTGTAATCTGTGTCAAGTTTCCATAGATGATTCAAGAACATTAATTAAAACACCTAAAGGTGTTACTTGCTTAGAATCATCGACAATACTACTACTAGTGGCTGGAGGACCAGGCCCCTATTTCACCAAGTTACAATTGTCAATGACATATGTCTGCTGACAATACGACATATCTCGCTGGCAATTGATCAAGCGACAGGTGACAACTGACAATTTCGTAAATAATTTTGTATAGAAATGCGACGTATGCGTATAAACATTACTAACATTTTGTTAAAATTGTCATAATCTTAATAAAATGACAATTATCTTGTGAAACAAGAATAATTTATCTGACTCGAGATATTTGTAGATTTGTCGGTAATTATTGACATGAGATCGAGGCTGTGTCAGCCTAGCGTTACAATTGTAATTATTAAGGTGAGAGGTATCACCTCAAAGGCAAAAAAATATTATAACGTTTCACTTAATCGCATTTCACCTCAACTGTATAATTATTAAAAGTATCACTTTTTGTCTCTTTCGTTTCTTTTGCCGCTAATAGTTTAGTCACATTTGTCTTTTATATTAGTAACAAAGACAATATTCCAATGAGATGAATTTGATATCCCAAAGAAAAAAAAAACAGTAACTTCAATATCTTGCGGTCATTACATATTATATGACATGTTTCAATGTTGTGTGTGAGTTGCCTCAAGCAACGCTGTTGACGATACCTACAGAGTTTTACTGCAAACGTCAATTAATACGTCAAATATAATAGCGTAAACACTATACGGAAATTTAATGTAGGTACGAGGGGCGTTCAATAAATTCTCGGTATTGGTATCTTGCAAACCTTTTTAGTAAACATCTTAATACTGGCCGCTAAGAGTCATTCATCGACAGTACAAAAAAAGTTAACTTGAAGCCCACACGTTCTTTTGTTTTTCTGCTATTGCTGAACAAACGTGACCACCATGAGCGATTTTACAATGATTGTCGGAGCTGCTATTCACGAGCCGCTCATCTTGGGGTTTGTACAATAAAGGAAACTCAAGCTTTTTTAAAGATAAGTAGTTGTAATAGACTCTTTACAAGCTTTTTTAAATGTAATATAAATTTGCGTGCGCGCTGACGCGTCGGTGTTATCGATAGTTCTCTAGGAGTGGGGTCGCAGTCCCCACCGGGTCGAAAAGGCAGCCCCGCACTTCCTCAGCCTTCGGGTGGTTGCGTGGGGACTCCCGCGCTTCCTCAGGCCCCTCGTTACTGCGTGGTGACGGCGTCAACATCCTGCCCCCCTTGAAAGCTCCTGCTTTCAAGCTCTTCCATCGTGGGTAGAGGGCACACTCGGTTGAGTGCTCGCCGCACTATGCCTCTCGCCGTCGCAAAGTCTGCCACTCTGCATACGCCGTCGGCCCCGGGATAAAGGCGTTGGACCCTTCCAAGCCTCCATTTAAGTGGCGGCGTGTTTTCTTCCTTGAACACGACCAAGTCGTCAATTTTGAGCTGGTTCTGGTGTAGGCGCCATTTCGTGCGATGTTGCAACTCTGCCAGGTATTCATTGCGCCATCGTTGCCAGAAGTGCTGCCTGAGCTGCTCGATCCTTTGGTACCTGTCAGGGTTCTTAAGGGTAACAGGGGGTGACGGCAGCGATGTCAAGGGCCGCCCCACAAGAAAGTGCCCTGGAGTCAAAGGAGAGTGGTCATTTGGATCCGACGAAAGAGGAGAGAGGGGCCGGGAATTTAGGATGGCTTCAATTTGTGAGAATAAAGTGCTCAACTCCTCAAACGTCAGACTAGCATTGCCCATAATCCGCTTTAAATGGAATTTAGCGGATTTCACACCCGCTTCTGTGATTCCGTTAAAGGTAGGGGAGTATGGGGGACTAAAATTGAATTTAATGCCTTCATCGTTGGTAAAGTCATGAATATTGTTTTGGCAGGACTTTAGTACCCTACCCAACTCGTTATTTGCCCCAACAAAGTTAGTGCCATTGTCGCAGTAGATCGTATGCGGCCTGCCTCTGCGAGCAATAAAGCGACGTAGGCTTAGGATAAAAGCATTACTACTTAAGTCACTGACTGCTTCCAAGTGAATGCTTTTCGTTGAGAAGCAAACGATCACCTGCAAGTAGCACTTAGTAATGCGGTTACCCTTACCCTTTTTGCTAGATATAAGGAAAGGCCCTGCAAAATCGACGCCACATACCTGAAACGGGTAGTTAGGGGCGACTCTGTCTGCAGGCAAGTTACCCATCAGAGGCTCCATAGCCCTACCGCGAAGTCTCGTACACCTAACGCACTTACGAACGATACTACGAGCTAAGTTTCGCCCCCCAGTGGGCCAAAATTGGTCGCGCAAAGAGCTAAGGAGCAACTGAGGGCCAGTGTGCATCAGACGCAGGTGCTCGGATTCCATTAAGAGCCGTGTAAAGTAGTGCTTGCCGTCGAGCAGGATCGGATGCTTCTTATTAAACCCACAATCAGCATTCTGAAGGCGACCGCCTACTCTGATCACACCGTTGCCGTCAATAAAAGGTGACAATTGCAAAAGGTTAGATTTAGTATTAAGTTCTTTCCCTTGTGCAAGTGTAGTTATTTCATTGGCATAAGTCTGACTTTGTGCTACTTTTACGAGGTAAGTTAATGCATTTTCTATTTCGATAGTTTGTAAATAGTCTTCTTTAGTTTTAGTTTTAGGATTTTTACAATTATTAATAAAGCGCAACATGTATGCTACAATTCGTTTTAATTTATTTACGTTAGAATAGTTTTCAAATTTAATAATAGGTGACTGTTCCACATTTATGAAGGTTGAGCAATCACTCTGACTCTTTTTTTCAGGTAAGATTGTGTTTAAAGGTCCTAAATTTTGGGGCCAGTTCCTCTCACTATCTAATAAAAATGCTGGACCATGCCACCAAAAGTTTAAATCCTGTAGTTGACCAGGTTCGACTCCCCGGGAGGCCAAGTCCGCGGGGTTTAATGAGGTTGGTACATGCCGCCAGGAGGCCCTCTCTGTGAGCTCATGAATCTCAGTCACTCGGTTACACACGAACGCCTTAAGTGTCCTAGGTTGAGTTCGAATCCAACCCAAAACTACCGTTGAGTCGGTCCAAAAAACCATCCGATGTATAGTGCAGCGCAACGCGCTCGTGACCTTGGCTGATAGACGCGCACCCAACAGCGCTCCGCACAGTTCAAGACGCGGGATAGTGGTCGGTTTAAGCGGCGCTACACGAGTCTTAGCACACAAAAGATCAATTCCTATATTATCACAGCTGTCTATAGATCGTAAAAAAACACAAGCCGCATAAGCTTCCTGTGATGCGTCTACGAAGCAATGTAGCTCAATCGAGATTGGGCTAGAACCTAGAACGTGTCTCGGTACCTTTATATTTGCCAGTGATTGCACATTCAAAATAAATTTTAACCAAATCTTTTTTATATCTTGTGGGACGTGATCGTCCCAGCTTAATTTTAAAAGCCATAATTTTTGTAATAATATTTTAAGTTTGATTGTGCATGCACTAAGCAACCCAAGTGGGTCAAATATTTTACATGTATTGGACAAGATAGTCCTTTTTGTTACGTCACTATCGTCCAAATTAGGTTTTACCGAAAATTGTAGTTTGTCGTCGTCAGGGTACCACAACAAACCCAACACACTAGATTTTTTACTTAAATCTAATGATTGCGATGACGTACGGTCATCAGAAAAAATCTGAGGACAATTAGTGCGGAATTTATGAATGGGAAAACAAGCCGACCCAAGAATATTTGTGACTGATCGATATATATGAGCGAGCTCGTCCTCTGTATCGGCACCACTCAAAAAATCATCATAATAAAAATCGTGATGAATGATCTCCGATATCACCCGGTCGTTGCATTCTTTGGCTAACTGTACCAAACATCTAGTGCTAAGAAAGGGAGCCGACGCTGTCCCGTAGGTAACGGTATTTAGTTGTAAAACATCAAGCGGTTTGTTTACGTCGTCCCTCCAAAGAATTAACTGCAGATGGCGCTGCGAACGGTCAATAATAATCTGCCGGTACATTTTTTGGATGTCACCGGACAAAACATAAGTATGTTGCCGGAACCGAATAAGTATTTTAAATAATTCATCTTGAACCACGGGCCCTATACACTGAATATCGTTGAGTGATTTCTGCGACGTCGTTTTTGCGCTGCAATCAAAAACTACCCTCAATTTCGTGGTTTCGCTACTCTCGCGACAAACAGCGTGATGTGGTGCATAGTAACCAAAGTCGGGTTTGATGACCTTGTTCAAGTGACCTAGATCTTCGTACTCGTGTATAAAATCCGAATATTGTTTTTTGAGTACTGGATTTTTATTTAATTTTAGTTCAAGACTAAGGAATCGTTTTTTAGCCATTTTAAATGAATCGCCTAATGACGTTTCCGGTGATTCACGGAATGGCATTTTAACTAAAAACCTGCCGTCCTCTAGACGTTGAGTATTTTCCATAAAGTGTTTCTCACAGATGTGATCATCTTCAGAGTAAGAAACATTGGACGATGGAAGTTCTTCAAGCTCCCAAAATCTCGTAAGATCCTTTGCTAAGCACCTTATGTTTGTACTGTATGAACTCGTTAATGAATTTAAAGTGAGCTCACAGCGATCAGTTATTTTTACTTGTGTGTTATTTATGCCTGACACACAAATAGGGTTTTTATGAGTAGTTGAGTTAAATCCTAACTTATTTTTCATGTTTTCAGTTAAGAATGACGACTGACTCCCCGCATCAAGAAGTGCCCGGGCTATGTGAGTACAATTATTATTTATGTTAGTTATCTTTACTAAAGCCGTACAGAGCAAAACCTGATTACATAACGAGACTGCGGCGGCGGGACACGCCGACACTGCGCTTGCGACTAACGATGCGCTCGCGCTATTGATATCTTCTGACTGTGTAACTAATACTTGTACGTTTTTATGTAATAATGTATTGTGTTTCTTTTTACAGATTTGGCAGCTCCCGAGGCGACACTGATCAGCGTTATGACCCCTACGCAAGCAGTTTAGACAAAGATGTAACTTCAAGACTTCATCTGACCTACTTTCAACGTTCATGGCCTTGAACTTGAAGCACTCCGTTATCCGATGGCTATCGAGGCACACAGGACACGTAGGCGCGGTAGGCGCATTATGTTTGCGCGCGGCAGCAGCGACGAACGTCTTCGTTATTTTAGGTTGATTTATTTTATGATCAGGTTTGTCGCTCCGGCTGGCTTGCATTGTTTCGAGAATGTCTGCCCGATTTCGCAGGAATTTCATAAAGTCAGATAAAGAAGGTAAATCGGGTAAGTTACCTTTATGCTCCTCCCACTTTCTACTAGTGATTGAGTCTAGTTTGCCAGCAATCATAAAAATAATTAAGGTGTCCCATTGATCAGTTGGTTGACCTAATGTATTAAGGGCTCTCAAATTCTTTGTTACATGATCAATAAGAAAACGAACAGATCGATGGGATTCCCGCGTTAAACAATCTATATTAAATAATGCTTTCAAGTGATTATTTATAAGTATTTTTTTGTTGTCATAACGTTCGCAGAGGAGGCCCCACGCGATCTTATAATTTTGCGATGTGAACTCGATCGATTTAATCACGACAATGGCACTGGCCTCTAGCGAAGCTCGTAGATAATGAAATTTATTTATGTCGGGGACCGAATCGTTTGAATTGATTATGGATTCGAAGGTGTCACGAAATTCCAACCATTTGAGATAATTACCGTCAAATGTTGGGAGCTTAATTGTTGGTAATTTAATGTTATCCAACTGATTGCTCTCTAAATTCGATCGTGCTGTCTTGGCACACTCGGATCCAGAATCCTTACTGTTGTCGTGGGATTCGGTTATCGCCTGGGCGGCTGAGATAAGGGAAATAAATTGCGTCTCAATTAAATCGCGTTCGTCTATTTGTTCATCTACGTTAGGACTTATCATCTCAATCCGCGTTTGTACTTCGTCGAATTCAGATAATAACTTTTGCAATCTAGTAATTCGGATATCTAATTCTTTCATTTGCAGGGCATTTATATTAGCCGAATCAATTTGTTGTATTGTAGACAGATAATTTGTAAATTTTGTAAGGCGCGACCTATAAGTCCCTCTTTGTTTTATAAGCTCCTTTAACTCTTCTTGTTTACTTTCTCTGATCTCAGACGTGGGCACTGCACCCGGCAATTTATCGTCCCTTGGCATTAGGCTTGGGTAAAAAAAATCGATATATCAAAATATCGATATTTTTTCAGAAAATAATCGATATATATCGGCGATTTTATTTTTTTCGATATATCGATTTTCGATATTTATTTCCTGATATCAGAAACGATATTTTTTCAACAGCTCTTATAAAGCTTCGCGTCATGTATCTATCTAACGAAAAGGCTTGGTAGACTTTATGAGTCTCAATCGCCTGGCCTCGACATAAATAAAAAAAAATATCTATAATCTATGACTGTTTGTGCAGTGCAACCAACCTGAGGAGCCAACTTGAACTAGGACAACCAATGAGGACAACACTGACTGACAATCAGTTGGTTTGGTTGGTGTCACTGTGTATCCTTATTGTGTCAATGTCTAATAATAGGTGTGTGTTTGGTAACAACTTTGGTTATTGGTGCGCTTGCATTTCGATTGCGTGTGTGTTTCATTTTCTAATCTATTTAAAAAAACCAAACCGCCATTTTTCGGGCAGTGAGCGGCATAGCAGCGTGTTAATGTTGTCAGTTTTTGTGTCATTTTTATTGTCATGTCTTCTGTTTGGAAATTCTTTACAAAAAAAGGAAACAACGAACCTGTTTCCTGCAACTTATGCGGAAAGACGTATAAAACATGTGGTAACACCACAAATTTAGCTACGCACTTGAAAACCAAGCATCACCATGCATACTTGCAGTTCGTCAACATGCATGAGAAACCATCAAAATCAAATAAATCTGGTAATGAAAAAGTGTCAACAGGCGCAGACATCAGTACTGACGATGTACTCGATGTAAGTATCAAATCTAAGAATAATCACTAAAATTACAGTAGGTAGGTAGTCCACCAATAGGTTATGAATTTAACTTGTTTTATGTTTTGCTAGGTTAATTTGCCAAGTACAAGTAATCAGCAAGTACAAGCTGTACAAGAAGAGTCTTCTTCCGATACACAATTCTTCAATCAAACTGTTAAAAAGAGAAAGCAAGACAAGCAAGTAATACAACCCACACTAGCAAGTTGTTTAGAGAGAAGTTCAAGCTTTGAAGGTAAGTTGGGGGAAAAAAATAGCATTATACAGCAAGTGTTAGAAATAAAAAATAAAAATTGACGAAATTACATAGGAATGTAGTCGATGTCGATTAATTAAATGGTTTATGTTAAGATTTTCCGTATTTCTGAGACTCCGACGTCTGTCCGTCTGCCTATCTGTCTGTCGTGAACACACTTATGTAAAATGTAAGTTAGGTATTGGTGTTCATGAATTTACGAAAACTAAGTTTATTTTAGGCATCAGATATTTAATCCATCTGAATTTTAAGTAAAAGTATTTTAATCAGTAAAAAGTATAGTAATAGCATTATTTATGTACTTATGGTAATTTTTATATTTCAGAAGGCGGACAGAAACATAGTGAAGTGACACAGAAATTAATTTATATGATATGCACGGACAATTTACCACTATCATGTGTAGAAAAAAAGGGCCTGCAAAAATTTGTTCGCACAATTTGCCCTCTCTATAAACTGCCGTCCAGAAAAAAGGTTGTGTATTTATTATTTATATTAAAAATATAATTTTATATTTTTCAATTCATAGTGAGATAACCAACTTGTTAATGATTTCAGATAACGCACTTGGTACAAAACAGATACAATACAATAAAGGAGATCGTTATAAAAACCTTAGATGAGAAACTTTTCGTATGTTTCACAAGTGACATACTTACTATCACCAATTCAACAAGGAGTTTTTTAGTATTGACGGTTCACTTTATTGACACCATAAATGGATCGCCTGTTCTTCAGAGCTTGAACCTATGTGCGCAGAAACTTTCCCAGGTACATTTGAAGTACTGTATAATATAATATAAGATCAACATAATCCAACAGTTTTAAATTGTATTATTACTATTTAAACAGTGTATTTTCCTACATAATTTTTTCAGGGTCACACAGGACAGTACATCCTAGAATGTTGGAAAGAAATATGTGAAGAGTTTAAGGTTGACAAAAATAAAATTGTATCTATTACCACTGACGGTGGTGCAAATATAGTGTCAGCAGTACGATTATTCTTAGGTGAAGGTCAGAGGATTCCCTGCATGGCTCACTGCTTAAACCTTGTAGTTGATGGGGTACTGAGAGAAATTAATGCATTTTCAGCGCTTTGCGATCACGTCAAAACCATTGTGACGTTTTTTAAGCAATCTGTTAATGCCATGGACCAATTAAGAGCTGAACAAGAATCATCTGGAAAAAAAGAAGGCGAGGTATTGACATTGATCCAAGCTGTCAGCACTCGATGGAACTCTTGCTTGGATATGTTAGAAAGATTCGTCAAACTGTCTGCACTAGTAGCTAAAATTTTAGCTATCAAAAGCCAAACAAATAAGAATACCCCAGACATGGTTACAACTTTGCAACTTAATATAATACGCGACCTTATTGTTCTTCTTGGCCCTTTCAAAGAAGCAACTGAAGAAATAAGTGGTGAAAATTATGTGACGGCAAGTTTAGCCATTCCTATATTAAATTTAGTTCGCCAAGTAACCGATCAAGCAGTTCCATCGACCACTGTAGGGATAAATGTAAAACAGGCTTTACTAAACAAAATTGAAGAGAAACTAAGTCCTTTAGAAATGAATACTTTTCTCTCAATAGCTACGATTTTGGACCCTCGTTTCAAGCGTATCCACTTCAATTCTCCAATTGCCGTATCAAATGCTATATCGAAACTAAGTAACGATATTCGCTCAGAACACAGGCGTAGAGGACAACGTTCTCCAGATGTAAGGTCTAACACAGTAGAATCCGAACAAGCAAATCAGTCTTCTATCTGGTGCAGACATGAAAAATTATTAAATCTGAGCACAGCTACACAAGAGGTCCCAAGCTCTGGCTCTGTCCCCAATGAGCTTAAGCAGTATCTAGACCAACCACTTCTAGAGAGGAAGTCAGATCCAATAAAATTTTGGGTAAATTGCCGACATTTCACGCCGGTTCTTTCAGAAATTGCTCTGAAATATTTGATATGTCAAGCTTCATCAGTATCATCCGAAAGGGTTGCTTCGGTTGTTAAATTAACAGTGCCGGACAACAGGAGCAGACTAACTGGGGAGCACATTAAACAAAGAGTGCTGCTGATGTCCATTTCAGATAAATACTGGTTCGAATAAATAACTTGTTCATATAATTGTTTTTAATAAATAATAAATATGGCAGATTGTGTATTTAATTTATTTAATATCAAATTTTCCACAGTGTATTATAAGTAACCGCTTCGGGAAAAAATATCGATATATCGAAATATCGATATTTTTTGTAAATTTATATCGATATATTTGAGAAATATCGATACGATATATATCGATATTTTTTATCCCTTTGCCCATCCCTACTTGGCATATTTAAATTTATATAAGGGAACCAAGGCACAAACTAAAGACACTTTAAGGGCAAACAAGAAATGAGATAAGGTTACTTGCGATATAAGGGAACCAAGGCACAAACTAAAGACACTTTAAGGGCAAATAAGAAATAAGGTTACTTGCGATATAAGGGAACCAAGGCACAAACTAACGACACTTTAAGGGCAAATAAGAAATAAGGTTACTTGCGTAGTCAAACCCAATGTAAAGAGGTTTGATACTAGGTCCACCAGCGCGATGGCTCGACGCTGACAACGACGGACAGCGCACTCACACACAAAAGGCTTATAACTGGATAAATGAGGGCTGAGCACTTTACACACACAACTGAAGGGATTATGTTATAGAGTTAAGGATAAAATAGGAATGGGCTACTTCTCTTGCTAACTGCAGGCCGTGCGTTGGCAGTGTTACGTAATCCGTGTGCGTGTCGAATGTTGCGCTCGGCGAGTTCAAAATGGCTGCTTATTCTGCGTAGTTTTTAACGGGTCCTGTCACGGTCGCCAATTGTCGGAGCTGCTATTCACGAGCCGCTCAGCTTGGGGTTTGTACAATAAAGGAAACTCAAGCTTTTTTAAAGATAAGTAGTTGTAATAGACTCTTTACAAGCTTTTTTAAATGTAATATAAATTTGCGTGCGCGCTGACGCGTCGGTGTTATCGATAGTTCTCTAGGAGTGGGGTCGCAGTCCCCACCGGGTCGAAAAGGCAGCCCCGCACTTCCTCAGCCTTCGGGTGGTTGCGTGGGGACTCCCGCGCTTCCTCAGGCCCCTCGTTACTGCGTGGTGACGGCGTCAACAATGATAATTAAATTGGAGCATCGAGCCGTGATAAAATTCTTGACTAAACAGGGTAAAAATCAAAAGTGTATTAAAGAAGAAATGGATTTAGTTTACCGTGAGTCCGCTCCTTCATTATCTACTGTCCAAAAGTGGTCAAATGAATTTAAGCGTGGGAGGGAGAGCATAGAAGATGACCCTAGACCTGGTCGGCCTGTTGTAACAATGCAGTTGTTACGCTGTTTACCTGTGCTGCATTTTAACATACAAACAAGCTTAATTCACTTCAATTCACTTCAATTTCACTTAATTTTCATTTAAATTCGTATTGTAAACATCTTTATGAATTGTTTACTAATAACTGTCAAACAGACAGCTCAATTCCATAGATTATTTTAGTTGCGTTAACCACAAATCGATCTTTGTCAAGTGTTGACGACACTTATCCAACAGATGGCGTTACTAGCCATTCTGTGTAACTTTACTTATATTTAAATCTTTTAATAAAATTAACTTCAACATAAATATAAATAACCTTTTAATTGTCACTCGTTAATAAAATAATAAAATAATGTATTCTTTCTTATCCGTTTCAGCGCATGAGAAAATAATGGAGGGTATGTTGGTGTCTTACCTACATGACCCGATATTTTCACTCATGACGCGAATTGGCTTTCTAACATTTCTTTGTTCGCCCTACTCATATTCAAAATTAACCGAAATGGGCGAAAGGTTATAAAAGGGCCGCGCTCATTTCATTCGTCCTCTTTACCGCCTCAACTACTACACCTGGAACACCAGTCTTAACGTTCGTATCGTATAGGTACATAATACCTACCTATCTATAAAATCGGTGCAAATCCCCAAATCGGGGAGCACCGATCACCCATCATGAGCACCGATCACCCATCATGAGCACCGATCACCCATCATGAGCACCGATCACCCATCATGAGCACCGATCACCGATCATGAGCACCGATCACCGATCATGGAGCACCGATCACCCATCATGAGCACCGATCACCGATCATGAGCACCGATCACCGATCATGGAGCACCGATCACCCATCATGAGCACCGATCACCCATCATGAGCACCGATCACTCATCATGAGCACCGATCACCCATCATGAGCACCGATCACCGATCATGGAGCACCGATCACCCATCATGAGCACCGATCACCCATCATGAGCACCGATCACTCATCATGAGCACCGATCACCCATCATGAGCACCGTTCACCGTACAGGGAGCACCAAGCACCGTTCACCGTACAGGGAGTACACCTCCGCTAAGAGTATACCAACGCTGCTACCATCTACTCCTCCTCTACGCACCTACTTGGCCGGCGCGGCGTCTATCTCTGGGACCAGGATCGTCGAGTGGGGTCCGGTGCTACACACCGGGTGCTATCCCCCTGACGCCAGGATCCTGGCATCGTACACCGTCGGGCTGCCGACGGGTTACCTCCACCGCCGCCCCGCGCCACTCTAACTACGAGGGAAGTGCTATCCACTTCACAGAATCAGACCACACCCTACGAACCTACTACCCTCTTCTGTTCACACTACCGGAGTTCTTTTCAATAAATTCTTTAAACTTTTATCGAGTTTTTCTTGCCACCCGGTAGGACGTGACACTGTTGAAGCTACCTCACCAGAAAACATTAAAAAAGTGGAGAAAATTATACTGGAAGATGGTCGAGTGAAGGTTAGGTCTATAGCACAAAAAACCAATATTTCTATTGGTACGTTCGTCCCCTCAGCTGGCAAGATCATGGCGACAATATTCTGGGATTAAGAAGGGATATTATTAATAGATTATAAAGAAAAGGGTTTAAATATTACAGGAGAGGACTACGCTAACATTTTACGCCAATTACGGGAAGCAATCAAAGAGAAGAGGAGGGGAAAATTGACCAGAGGAGTGCTGCTTCTTCATGACAACGCCCCTGTGCATACTGCTCATGTTGCCAAGGCTGCTGTTCTTGAATCTGGGTTCGAAACAATTACTCACCCGCCGTACAGTCCAGACTTGGCCCCCAGCGACTACTTTTTGTTTCCCAACCTTAAAAAAGATCTTCGTGGACATCGATTTTCTAATGATGAAGCGTTGAAGGCAGCGGTGGTGGAGCATTTTTACACCAAAGACAAAAAATATTTTTATGAAGGGTTAAAAAAACTAATTGACAGATCTTATAAGTGTATAAGCATAGAGGGGGAATATATAGAAAAATAAAAATAAAACACCAATCGTATGCTTTTGTTTTCCTTCTCATACCGAGAATTTATTGAACGCCCCTCGTATATGCTATAAAATTCAAAAGTACTAATTACAAATTAACTCAACAATTGCTAGGGGGTATTTTTTTTTTAACTCGGTACTTATACTATTGTCCTCTTTCTCCAATTTTGCCATGTGATACGAGGGCTGCCTTTTAAGTTGTGTCGTTTGCCAACCTCCCGCGATTATTTAAAAAAAAACATATGACATTTTCATCCTTTTGAATTTAGAACTCGAAAACAAAAGAATGTTTTCAAATTGGTCGAATAGTTTTATTACAGCGTCTATTCAAAGGTGACAAGTCGGTTGTAAAAATGGAAATGTCTAAGGAAAATTTGCGTGCGGTAATTTTCTACAACTTTAAAAGGGGATTATCGCGACTTCAGTGCTTTGAGGAGATCACATCTGTGTTTGGTGATGCAGCACCGTGTCTTAGGACTGTAGAACGCTGGTACTTAGAATTTTTACGTGGGCACTCTAGCCTCAGTGATAAGCTTCGTGAAGGTCGTCCAAAAACCGCCATGACGCAAGAGAATATCGAAGCCGTGCGGCAGCTAATACTCGAAGATCGTCATGTGACATACCGTGAAATAGAGGCATCCGTGGGCATTTCAGGGACCACTGTCCAAAAAATCCTGCACGAAGAACTTGTTGTAAAAAAGTTGATCTCTCGTTGGATACCACATTTGCTTAGCGACGACCAAAAAACAGCCCGTGTAAGTTGGTGTCGCAAAACTCTGAAGCGATTCAGCCGAGGAGAGTCAAAACATGTTTATGATGTGGTTAGTGGTGACGAGTCTTGGATATATGCTTACGATCCAGATTCAAAACAGCAGTCAACTGTCTGGGTCTTCCAGGACGAGCCAAAACCGACCAAAGTCATACGCTCTCGGAGCACTTCAAAAAAAATGGTTGCCTCGTTTGTGGCAAAGGGTGGTCACGTCGCCACTATTGTACTAGAAGATCGCAAGACGGTTACCGCCGACTGGTATACCACTGTTTGTTTGCCACAAGTCATCACCGAATTTCGAAAAAACAACTCGGAACGTCGTATGATACTGCACCATGACAATGCAAGTTCGCACACCGCCCGCCAGACAAAGATGTTTTTGAACACCCAAAACGTGGAAATTTTAGATCACCCGCCTTACAGTCCTGACTTAAGCCCTAACGATTTTTTTACGTTCCCCAAAATTAAGCAAAGTCTTCGTGGTCAACGTTTCAGCTCACCCGAAGAAGCTGTTGACGCATACAAATCGGCCATTTTGACTACCCCCACTTCGGAGTGGAATAAATGTTTTAAAAACTGGTTTGAACGCATGCAAAAGTGTATTAAATATCGCGGCGAATTCTTTGAAAAACAATAAATGGTAATAATCTATTAGATTGTCTATACTTATTTCAAACGACACAACTTAAAAGGCAGCCCTCGTATATCTTAAATACTTTATATATAGAGATAATTATACATCGTATGTCTACTTGTGATTTCTGAGCAATTTCCTTCCAGTTTTTGATCCTCATATCAAATGTTACGTTATTTTCCGAAATTAAATTCAATATCGTAATTTCTTGGTCATATCCACTGTTATTGTTTTAAAATCGAAGCGCTCGTTTGTGTGTTGTCATTATTGGTGGAAGGAATTAAAAATGATTTGTGTTTAAAACGCGGTAATTAATTGAGTAGTTTTAAATAAGTTAAAGGAAAATCCTATTTAGCCAGTGATACCTACATTTACAGGCAAAATAAAATAAAATAAAAGTTATTTCCTTTAGTCATGTGTTCATACAATGCCTAAGTAAGTATACTAGTCAAATTCTATTTTTTCATAAATAATCGATTAACTAATACCGGCGATAATTAGGCTTCTTAAACTTATCCGTATTAAAAAAAACAATACGATAATTACCTCCTTTTTTTTCGTTGTAAATGTAAAATTTTCAAAAGCTTACGCTTGGAGCCAAGCAAAGAGAATTAACATTATAATAAGTAGGTGCATTTGGTGTAGAGCCAAGCAATAATTATTTATTTTTAAATCAAAGGATTTAAAAAAAAAATATGAATAGGGTTGCTGAATATTACTTAATAAGTGACGTGTGTGTGAATTAATAAATGGTAAGATACTGTCGGCCTTATTTGTAAGTCGTCTTGTCCTTCCCGCAAAAGGTTCAGTCAACCAATTTGATCAACAAGCCAATGTGTACTATGTCAACTAGACGTTGTAAAGCAAATTAAAAGAAGTATCTAATGTTTTGGGTGACAACGTCACTTTGACATAGTCCATATTGGCTTAGGAATCGAATTGGTTGATCATAGGTATTATAAATCTTGCAATGGTGGACGCCTGTCAACAACCGACATACGGTGAAAAAGATAAGAAACAACAATTGTCCTGACATATTTACAAGTGTCATCTTATTTCGACAATGCCTGTTTCACAATTTACAATTGTCATGTGTTCTTGAGAATTGTAGCACTTGTCAAGCTTGGTGAAATAGGGGCCAGCCAGGTCCCCCACCGGGGTCGGGCGGATCGCCATAGTAGAAATTAAATTAACTTACCCAATATTTACAGCAAAACTATATACCAATAATAAAATATACAACTAAATCTACAATAATTACAAATTATTTTACTGTATAACACCAATCCTTTCAATAATACTTAATTTTAAAATTTAAGATAGAAAAAACCACGACCGCTTTGAAACAAGTTTCCCGCTCTTTTTAGTCAAACTTTTTATGTTATGGATAGTGTTAGTGCTGAGATATGGTACTAAATGCTAACTTACCATACTTTGTGCCAATTGAAATTGGCAAACATGTAAACAAATTAGTACTCTTTGACACATAACCTCAAATATTCATCAAGCGTGTTTTTATTTAAAATATCGTACAATTAATAGTTATTTAATCTTAAACTTAATGTTAATTGAATGTAATCATACGTACATACCTATTTGGATTAGGTATATTTTGACACCTGTTTATTTTGAAACTTGTACGTTTTAACACTTACACAAGCTGTCGCTTTTGCATTTTGGCACTTGTTTATATTTACACTTACGTATTTAAACCTCTGTACATTTTGACACCTATTTCTTTTGAAACTCGTACGTTTTAACACGTACCTACACGTGCTGTCAATTTTGCATTTTGTCACTTGGTTATATTTACAGTTACGTATTTAATCCTCTGTACATTGTGACCCCTATTCATTTCGACCCTCGCACATTATGACCATTAAACAATATATCCATTCGACATTTTGTCACGTTGACGACTCAGTCCCGGAATGTCTCTGAGACCCTCTAAAACCACAGAGAACTCTTCCCAAGAAAATTCAGTATCAAATTTATGAGTAGGAAACAAATCTGAAGAATAAAAGGAATATTCTTCCCTAGAAGGAGCAGAAGGCGGAGCCAATCTATTACAAAAAGATTCCGCCCAAATAGGTGGCTCATTAGTCTCATTACATGTGATGTTTTCTAAAGATATAGCTCCACGAAAACGTCTAATGCTTTTCCACACCAGAGAAGCAGGAGTAGTAGGGGAGAGCATTTCACAGAATCCGCGCCATCCAGACTTTTTCTTTTCAGCTAACAATCTTGTAGCTTTTGCAGCCACTCTTTGGTAATTACAATAATTTTCAATACACATTGACCTAGCATAAGCTCTTTCTGCTTCTTTACGGTCCCTACATGCTGCAGTGCAATCTCTGTCCCACCAAGGTAATGACTGAGATTTATTCTTGCTGAATTTTTTTAGGGGAAATAGCTTCCTTAAAAATAGTATAAGAGGAATGGGCATTGAGAACTGAAACTAAAGAAAAACTCAATAAAGAGAGGTCTAAAGAAGATCTAAATAAAGACCAGTCAGCCTTCGATAGGTTATATTTCAAAAGAGGGACATAATCAGATTGGATGGGAGGGGTAGAAGAATTGGGAAGAGTAAGGAAAATAGGGAAGTGATCACTGCCATGGGAGACATCATGAATAGACCAAGAAAGAAGGGAAGCAGAGGAAGGAGAAGTTAAAGTTAAGTCCACAGCGCTTTTAACATTTTGAGATGGAGAAACTCTACGAGTGGGAGAACCTTCATTCAAAATGCAAAGATTTAAATTATCACACATATCTAAAAAAAGGGAGGACAAAGAATCACAATGATGCGACCCCCAGGACGTATGATGGATATTAAAGTCCCCTAATATGACAACAGGGGGAGGGAGGGAGGCAGCAATTAAATGAAATTCAGCCAGAATAGAGGGATTTGGGTCTGGGATATAGACTGAAAGAAAAGATACATTAAGAGCTCTCACAGCAATAGCATTAATACCACTGCTGTGAGGCGGAAGAGTAATTTCATTAAAAAAGATTGATCTAGAAACTAAAAGAGCAGAACCGGCATAGCCATCAGACCTATCATCCCGAAGACAAGAAAAGCCAGAGACCCTAAAATGGGACCCGGGCTTAAGCCAAGTCTCCTGAATGGCAAGGACTGAAAACTTAAATTTATTTATTAAATGAATGATTTTTTTTTTTTTATGACGGATACTATGACAATTCCACTGAAGAATTGTGGCCATTGATATTAAATTTGGAAAATAGCTCAGACAGTTTAGTTAAGACAGTGTTGGGGCAATCGGATTGGGAAATAAAGTTAATCAGGATGTTAACCAGAAGTTCTAACAAATTATCATTCGATGTATTGGTATTGCAAATATTTCCCAGGAGGGCACTGCCATTAGGAAGTGAAGATTTGGGTTGGGTTACTAATGAATGATGCGCTTTTCTATCATATCCAGGACTAGAAGGGGGGGGGGGGATCGTCTGGGGGTTAACACTGTTTTCCTATAAGAATATGACTGAGGTTGTGAACTTTGTGAAAAATCAGAAGAGTCCTGACTCTCTTGAGTTGGAAAAAGGAGAGGAGAAGGAGGGAGACATACGTGCAGTATCTGCAAAGGAACGCCTTACTTGAGGAAAGCGAGCCGAGGCTTCGGTGTAAGAAGTACACTTTCCTGGGACATGACTAGTTTTATATTTTTCTGCCGGGCATGTTCTGGGCAAGAAGTGTCAGTGGCTTTATGAGCCCCAGAGCAGAACAGACAAGTAGGTATGGGAGATTGGCTAGTACAAGAAATGCCTTGATGAGGCTGTGCGCAGATGAAACAACGCTCTTTGGACCGGCATTGAGAGGCAACATGACCAAATCTGCAGCAGTTGTTACATTGGATCGTAGGAAGGACGTATGTAGACACTGGGAGGGATGTGTAAAAACAGTACACACAAGATGGAAGCTTTTGTCCTATAAAAGTCAGAACCACTGTTTGCGTAGGAATCCAAACAGGAGAATTGCTGTCATGAAAACTCTTTCTGTTAAGTCTATGTGCTTTAACAATCTTTCTAAACCCTTCTGGAACCTCAATCGCTGTCACCAGCTCCTCTAAGGTCCACTCAACTGGAACTTGACGAACAATACCCATGCGAGTAACATTGTAAGACGGAATGGTCACCTCATACTTAGCAGATGATAAAGATGGGTGGACGAGAAAGGAGTTAGCGTCATCAGCTGATTTGAATTGGACAGAAACACGGTTCCTCCCAATTTGTTTAATGCCATCATTAATGACATTTTTTATATTATTTCTAAACAAGAAATGACCGAATTTAATACTACGAAGCAGAGATGGTCATTTCGTAATCGATTCCTGATTACACGATTAATTGATTTTACTTTGTAATCCGCTACTGCGTGTCAGATTAATGTATTCAAGTGACACGGTGAATTACCATTACATATTGAAGAATCAGTAATCATCTATACAAATATTCTAATTACAAGTAATTGGAATCAATGTCGATTCCAAATTACTGGAATTGTTGACTTGATTACTTCCAGATTACTTTTATATATCAAGTAGCTGAGTTCAAGTTTAGGCTTCGGGCGTCAAAACTATCAAAATTATACTCACTTCTCGCCGCTCGCCAACCATTTTGTATAAATAACCAATCCTGATAATCCTAACGAGCTCATTTTGCTAGATGTAAACAAGAAATAATTTTAGATATCTTTAAAGATTATTTAATAATAGTCAGAATATTCCTTCAAAAGTAAAGTTAATTCAAAACTACATTGTAATTATATTTGTAGCAGTAAATTTAAATATTTAGCGACTGGCTTAGATAGATATAAGATGTTTATGTATAGTTGTGATGGTAAGCCGTTATTTTACTTGTGTATTCGGCTTGGATCACTTCAACCTTTTGAATGAAAAAAAAACTTCAATTATAAACAATAGTTTTATTTATTCAACTCAAACAAAATAAAAATAAAATAAACTTATCGCTTTTACTTACTTAAGCTTTAAATTAAAATATTCGACTGTAAAAAATGGTACAGACAGTATCAATAATATGTAAACATTTCGGCACACACTCAAATTCGATATATTATTGATGCTGACTGTACTACTTACAATGCCTTTCATTACAAATTAGTTAACAGAGTGCGGACACCATTCACAATTAATAGGAATTATTTGTCTGATATGTACAAAAAAAGCTAAGTGAATTCGGAATACGACATAAAATTGTATTTCTTACATTTAAGAATGTTTTTCTTTATTCAAATTGGCTTTTAATATTACTCTTCGCTCAAAGAGCTCGTCTGATAATCTGTTGCTTTTAGGAGTATTTGCCATCGTCGCGTACGAGAACAGTCGTTCTACTGGAGCTGAAGAGGTCAGAGGTGTATTATACTTTAGGAAAACTTTTTTTTATCTCAGGATATTTGTTCAGGATATCCAGTGACCGTGATGTATCTGATAGATATCCTAATATAGAATATTCGGCTCTGATTGAGTGTCCGCTGCTGGTGTTACTGTTGATACTAAAATTATCACTGTTTGAATTACTGAAATCGTAAAACGCGTCATGAATGTCAGGTGTATGTTGAAATATCTCCGGCTCGATATTTGAATGATGTGAATATTCCTCTGATACAGCCGCCAAAAATATTTTTTTTAACCGAGCGTGATGTTCGATATCAACGCATGGATACCAAGTATTTTTGAATCTCGGATAGCTGTGTGCGGCGATAATTGCCTTTTCTGCGGCAGGTCCTGTAAGTTTAAATATGTTATCGAAGCGATCCTGCACTTTTTTTAATAATTGGACCGCAATTGGTTTACAATATTGATAACTGTTTTGCTGTAGTGCTTGTACTTTTTTTTAAGCATCAGTAGTGTTGGTAACAATAAACCGTAATAGGTATTATTTTCGCCTTGGAGAATATCTAGTACTGTTGCTACAGGTTTCAAACAAGACAGATATTCTTCTATATAATTGAAGTCTCTATTACGCAGTATGCTTTCTAAACCGAGCCCTTCATGCAGAACACTGCTTTTTTCTTTAATCGATAAAATTTGCTTTAGGGCATCATACAAATACATGCTGTTCCAACGAGTTTCGCCTGGGCGACTAAGATTATGTCCCAATATATTTTGAATAATTTCCGAGCTTTTGGGACGATTCGCCATTTTCCAAAGTTGATTACATTTTGTCTATTACATTGTTATGAATGTTGGACAGAACAGTGTCAGCGGAAACGGCAAGTAAATGTTTTAAATCTGTGGTTGCTATCAGATTTAAAGTATGGGAACAGCATCGCATGTGATACGGCAACAGTGCTTGATCATTTAAAAAATCAATACAACCTTTATCTGAAATTATCAAGGGCTCGTCTTCGTTATCATTGTATGACACGGTCTCACAATTGTCTATTATTTCTATGCTGCTTGGGTGAACTCCGAATTCTTTAAAAGCCTTTACAAAATTGCTTCCATTATCTGTGGTAACACCAACAATCTTAGGCAAATCTAAGTCAAATTCATGTAAAATATCTCTTAGTAGATTTGTTATTCGATCGTAACTATGCACTCCCGGGAATCTCCGACATGCTAATGCCCTTGATGATCTTAGGAAAGTATCAGGATCGATCCAATGGGCTGTAAGACCTAAAAAAACTTCTTTTCCGGTTGGACCAAATGTCTGCAGTAGCACAGATAAAATTTACTCTGGTCATTAAATCTTTAATTACTTTAACTTGATCATCATAATGTTGTTTTATACGACGGGTCAAAGTTGTACGACTCATAATTTTCAATCCAAAACTATCGACATGCAGTCTCTTTAAGATTTGAATGAAATGTGGGTCTTCTACACAACTGAGTGGTATCATCGAATGTATAAAAAAATTAACTATGTCTCTTTCAAACTCGTCTTGTGAGTATACGCTGCTAATTTTAAAAATAGCAGCGTATACTCACAAGACGAGATCAGTGCCCGTTCCTTTTACACTTATCCAAATTCCTTTCCAGAGATTAAGTTTCAACAGAACAAATATCGACTTGGTTTTACATATAGCAATTGCACTTAGCTTGCATCGTGCCTTATTCAAGGTTCATTTAAGAACAAGCTAATTTTATTCCTTAAAATAAAAATCATAATTTGTTTGCCAAATTTCTCTTCCTATCGCAATTTCATAAAATCTTTTCTTGTTGCTTAAGCCCATTTGCACTTAAATAGTTATAGTTGCAACTTAAGTACGTTAAATAAACTTAAGGTTATTATAATAACCAGTCAGTTCAAATCATCCCTATAACATACGCGCCGTATTAACATAGGTAGTTCATGCACTCGCCGAATATTCCAGATTGCAAACCGGTTCTCGCCAGCGCGGCCGCTGGGCAGCTACTTGAGAACAAAGGATCGAGCGCTCGGCGTCCAGCGCCACGTGGCTCGTCTTCTTACGTAACGCAGACGAGAATCTGAACGCCAGGTTTGCCGGATTATAACGGTATTTATAAACCTTTAACTATTTTGCAATAATGTCTGACACAGAGATTAAAGAGGTGTTAAGAAAACGGTTCTATTAAAACTAAAGTAACTAATTTTCGAAATAAATTAAAGGAATTTCAGAGTTATAAAGATATTACGAATACTCACATTAATGAATTAATTTTGAGATTGGTCAGGTTTGAAGCTGTATTCAATGACTTTGAAGTATTACAAGATAAAATTGATTCGTTAACTGAGGATAGTAATCAGCTGTCGGAAAACGTAGACATTGAAAACAATTTCTTTGACTTGATCAATTCCGCACAAGAATTTATTGAGCTCCATAAACAAAGGTCTACGGGTGCTAAAGAGAACAGTGTTAATTCTGGTTGTCAGGTAAATGTGAAATTGCCTCAAATACAACTGCCTACCTTTGACGGCAACTATAGTAAATGGATAGAGTTTAAGGATATTTACAAGTCGATAGTGCATGAGAATTCCTCATTAAATGAAATTAATAAATTTCATTACCTGCGCACCTCACTCGAGGGCAGCGCGGCGATTGTTATAAGGTCATTAGAGATATCTGCGGCAAATTATAATATAGCCTGGCAACTCCTTTGTGACAGATTTGATAATAAAAGACAATTAATAAGTAACCATTTACAAGCTTTATTAAACAGTGAACAGTTAACAAAGGAGTCGCATATGTATTTAAGAAATATGATTGATCATATTGCTAAAAATCTGAGAGCTCTTCAGAGCCTCGGAGAACCTACTGATTCGTGGGACACTCTGATTGTCTTTATATTTTCCTCCAAGCTTGACCCGATTACACTTAGAAAATGGGAGGAACATAAAAACAGCCTGAGTGCTTCGCCACAACTGATTGAATTCAGTGATTTCCTTCGTAGTAGGGCAGATGTCTTGGAGTCATTGTCTCGAAGCGGCTGTCACACCGAAAAACCTGAAAAAATAATACATAAAAAGTTAGATAAATACCAAAAGTCATTTGTTGCCTCTGCCTCGAATACAGTGACTACCAACTTACCTCAAATGTGTTGCATGATATGCAACGGAGAACACCGCATATTTAACTGTAGTAAATTCCTTGGAATGGCACCTGAAACAAGAAGTAGTGAAATATATAAATTAAATGTGTGTCCAAATTGCTTTCGCGGTGGTGATCGTGCATACCAATGTCGCGCATTCCCGTGTAAAACATGTGGACGCAAACACAATATATTGTTACATAGAACTTACAAAAATCAACTAGTGCCTCTCAGCCAAGTGCCTCACAACCAAGTGTCTCGCAGTCAAGTGTAAACAAAATAAATAGTGCCTGTCCAGTTTCCTTATCCTCTAGCATGGCAACACAAGTGTTGCTGTCAACAGCTATGGTAGAAATTGTAGACATGCAAACAAACCAATGTCACACTGTGAGAGCCTTGCTTGACTGCGGAAGCGAATCCTCATTTATGACTAAGTCTCTTCAGAATAGGTTAGGACTTTCCAGTCAGGAAACTATTCCTATTGATGTAACCGGGATAAATAATATCTCATTTAAAGCTTTGCAACGGTGCAAAATTAATATATAATCACCAAATCAATCTGTAAAGAAAAATGTGCACTGTTTTGTAATAGAACAGATAGCCAGCAATCTCCCTTCAAGGGAAGTGGATATTTCCACTTTCCAGATTCCCAAAAACTTGAAATTAGCTGATCCATCATTTTATCGTTCCTGCCAAGTAGAACTATTGTTAGGCTCGGACGTTTTTTGGGATCTTGTCGTAGGTCAAATGAGAATAGGTAAAAATAAACCAATATTACAGAACTCGCATTTCGGATGGCTCGTTGTAGGTCCAACCTCATGTCAAAGTCACACAGGTGACCACAATAAAATTCGCTGTAATTTTAGCCACGAAATTAGCGCTCAGCTCGAGAAGTTCTGGAAAATAGAAGAATTGCCACAGCTTGAACAGTGGACTAAAGAAGAAGAATGTGAAGCTCATTTCGTAGAAAACACTTACCAATTACCTGATGATAGATTTTGCGTGAGTTTGCCGTTCAAAGACAACCCTGAAAAATTGGGAAATTCATTTAATACATCATTAAAACGATTACAATCACTAGAAAAAAGATTTATACGGCAACCTCATGTAAAAGAACAATATTGTCAGTTTATAAAAGAATATAAAGATTTATAGGTCATTTAACCGAAATCGAAGAACCAGACGTCGCAAATTATTTACCGCACCATCCTGTGCTACGCGACAAAAGTTCAACGACAAAATGTCGTGTCGTTTTTGACGCAGCTAGTAAAACTTCGTCTGGTTTTTCCCTAAACGACATCTTAATGGTTGGACCGACAATACAAGAGGACATTTTCTCAATTCTCACGCGTTTTCGACAACATCAATATGTATTAGTCGGAGATATTGAGAAAATGTATCGTCAAATATTAATAAAAGAAGATGAAAGATACTTACAAATTATTTTATGGCGTGAGAATAGTACAGACCCTATAAAATACTTACGTCTCAATACAGTCACTTACGGCACTTCATCGGCTCCATTCTTGAGTGTCCGCTGCTTATTTGAAATTGCAAATTCATGTGAGGATCCGGTTATAAAAAAATATAATTAAAACCGATATGTACGTCGACGATTTAGTAACCGGAAGTGACAGCTCAGAGCAACTTAAATATATCCTGGGTTCCGTGTCCCAAGCGTTGTCAGGTGCAAAAATGAATTTACGTAAAATAAAGTCAAATTGTACTTACCTATTTAATGATGATGCTAACTTCAAAGAACAATCTAATGTCGAGTTTAATAATGAAACTACAACGCTGGGATTAAAATAGAATCCAGCATCTGATAAGTTATTGATCAGCTGTTCGAAAGATATAAAATTTAACGAAAGTTCGCAATGTACCAAGCGCACGATTTTGTCCACGACTGCCAGTATATTTGATCCATTGGGCCTCTTAAGCGTTTGTACAATAACCTTTAAAATATTATTACAAAAGCTTTGGTGTTTAAAACTAGACTGGGATGATGAGGTACCAAAAAATATAAAGATAATGTGGGACAAAATCGTGCGAGGTTTAAACACTTTATGCACATTCCAAATTGACCGTTACTTGCTGTATCCCCATGCAGTAAAGATTGAAATCCATTGTTTCTCAGACGCTTTAATTCAATAAAATGTGACCTGCCACTTAGCAAAAAATCTAAAATCTTATCTTTACATCCATTTATCGACAAACATGGCGTTATGCGCGTAGGTGGCAGGTTACAAAATTCATCCTATGAGTACGAGAAAAAACATCAAATCATATTATCTAGAAATGATCATTTATGTAAACTGATATTTGAATGCTTTCATTCACAGTTGAAACATGCCGGGCCACGACTGCTGCTCTCAAGCGTTTACGAACAATATTGGGTAATCGGAGGGAGACAATTAGCGAGACAAGTATATAGAAATTGCATAACTTGCAAACGTTTGACAGCCGCAGCCGCGTCCCAAATTATGGGACAACTTCCATCTCAACGGGTGACGCCTGGTTACCCATTTGAAGTCGTAGGTGTAGATTATGCCGGGCCATTTTATATATTAAATAAAAAAGGCCGCGGTGCACGACTCATTAAATCATTTTTATGTATTTTCTGTTGCTTTAAAACTAAAGCAGTACATCTCGAGCTTGCTAGTGATTTAAGCACTCAATGTTACATTTTAGCACTAAGAAGATTCATAGCTAGACGAGGAAAACCTCGTGAGATTTTCTCTTATAACGGGAAAAATTTCGTACGGGCTAGCAAGGAAATAGGGCAGGTAATTACCACGAGCTGTAACTCTGTGTCAGAAACTTTTGCAAACGAAGGCATACAGTTCAGATTCTCGCCTGTATATGCCCCTAATTTCGGAGGCTTGTACGAGGCGGCAGTCAAATCCGCCAAGTACCACATAAAACGGATAGTAGGGAATAATCATTTGACATATGAAGAACTCACGACGGTATTTGCGCAGGTTGAGGCCATTCTCAACTCGCGCCCTTTATCTCCTCTATCCACCGATCATCACGACCTCTCCCCCTTGTCCCCAGGGCACTTCCTCATCGGACGACCGATGACGTCACTGCTGGCGCCAAGCTTCGAGGAAGCCAACCCGATCCGACTGAACAGATATGCTCGAATCGAGAAAATTCGCCAAGACTTTTGGACAAGATGGAGCCAGGAATACGTGACGGAATTGCAGCAACGTATAAAGTGGCGTGTCAAACAGCCAAACTTAAAGCTCGGGCAGTTGGTGCTCGTTAAGCAAAGCCACGGGCCCCCACTCACGTGGCCTCTTGGGCGCATTTCCCGCCTGCACACTGGACCTGATGGGCTCTGCCGCGTCGCGGATATCTACACCAGCAAAGGGCTCGTGCGACGTGCGATATCCTGCATCTGCCCATTATTAGACGACACCACGGAGAAGACAACTTGTTGAAAGCCGGAGCTTTCAAGGCGCGGGAGTATGTTGGAGCACAGCAAGACACGGTGGGACACCGTGTCGTCACAGCGCTGCGGCTGGTGCCGCCGCCCCACCTAGCCAGAAAGGAATCGAACGCGGTCAAGCGCACACGTACATTTTAACAAATAAAATTAGAAATTGGTAAAGTCTCATTGTAATTTTATTAAATCTATGTTGGATAAAAACGCATTTTAAATCAGAAGTCTAACCACCCAACAGTCAGGCACTAAACCATAGAGCAGCTTGACTAAAGTTCGTTAATTTTTTATGAATGTCAGATTGACATTTAACTAGGGTTTGCAATCCGAATATTCGAATATTCGAATATTCGAATTATTCGCCATGTATATTATTCGAATTCGACAGTATTAATTATTCGAATAAAACGAATATTTCGAATAGTGCAGAAATATGTCTGTAATTATTTAATCTAGCGAAACACTACAACAAAATGCCAGGATTAATTATCCTTCACATTATCAACTCCGTGGAAATAGATTTAAATACCAAAAATAACTTCAAATTTAAGACAAACAATATAATTACCTATTTTTCTTTATCTTAGCTAACATCAAACTTTCTAGAATGAACTAACTACCGTACAGTAATTGGTAAAAGGGGTAGCCAGCTGGCGAGTCCGGCTACCTGCTACATAATGGAAAATAAGTTTTTATCATAAGTTTTTATTTGTATACCATGTATATATACACTTGGGAGCAAAGAAATCGAGCCGCCCTTGCCATTTTTACGTCAATGCTAATTGTATAAAGGTCGTAAGTGTTACCATGAAAATTCGAATGCCATATGATAGGTAATTTTGTCTTCTATCGAATGACATAATTTGTAATGGTAGAGGTGGATTTTTCAGTGCATTTCAGGGCCGAAAACCGCAAGGCTCTCAAAATGCATACTTTAGAACAGAAGAATACAAGGGAATAATTAAAGAGTTTTATGAAAATAAAAAAAAAAAAAAAACGATTTTTAATAACGTGTATTCCCTCCTCTAGCCAATCGACATGCACGCATGCGATTTTTCATCGAACGCACGAGTTTTTGATGAAATTCTTGAGGTATGTCCGCCCATTCTTCCTCGATCGCTGTCTTGAGCTGGTGCAGGATCTCAGGAGCGGAATCCCTGACCCGGATTCGCCTCTTAAGCTCGTCTCAGTCGTGCTCTATCGGGTTCAATGGTAGGGATATCGACCTCTCTTAGGTACTCCTGAGTGATACTAGTTGTATGTGGTCCGGCGTTATCTTGCATCAGCATGAAGTTGTCACCGATGTAGCCAGCAAATGGGACCACATGTTCAGCGAGGACCTCTTCAATGTACCGATGAGCAGTCAATCCTCTTGAATTTGGCCCGACACCAGGCCCAGTGACGAACACAATGTCTGTCTTCGCTTCCAAAGAAATGCCGGCCCAGACCATGCATGAACCGCCTCCATATGCAACTCGTTCTTCGATGCAGCATTGCGAAAATCGCTCTCCAGGCCTTCGGAAGAGCCCTGCCGTCATTGCCAAAAAGACAAATCCTGCACTCGTCAGAGAAGAGTACTGTCCTCCATTGCTCAAGGGTCCAGTTTTCATGTTCCTGAGCAAAGCGAAGACGTGCTTGACGGTGACTCGGGGTGAGTTTAGGGTTTCAGCCTTGTGTGAAGTTAAATTCTTCTCTGCAAGTCTCCTTCTAACAGTCCATCGGCTGATGGACACATTCCGGGTCTCGTAGCTTCCGCTGAAGCTGAACAACATTGAGTCGTCGATTCCGTAGCGAGTTGACAGCAATGAAGCGGTCATCTTGCTCCGAGGTAGAGCGTACCCGGCCAGTGCCGGGTCTCCTTTAGAAAGCACCAGTCGCTTGGAACCTCTGGAACACACTTTGGACAGATGATCGTGTCAGGTTCAGTTGTCGGGCCCCTTCACGTTGACCCAACCCTGTTTGCAACAGAGCAATTGCTTGGGCGGCTTCAGACGGGGTAGTATCCATGTTTCTTCAAGGTTTTCCAGTAGAATCGAGAAGAGATGTGTTCAGGATGTCGTATCATAAACAAATGATGTAAAAACAATTAAACAAAATGGTTATATACCTAATGATGTGGCACAATCAGTATGTGGACTAATGAGCTAATTTGAGAGGGGTATTGTTATTGCCCATAATGACGGGATATACCCATCCCCACCACTAAAAATTGCGTCATTCGATAGAAGACAAAATTACCTATGGCATTCGAATTTTCATGATAACACTTACGACCTTTGTACAATCAGCATCGAAGTAAAAATTGCAACGGTGGCTCGATTTCTTTGCTCCCAAGTGTATATGTATATGATATGGAAAATAAGTTTTTATTTGTTCATTAAAGTTGGCCTGTTGGCAAATCTAACTGTATATGTAGTGTTTGCGGTTAGATTTACCATATACCAAATGTTGATTGCCAAAAAGTTTAATTTAACATTACAGATTTTACAATTATACAACTTAGAATAATTTTTTTGATTTATTTTTAAAAATATTCGAATTATTCGAAATATTCGAATATTCGAATATTGGAAATCTAAGTATTCGTATTATTCGAATACTAAAATTGGACGAATATTGCAAACCCTACATTTAACTGTGATTGGTTGTTATCACAGATCATAGAAACAAGGGAGATATGTCATGAACGCCAATTCGTACAAGACCCGGTGTCGCCACTTTTAAACATGTGTGCGTCTTACGCTTACGCTCTATTAACTACTACAAAAACAACCTCCTCATAATTGGTTACAGCTTACGAACTAAAAACGCCGTAACATAGTTTTGATAGTAGCAGAAAATTAAGCTTTATACTAAGTTCTCAAGGTTGAAAAATGCTGAAAGATCTTTTTTTTTCCATCGTAGATCAGTCACTGAACGTAAGGTAGCGCTTACTCGTCACTTAGCTGCCATCTATGCGACGAGTAATTAATTAGTTCCTCAGAGCTAGATGGCGCCAAGATAGTAGTCCCTATGTTCAGCAGGTTAAGGACTACCCACACACAGCGACATCTAGTTATACTTTTTTCAAGAGGTGTGCGTTTCTCTCCTGTCGTCCACTTAGGGATGCCACAAAGAATGTTTCAAAATATATCGATAAACAATTCAAACTTGTTTGCAACGTTAATATAGGTACTATTCAATTTACAGGCAATAAGTACTATTTTTATTATTTTACTACTAGGTTAATACAATTACATCATTTAAACTTAATATATTATTGTTAGAATATAATAATATTTTATTAGCAAGAATACGGTTTGCGTAAAATTGATACATAAGATTTTAAATTTGGAACGATACCTATATTAGAACGTAACAAAAAAATGGCCGAATTTCTTTGGTTAAATTTTCTGGAGCTGTTAAAGATTTTCGTTTTGATTAGTACATAAAAGTCTAAATTGTAAACTTGGACTTTATGATGTTAATACAATTATACTAATAAAATGGGTTCGGTTGAGTGTCACGTCACAAGATCTCAGTTTGGGACAAACCAGTAGTTTACCGACTTGATTATGTAAACTTTATTTCATAAATGGTACAAATTACTTAAAACAGAAAGATAGACTTAATACTTGGGGCAATCTCTACCATCCAACCTTTAGGCTTGAATCCTTTTAAGAGTGAGTCGGCGCGAGTTGTCAATCAGCGCTGTGTGCAAGCACAGCTCAATACTGAGCCAGAGCCCTTTGCCTTTGTGGTTGGTTAATTTATTTTTATCTTAATTGTATGATTCGCCTACTTATATTTGAATTGCTAGAGTCCTTCGTCGTTCGTTAATATTGTAAAGAAAATTAAATTTTGTATAACGTGAAAATTTGTTAAAATAATTTTTCTTCTGTTTTAAGCGTGTCGTGGTAGTGATAAATAACTAGAACTATTAACACATTGAATTCTATTGATAGCTGTAGAATAAGCCATTTATCGATAGTCGATAGAAATCACGTCAACACAACTTTCACAACCTTACGCTCTGAAATCCATTCAAATATAAAATATACATTTAAAAATATAAATAATGCTTAAAAACAAAATTTACCGGTGGTAAGTTATGCCCTTTGATTTTATATTAACGTTTGTATTTCGATTTTTGCACACTTTCACGCTACATACAGTCATTTTATCATTTAAACGGAGCTTCTATACTGACAGCGTTCAGTGAGTGACTGTGTCAACGCTTGACACGCCTCGTGCCGATATGGTCAATTTGACCATATCGAGGCGACACGAACCACGCCCCCATAACATATCTCCCTTGTTTCTGTGATCTGTGGTTGTTATCTATGGTTGGTTGTTTCATTCTAAATCGGTGAAAATTATTTTCGACCAATGGTATACAGCAGTAAACGACGAAACAGATGAAAACGCTTCTTCAATTTTCTTTAACATTTCATCTGACGTACTTTTAAAAAAAAAAACAGCAATTCTTCGTTTTGCATGGCTCCATACAAGTTCGATGGGGTTTAAGTGACAGTGGTACGGTGGGAGCCGTAGAACCTCGTGGCCATGTCCTTTTAGTAATTCATCTATAAGGTAAACTGGATCAGGTTTATGTCTTTTAACTAAACAAAGTAGTTCTGGTTTAGTAAATTCTTCTGACCATGGAATATTGTTTGCGTTTAACCAGTCCCGGATATCTTGCTTGAGTGAGTTGGTATTTGGTGCTTTGTTAATTTGTATGCTATGATAAATGGCATTATCAAATACGATTACACTAGGAGAATCTATATTAGGCAGCAATTTTTGACTAACCCGCTTCGAAAAGTTCACCGCGTTCATGTCGTCATGATAGTCAGCGTTTTTGATTTCGTGCTAAACGCCAGTAATGCGTTCTTCACAAAACCATTTTCGGAACCAGCGTGGACTATTAAATTATTGTTGAAATATTTTCAACCATTTCTGAAGTGGAGGGTCCTTGCCAACTTTTCTTTGGCTTATAATTAGTATGGACGTAGGTTTCATCAATGGATATTATTGGCTTCCGAGTTTCTGCTGCCTCATTTCTAAGTGACATAATTTTTGTAATATATCTATGCCTCCATGCAGCGATATCATATTTTTCCATGAGCACAGTCCGCTCTTCAACATTTTTTGTAAATTCATAGCCCATATTTCTTAGTATTTTTCTGAAAGTTTCCCTGCACCCGTTAAATTTAATAGTTTCTCTTAATTCCAGTAACAATTTTCTAAGGGTTGGGTTGGGACCTCTTTTTTGGATAATAAAATTCGTTTATTTTATTTCTTATCGCACATTGGTCAAAGTTATCAATGTTGACTTTAAATGCCCGCGATGCACGCTTCTTGCCCGGAGTCTTCCACACGCCTTGATTGAACTGACCTTCTTTCTTTATTTCCCTGAGAGTTTGCTCACTAACGACTAAATAAAATATAAGAAATTAAAACCTATACTTTTTTTTTTTTATTATTATTGTCATAGACATGTAGTATATGCAAGGTAAAAGTATATGAATATAACATATAAAGAAATTTAAAAGATGCATTCCGGACATAAAACTGATAAAAAAAATTGATTGACAGTGAAGGGCGCTTCGTGCTCAACCACATGGGCGTGACCTCCGTGCCACGTGTTGCGACCTAGAGGGGCTTGGGGCAGTAGCCCTCCTCTTCGCTCTCCATGTGTTTTGGGTCTTTGCTTGCCACTTAACTTCACCTAACACATCACTTCATCATGCATACTTCGCGCTAGTTAAGTGACCTTTCTTTTGCTGTAGTCGATAATGCTACCATAATTTCATATGACATACTGTTGCTACAGTTGTCTGTAAAATGCAGGTGTGTGTGTGTAACTTTATAAATATACTGAGGAGAACAATACTTTTGTTTTACTTTTAACAAGAAACCATCCCTGTTTGTAGTAAGTTTACCCAGGGCGCCTTTTTACTAAATTCGAGGTGACTTACTCTCAGGCCTATGAACCCTCTGGCCCTCTTAGCGTCTCATGCCTGTTTGCCGATTGAGGATGTTTTAGTGGCATTGGTGGATTGACAAAAGTTCGCAGTAAACTACGAAAAATTAACTTTCAATAGGAGTTAATATGGTTTATTTAGGCGCGTTCGGCCAGCATTATACATATATTTTATATGTATTCAATACTTTTACGCGTTGATCGGACCTACTTTGTCGCTTTGTATAGAAGTGAAATATGCCTGCTAAGGTGGTGTAAAATCAGCCAATGCTTATTTCCTATATTCAAAACAATGGTTACAAACCAGTTTTACTGTATAATTAAACTTATACGGTACATTTATTTGCATTATATTTATATTTTACCATTATTTCAGAGACATTTGCAAATATTTTATTTTATTTAATTTTGGAAATCGGTACAATCTGGCAGTGTGGCTTGTCAAGTTTTAAAACTAAAGCAGTTCTAAGCATTATCTGTGTAACACTATATTGAAAAAAGTTGACAGTCTTTTAGCGAGTCGAGTTCATTTCTTTGATTTTTGTATTTTCTCTATTTTTTTTAATTCCCGCATATGTGATGAAAAACATTGTGTGTATCACGGGCAGCAAGGGGATGACCAACTTGAGTCATTAAAAGCCCTCCGCCTTCGGAGTCGGGCTTCTAATAGTCTCTCGTTAGCAATCCCTTTCTTACCGCCCTTGATGCACAGTGTACAGTCGAGTTCATTAATATGTCTACACTTTAGTACCTTGTCACTTTAATCGCTGTGACTAATTATATATGTCAATTTAAATATAACATTAAATAGACAAGGTACTAAAATGTACAAATATTTATGAACTCGACTGTACTATAAATACCTGAACCTCCATCAAACATAAAATTCACAAGATTCAGATAGTATAAGAGAGTCTCAGAATTCGTTTTTGCCAAGAATGAGTACACTATACCGTCTGGGCCAGGAGTGGAATTAGAAAGAGTCTCTAGCACACACCGAAGCTCAGACAATTGGAATGCGGAACTCAAAAAGTTATCATTTGATGGAGAAAAAGAAAATTCAGATGAAGATAATTCTGACAAATCATGAACATAAGGCGGGGCCAATTTATCTAGAAAACAATCCATTCACGAGGGAGAAGAAGAAAATGAAGGAGGGGTAGGAGAAGTTTCACAAGCAGACCGAAAAATTTTCAATTTACGCCACACAATTGAGGGGGATGTAGAGGGCGAAATGGATTCACAGAAAGAACTCCATCCATTCCTTTTTTTTTGCATGAATATTTTTTTTTGCTCTTGCCTGAGCCCGCTTAAATATTATAAATTTTGACATTGACATGTCAGAACAAAACGATAATTATGCCTCCTTCCGCTCATTCACTATGGACGTGCACTCAGAGTCCCACCAAGGAAGCGAAGGACGGCGATTAATACAAACATCTTTTTAAGGGGATTGATTCCTCTGCAGATGTGAACAGACACCTAGAGAAGACAGAATAAAGTTCCAAGTAGTTTTCAGAAGAAACAAGAGGAAGAGCACTACCTTTGATGTCAACAAGGGCAACATACGAAGGCCAATCGGCTTTCAGTAATCTAAACCTTTGTAAAGGGGGGCACGGGGGAGGAACAGAAAAACCAGTAACATATGAGATAAATATAGGGAAATGGTCACTCCCATAGCTAGTATGACAAATGTCCCAAGAACAAAGAGAAGCCAGGGAAGCGGAACACAAGGATATATCCACCGCTGAAGGATTTTGAGAGGGCGAAACACGTCGCGTAGGTCTACCGTCATTCAGAATACACAGGTTTTGAGAGTCCAATGAGTCGACAAGTCTACGACCAGCAGAATCAATACAGTGAGAGCCCCAAAGAGGACTGTGACAGTTGAAATCCCCAAGGATTAGAAAGGGACCTGGAACAGAAGCAACATGTCTCCAAAAATCTGGAATAATACCAGGGTTAGGGTGTGGGATGTAAACAGACATGACAGAAATATCCAAAACTCCACACGCAACAACGTTAAAAGCGATGCGTTTGCGATGATAACCGAGTTATTTTCATTATTAATTAAGAGGAGATCGGCCTTGTTACGGCTGATACTCCTACTGTTCCATTGAACGATATTGAGAGCCATTATGAGACCGGCCCACAGGCTCAGATCCCTTAGGTAAAAGAGAAGACAATAATATCAAGAAATCGGCAGCGTTGAACGGTAAAGAAAAAGAGTTGTTAGCAAACATTTCAATTACGGAAGACACAATTGAGAGAAGAGCAGCACCAAAATCAGAACGGGTATGGGACAAGTCAGGATTTTTGAAACCGCCATGATGATGGCCTTCGGGGGACTTTGAGAATGCCACACCACTGCCGGGAAGAGGTTCATTGAAGCCTTCTATTACGGCTTTATGGGCTTGTTGGTCATACCCATGCGAGGAGCCCGTTGCTTTCTCTGAGTAAATACGGTTTTTTTGTAGGAGTTTTGTTGACTAACAACCTCATTGAAAGGACGCTTAGAGGTTGGATGTTTTTTTTCAGCATCGGCATAAGAGATTCCCTTATCGGACATAGTCAGCTTGATAGAATGCTGTCTCATAAATTCGGGGCAATTTTTGTCGGTAGGTTTGTGCCGCCGGAGCAATGAAGACAACTCACATTTTGATCAGGAACTCGACATTCATTAGCATCGTGAGGCTGGGCGCATTTAGCACAACGCGGCTGCGACCGGCACTGAGCTTTAACGCCTTTAACGTGCCCAAATCTGCAGCATTTAAAGTATTGGACTGTTGGAAAATTATATTTAGATACCTCTAGTGAACAGTTAAAAAGGAAAACTCTCTGAGGAAGAGACTGACCATCGAAGGTCAACACCACAGTTTCCGAAGGGGCCCATTGAGGGACACCACCGTTAGGGTCTCTGGCTTTATAATTCAGGCGCCTGGGCTTTACAATCTTTCCGAATCCACGAGGAGGCACAATTAATTCATTAGAAAAGTCCTTAGGGACACCCCTAACTATCCCAGTCCGCGAGATATTAAAAGAGGGGACGAACGACCTGTATTTAGCAGCTCCGATAACTGAATTAGTGAGGAAGTCATTAGCTTTAACCGCGCTAGTGAATTCCACACCCATTCTGTTCCTACCAATTTTTTTGACGCCACCTTCCTTAATCCCTGATACCTTTTTGGCAAACAAAAATTGTCCAAACTTTATTTGATTTATGTGGACACCCGATTCCGGCTCCGCTACTCCGCGAACAACATGAACAACAAAAGGCCCGCTATCAGACAAAACGTAAGCATTTCGGTGAGAAGACGACGAATTCATTTGGCTCTGCGAGGGAGGCTGAGACTGAGAAGGCCCAGATTGAGCAAGGAGAATGTTATTTTCTGAGTCTTGCTGAGATACTGAGACTGAGTCAGAACGTAACATTTTCGGCGGCTCTGTAGGCTCGGGGGAACTTGGCTCACTGACAAAAGCTGAATGATCTCTTTTCCTAACAGGGACTGACTGGAATATCCAGATAGCACACAGACAGATCAATTGTAATTTCACTGTCGCAAAAAACAACCGCCCGATTCAAAGTTTTGACGCTTCATGAAATGACAGCCGCTCTGAGTGTTGCCTGGTAATACTTTATAGTTTTTTATTTGATTTTTAGTACTTACTTGATAGATTTTTGAACGAACAAAACATGTCGTATCATTTTTGATACCGTATGCATCTAAGGGTTAATGTTAAAAAACAACAGGTTTATTTTCAATTTTTTACAATTTTATGAGCGTTAGATTTGCTGGTGCGCTTTATAATAATACTCTCAGCAGTTGGAATAAAGGCATTGTATTTTTTTGTACCGGATATTGTCACTGAAGAAGCAAATCTGTCTTTTAAAAACATCTGTTTTCTTCGATGTCTTCTTTTCGGGCATAATATCGTCTATAACGTCTGAGGCAATGATGTTTTAGCCCACTCGTACAATTTTTCAGGTGTCGTGATAACGCTGTTTGACGATTGTAAACTAGCCCGAGCTGCTAGGCGTTTTAAACTGCCGCCAAGACCGTCACGCTGCCCCCTTGCCACGTGAAGTGGCATGATAATGAAATTCTGCATCTGCACCAAAATCTTGCTTGAAATTGAAAAGATTAATGAAATTGAATCTGTTTTTGAAATGTTGTGAAGCCCCGTCAGTAATATAAATATCTGTCTATCGTTATGTTGTTTTCTTGAAGATGTTTATGCAGTATTTTTTGAAAGGTGTAGGAAGTTGCAGTATCGTGTTTTAAGTCATCGGATATCGTCAATATACTTCCGTGTTTTAGATTATTGTCCTGTTTGTAATAAACTGAAGTCGAGAGAGTGGCTTGGTCATTTTTCCAATGGAATGATTGAGCTGCGTCCTGGACAATAAAACTGTAGTTTTCGGCAAAATCGCACTGAGTAATAATGTTACCTTCTGTAATAGTCTAATAAAATAAATTGAACTTTAAAGACAATTTAATGTCACTTAAATAAAACGCATTACATTTAATACTGAATGTTCGTTTAATTTTATAAAAAATAAAAAGTAAAAATGGCATCCACTTGCTTGAAAAAACAACTTGAAAATAATGAATATTTTATACAATTATCTAATTTTGACACATTTTAATACTTGGTATTACCCCCACGTGCGGCCTGCGCAGCTGCGATGCGATTCGGCATGCTGTACACCAAGTTTGCGAAGCTCAGTTGGGGAATGTTCTCCCATTCCTCTACCAACGCGTTTTTGAGCTCGCGAAGCGTCATTGAAGGAGGTACTCGTTGTCTTACTCGTCGTCCAAGCTCGTCCCTCGCATGCTCGATCGGATTGAGATCCGGGATCCGGGCCGACCATTCCATGCGGCGAATACCCACATCGTTCAGGTAGTCTTGTACTACACGAGCAGTATGGGGACGGGCATTATACATAAATATGACGGGGAGTTGTGTGGGCTTTCGTTAACAGGTAGTTCGTCGTCCATGATGAGGCTCCGAAATAAGACTTGATATGCACTCGTAGGTTTATTAGGAAGCAATTAATAAAGAATCGGTAACAAAGTAATCACACGTACGGCAGATAACGGATTTATGGATACGATCGAAACGCGGTGAAGTCGGATCGAGGTTGACAGCACATCCGTCTCGTTTAAGGCTCCAAGCAAAAGTGCAAGTTACCGCCAAGCAGCCTGTCAGTTCCCTACAGCATTTCCCGCGCAAACTCAACTGTCAATGTGACAGTTCGAACAGTGCTGCCAACCTCCGTTTCCGAATACACCCAAGTCGATTGCAGATTGACGTTTCGTTTCGTTAACACTGCGACACGGCCATCTTGACTCGTCACACGTCCCTGTGTGATGGTCCTGAAAGAGAGAAAGGCAACCACAATCTTGACTCGGCCCATCTTGATTAACATTTAGTCAATAGGGCTCTTTTATTCTAAACAAGCACTTTCATGGTAAACAACTCATTTATTTTCAAATAAAACCAATTACATCATGGTAACCAACATCTCAAATTTATGAACTATCGACCTGTATTCACACACTTCCCACAGTACTATAAAGTCTCAATCATTTTCAACATCAATCATTTCGATCTTTCCTTACGTCTATCATCTTAGCCTCTATCAAGCGTAAAGTGTCGCTAACCCCTCCATCGAGTGATAAATAGCTCATGCCACCTCCATCGAGTGACGGTACATCTAGCCACCTCTATAGAGTGACTCTTCAAGCACGGAATGCCTCCATCGAGCAACACGGCCAATATGTCATTTTAGCAAATGACACAAAACATAGCTCAACAATCAACACAATAACACTATAAATTACTTAAAGAAATCAGTCAGTTTAATTGTGGTCAGTACTCTATGGACTCTACATCTTCTACATCACTACTCTCTATCATAGGATTGTCATTTTCGGGCATTTTTTTCAGACGATCGTGTGCGTACTTATAGGTCCGTTTGGTGTTTAATGACTTTAAAGTGTACCGGTCATTCTCTAACACTTCAATAACCTTAAACGGCCCCTTATATTTGGGATCGAGTTTCGTCTGATTTCTTTCTTCATTCTTTAATAAGACGAAATCGCCCAACGAAAATGGAACAATCTTAGCCTTTGTCCTGTCAAACCGTCTTTTGTCATAGTCAGCGCTTCTCTCTATATTAGTCACAGCATCGGTCCTCACTTGCTCTATGTCAACGTCCTGCTCTACATCGTCAGCTAACATAACCTCTAGCGGTCTGCCTACTCTTCCAATCAGCAACTCTAACGGGCTCGATTTAGTCACGCGATTCATTGAACAATTCAGCGCTAGCTGTACGTCGGGAAGTGCATCCTGCCAAGACCTATTAGATGTTTCAGTTGCAGTGAGCATATTTTTAAGGGTCGACATCACTCGCTCCACCTGTCCGTTGGCTCGAGAGCTTCCGGTAGCGATCAAATGCAATTTAATATTAGCCGAATCACAAAAGTCACGAAATTCCTGACTGGCAAAGCAACGACCTTGATCGGCTATTAGTCGAGTTGGAGCACCAAATAATGCGACACTGTGCTTTACGGCCCTTATACTGCTAGGAGTGTCGATACGGTGAGTGTGATGCAAAAGGACGTATTTCGTAAAAGCGTCTATTAAAACGAAGACATACTATTTTGCATCTCTTTTTCCGCTGAGCTTGCCAGTGGCATCTATATGCACTGTGTGCCAGGGAACCGGTACTTTTGGTATGGGGTGCACCTCTGCTTGGATTTTGCCTGAATGGGATTTTGAAACTCTACACGTAACGCAATTTTCCACGAAATTTCTTACAAATTTGGACATGTTCTCGAACCAGTAAAAGTCGTACATTTTCTCAAGAGTTTTCTCCCAGCCCAAATGTACCAGCCCTTCATGCACATTATGAGCAATAGACCATCGCAACGACCTAGGAACTACAGGACGGCAACGAGTCTTTCCATTACGTTGTATTTTGCGATATAGTTTACCAGATCGCAGCTCATAGGTTTTTGCGATGTCCTTATTAAGATTATCGCCAGCGAGATCGTTAACTAGATTCACTATGTCACTATCTCGCTGCTGCTCAGCAAGAAGCCAATTTTCAGAAATTTCAATCTCAAGAATCTGCTTTGGCTCTACCTTGTCAAAAGTTTCGACCGATTTCAGGGGTAAAGGATTCCGGGAGAGAAAGTCCGCATGAACCATACGCTTGCCCTCTCTATGTACAATATCGAAGTCAAAACTTTGTAAGAAAGCCCACCATCTGTGGACCCTTGGGGTAAGATCAAGCTTTTTACGGGCTGCTTTCAGTGAACTGCAGTCGGTGATGACGATGAATTTGCGTCCGTGAAGGAAATGTCTAAAATGTTTAACCGCATTGACGACCGCAAGAGTTTCCAACTCGTAAGAGTGATATTTGGACAGGCGTCGTGCGGCGGCTGTAATAGGCAACGGCATGTGGCGCACCATCGACTTTCTGAATTATTATACCGCCATAACCGATTGAGCTAGCATCCGTATGAAGTTCAGTTTCTCGATTGGGATCAAAGATCGACAAAACAGGTTCATTTATTAAAATGGATACGACCTGCCTCCTAATTTCCTCATGCTCTGGCTTCCAGGCAAGCTTGCTTGCATGACCTGCTGTTAGAGAGTACAAAGGAGCCATCAACTGTGAAAATTTAGGCACAAACTGCCTGAAGTAGGAGGCTAAGCCAATAAATTGGCGCAACTGAGTCATAGTCTCTGGGGGTGGAAGAGCAGTTAGAGCTTCAATTTTCTTTGGGTTAGGTCTAATTTCACCTTCACTCACTTCAAATCCGAGATATTCTAGCTTTTGCTTCAAAAATGAACATTTTTTGGAATTAAGTGAGAAGCCTTTACCTGTGAGAGTTTTAAGAACCACCCTCAGTCGTTCAAGAGCCTCTTTTGGGTCGTTAGCAATAATGAGAACATCGTCCATATAAACAATGACGTAGGTATTGGTAAAATCACCCAGGGCTTTTATGACGGCACGTTGAAAGACCGAAGGTGCATTTCGAAGGCCAAATGGCATAGCCAAATACTCGTATTGGCCATCAGGGGTAATAAATGAAGTGCATTCGATGGAATCGGGATGTATTGGAATCTGATTGAAGCCTGAAGCCATGTCAAGAATGGTAAAGAAGCGAGCACCATGTAATCTGGCAATTTGATCCGAAATGAGAGGGAGAGGGAACCTATCAGGCACTGTGTTATCGTTAAGTTCACGATAGTCGACACACATTCGCTCACTCCCATCCTTTTTATTTACCAGGAGAATAGGACTGGCGTATGGTGACGAACTGGGTCGAATAATATTTGCCGCAAGTAACTCGTCAACTTTCTCGCGCACTACGCTACGTTCGGCTGGACTCAACCGATAGGGACGTCGGTATACGGTTTTGTTGGGATCTTTCAGTCGTATAGTCATAGGGTCAGTGTCGGCACGAGTAGTAGGCACACCAGTCGTAAAAGAAGTTTCGAATGTCTTTAAAAGGTCTACTAGCTCTGTTTTGAATTCCGGGGGTACATCAGTATCAAGAGCGTCAAAATTAATGCCAGGTTTGGTCACGTCAACAATATTTACAATTTTTGACCGAGAAAATGTCAATTTGTCAGATGTCATATTTACAGCTATACCTAAAGCTAGCACCTCACGTCCAATCATGATATCGCAATTTAAACAATGATCGGGCAAAACATGAAAAACAACCTCCATGGAGATATCATTAATCTCGATCTGTGACAAAATTTTAACCGTACTAGAAATAGCAGCATGTCCTATACCGGTTAATAAAACAACATTATCGCACCGCTTTCCTCTAAAAGTACAAGCAACAGACTCTCTTATCAATGAGCACTCGGCTCCAGAATCGTATGTAAAATGAAACCGCTCACCGGCCTGTCGTAGCATCCCAGTTGGCGCGTTGACAACGCAGACGTTGACACGCCTTTCCTGTGACGGCCCGGCGCTGGTGATGCTCTACTTACCGCTCCTTCACAGACAGTTCTTCGCAAAGTGGCCCACAACGCCACAGTTAAAGCAGGTCGTAGATGGTGCCACGAAAGTCTTCTTGGGTGTGACGTCACTAACTGGGGTCTTCGGTCTTAAATCTTGATTTGTCGATCCCTTTCGTGAGCGACATTGGAACGCTTTGTGGCCAATTTTCCCACAATTGTAACACTTTGCAGACGGTAGTTCACCGGCTAAGCGAGGTCTCTTCGCGTCGCAAGAATGTTCATTTAGCTGAGATGATTTTCGCTTTATAAAAGTTGTAGCTTTGAGTTCTTGCTGCATGCGGTTTCTTGTGGTAATATCTTCTGTGAAAGACAAGCGTTGGACACGATGCTCAAATTGAGAAATATGTGCCAATATGGTGGACACCGCAATCTGTTCTACTGAGAGTTTACTCCATTTAGACATGACGGAAGTCATTAACGTGGCAGCGTAGGAAGCCAAACACTCGTTTTCTTTTGGTCTACTATTATGTAGGTTGATCAGGAACGCAGCAGCAGTTTCAGCACACTCATACCTTGCAGTAAACAAGTCCTTGAAATTGGTCCAGGTCATTCCGTGAAATGACACTTGTGACAACCACGCTGAGGCCTGACCTTTTAGTGCACGGCTCAAGGCCATCATAAGTGGGGCTCCTTGCATGTCTGGATCCGTGATACACATATCCGCGGTTGTAACCCAAGCACGATCGTCAACGTTATCCTTGTCCGGGTCGAACTGGGGCAGCTGAATGTCTTTGTTCGCAGACGGCACTTTCATTGCTTCAATTAGCGCCATAAAGTTGCGATTCTGCTGCTCCATTAGTAGTTGCCACTTTTTATCGTCGTTACAAGTCGTTTCACGCTGATTTTCTTCGCGGTTACATCCCACTTCTGATGACGGGGAGTTGTGTGGGCGTTCGTTAACAGGTAGTTCGTCGTCCATGATGAGGCTCCGAAATAAGACTTGATATGCACTCGTAGGTTTATTAGGAAGCAATTAATAAAGAATCGGTAACAAAGTAATCACACGTACGGCAGATAACGGATTTATGGATACGATCGAAACGCGGTGAAGTCGGATCGAGGTTGACAGCACATCCGTCTCGTTTAAGGCTCCAAGCAAAAGTGCAAGTTACCGCCAAGCAGCCTGTCAGTTCCCTACAGCATTTCCCGCGCAAACTCAACTGTCAATGTGACAGTTCGAACAGTGCTGCCAACCTCCGTTTCCGAATACACCCAAGTCGATTGCAGCTTGACGTTTCGTTTCGTTAACACTGCGAAAAATACATACATAAACTCACGCCTCTATTCCTACAGTGGGGAAGGCAGAGCTACAGAATTACCACCAACTAAAATGACGGGCATTATCATGCATGAAAATAGCATTTTCACCTAGTGTTGCCATAAATGGACCGACGTGCTCATTTAGGATTTCTTCCACGTATCTTACGCCATTTAGTGTACCGTTTTCGATCAGCACTAGCTGTTCGGCTTTCTGCAGAGATCCCAGCCCACACGAGTTCCGAACCGCCACCGTACGCAACCTTTTCTGCAATGCAGGCTTGCATGAATCGTTCTCCTGGCCTTCTATACACCTTCACCCGTCGTCGTGTTGATACAGCATAAACTTTGATTCGTCTGAGAACACATAGGATTGCTACCACCAAGCCATAAAAATTGTTGCGTCAATGCAGTTCCCGTAAGGAATTGATTTCGCATCATAGTAGGTATTGACTTGATATCGATCCTCCCGTGCCGTTGTACACCTGGGTCGGCCTCCTCCTGGTCTGCGTAAGTTCGAACCAGCTTCTAGTAACCGCTGAAGAACATGCTGTACCGTTGACAACGTCACTCCAGCTATTCTTGCTGTATCTCGCTGGCTTCGGCCGTTTTCCAGTATTGTAAGGATTCTCGTGCATTCTTCGGGTGAAAGCGACATAATTATTACATTAATAATGACCACTGAACATTTGGGACCCTTTTTATATATGTATTTTATGACAGAACTGTGTTGGGCTCGTGTGTGGAAGATCACCGAAATTATTTATTTAAATTATTGGATGAGGAGGGACAATCAAACACAGTCATGGTCGGTTAGAGTCTGGTTTTTATTTTTTAAAACATAGACAAAAACATTCTTCAACCATAGACAAGATTGCTACATGCCCTTTCTTAATTAAAAAAAAAAACTTTGGCATTGAGTGACATTAATGACATTTCACTTATTATTCACATATTGACATAACGCTAATTTAACAGTTGTACATTACAAGTATTATCACGGGGGCCATTTGCAACGTTAAAAGATGGCGGACGTGTAATTTGTTTTAGACTTAAATTTTTGGGTAATTAGGTGTTCAAAGTTCTTTTCTGATAGTGATTTGTACTTTTTATGCCTTTGTGTCGCACAGTGATTGAAGACTTGGACTTATTTCGTGTATCTGGCATCTTTCTTCTCGTTTCAAGTGGACTCGCAGTGGTGCAGAGGTTAAAACTATCTTGACCTCTGACCTAAAAATCACCGTACAACGTTGCCCCCAATCTTCCTAGAGAAGATTGGATTGTGTTTTATTGCTATATTGATTTATACTTATACTAGCGACCCGCCCGCGGCTTCGCCCGCGTGGAATATATTATACATATAAACCTTCCTTAAGAATCAGTCTATCTATTAAAAAAAACCGCATCAAAATCCGTTGCGTAGTTTTAAAGATTTAAGCATACATAGGGACAGACAGCGCAAGCGACTTTGTTTTATACTATGTAGTGATATACCTTGACACTGGCGAAATCACTTCACGTGGAAACGCCATATCCCCGCGGTAGTAGCTGTTCAAGTCGCCGCGGGGGCAAAGAAAAAAAAAGTATTATCACATTATATATTCATGAATTGAGATTACTTGGGCGATTACCGAGTTAACATTATTTTCATTTTCTAATAATTTAATTGTGTTATTAGAAATAACATTTATGTCGGCTCCAGTATCAATCTGGCATTTTAAGGGATTATTATAGACTTTGATTCGCATTTGCCAATTATCACAGCTGGATTTGCTATTATTATTTATTGTATTAATTATAAAATCATTTTGTTCCGCGTTGACATCCTGACAATGACTCTCATATATATTATTAGTAACAGAATTAAGTGAACTTACGTTTTTTCTTTTAAAGTAGCAATAGTTAGTAAAATGGTTTGGCTTCTTACATATGGCACATATTTTTCCCTCGGCTGGACATTTGACTCGGTGAATTTGACCACATCTTCCACAACTAGTTTTGTTATTGACATACGACTGGTGATGTCGACTGACGCTTGACGATGATCTGGAATTACCTGAAAAGGATTTGCTTCTGCTTCGACTAGGACTTTGAAAAGGCGAACTTCTTAGGTTTGATCTTGATTTATGTTTTTTCGGAGTTGACTTGTAGAACTTAGACACTGCTTGAATATGATGTACTTCCATGTCATCAGAACCTAACTTTTTGGATCTTGAGCATTGTTTTCGCTATTTCGACAGCTTCGTTGACATCTCTCAATCCTTCGTGTTGTAAAAGCTTCTCTTTAAATTTGTCATTCTTTATGCCTATTATGAACATGTCCTTAACAAGCTCATCTTTTAAATTTTGGAAGTTACAGCTCGACGATAGATTGTTTAAACATGTCACGTACTCGTCTAAGGTCTCTTCTTTATTTTGGAAACGAGTGAAGAAGTTGTCTTTCTACCGTGATGTTCTTACAAGCGTTAAATATTTGTTCAAATTTTTCTAGAATGTTATTCAAGGTCGTCTTTGTTCTGTATATATTAAACGAGTTATATATTTCCAAGCCTTCATCCCCAATGGAATTTAGGAATATTGCAATTTGCTTTTTGTCTGGTATTTTCTCTAAATCGTTAACTTCTCTGTAAATCTCAAATCTTTGCCTCCATCTTTTCCATTGCTCGGCTCTTCCCAGATCTTTGCCGCCGCCATTGTTCGACCGCAAGTCTAACGGTTTCAATGTGTTAGCCAGTATAATATTTTTAGATTTCTCACCTTCAGTCATTGTTTTTTCTTTTTGTCACCTCTTCTGACACCATGTGTTAGGCTCGTGTGTGGAAGATCACCGAAATTATTTATTTAAATTATTGGATGAGGAGGAACAATCAAACACAGTCATGGTCGGTTAGAGCCTGGTTTTTATTTTTAAAACATAGACAAAAACATTCTTTAACCATAGACAAGATTGCTTGCAAGATTGATAGAGCTATCTATCGTAGGACAGAGTTTCTAGATTACGTCAAAAACTACTCTAAAGAATTCAAACAGATTTGTGCCACCGCGAAGTCAGAATATTTTTCTAACAAAATCCGTAACTCAGATAACAAAGTTAAAACTGTTTGGAATGTAATTAATACTGAAACTGGTAGAATTATAGTTAGAGACCCGCACTACAGCCTGCACGTTGAAGGTACTGTGGTGAACTCGGACCTAGATGTAGCTAAAGAGTTTGAGCGGTTCTTTACAAATATACCTTTAGATACCACTAAATCATTACAATCATCTCCTAATAAAGCTGAAATATTATTAAGATCCAATGTGAAGGAATGCACAGATGTTTTTGTTTTTATTTTTTATCATGTCACTCCAAAAATTGTAATTAAAACTTTTAGGTCTGTTCATAACCATTTTAATATAACTACCCAGCGCTTCTCCGAACCCCGCGCCCTTCCCCTCTCTCTTTAGAAACATCAATCTTACGTGACATACCGACTTGATGCGTGTTATTGATAGCCTGTGTGTGCAGTGTGTGCTCAGTGAATTCCACCTATCCCGCGGGAACAGCAAAGGATACAGCTCCCAGCTCCAAGGTATGTACACGCTGACCTGACAAATTTAACGTTTTTCCCAAATTTTGTGTGCCCTACTCCGTTTTTGAACATTTTTGGTAGCAGAGCGTGGTTAGATCCCCTCTTTATTGATCATTCTTGTACTTAAATATTTACCCAAGATTACTTTCCGTCAAAATCATAATTGATTGCTAAATCTTATTGTAGTTATACCTAATTACCAAACGTTTAATACGTTCAATTACATTGACGAGTCACCTAACGCCCGGCCGCCGGCCTGTTTTTTTTGCATTCTCGACCCATAACTCGTTCCCGGCGCTTATCTTTTATCTATTCCTTTCTTGTTTAAATTTGCACCTTGTTTTCAAGTGTTGATGGTTAAACCTTCTTTGTTTGAGTAAATTGTTTGTTAATATTCTGTTGCCAAGTTAAAATGAGTGAACGCGGAAATAATGATACAATTAGGTCTATGTTGTACACGGAGACCGCAGATTATCGGAAGTCCGTGGGCACTCTAAGATTGACAAGTGACTGGATCACAAACGCGCACCAACTCCTTAATACCGCGGATCATGCGCGACTGTTTGTGTTCCTCAGTGAACTCGACGAACAGTATAAGGAGTTCCGTGAGGCCAGCGCCCAACTCCTCGGTGGGCTCGACCAGGCCATCGATGTGGAGGAGTACAGTTATGTTCAGGGACTCATTCGATCAATGCGTGATAAAGTTGTTGATATTAAAATAAAACGCAACGAAATTATTCCTATGGCTACTAGTACCCCCAGCCGCCCAGCTACTGATAGGGCCACTTTAGTGGGGTTGGACCTTGATCGTCCTCGTCGCCAGAAATTACCTGACCTCCCTATCCCAAATTTTAATGGTCGCCCGGACGCTTGGATTAGTTTTATCGACCAATTCGACAGCGTCGTCGATTCTCGGACTGACCTACTCCCTACACACAAAATGCACTATTTAATGAGCGCTTTATCTGACGAACCGAAACGCTTGATACAACATTTACGTGTTGAAGCTGGTAACTACAGTGTAGCCCGAGACCTACTCAAACGAAGATATCATAATACACGGGTTCTTGCGGATACATACATTTCCCAAATAATGACCTTGCCCGAAATCAGCCACAGGCTTACTGCCCTCCGCGCCTTATTTCTCAACCCCCTGCTTACGGCGTACCGCTGCCTGGAGCGACTCGAATTACCGGTCAGGCAGTGGTCCTATATTCTTGTCCACATTTGCTTTGGCAAACTCCCGACCGATTTAAAGTCCCGTTTCGAGCGTCGTCATGGTGACGGTCAGAGAGACCTCCCAACATTTGACCAATTAATTTCATTTTTAGAGGAAGAATGCCGCCATCACGATAATGTCGGAAACACCTCCATAGTCGATGCCTCGGCTTCCCATCCGAGGACCCCGCCCGCCGCGGTAAACCCGCGCCGCTATTTTGTCGCTGAAGCAGACTCACGCGTACCTGGGACGCCTAAATGTTATATGTGCTCTAGCCAATCCCACTACCTACGTGAATGTCGTGATTTTTTGGATATTTCACCACATGAGCGTTCAAATTTTGTAAAAACAAATGGTTTATGCTACAGATGTTTGGATAAGCACCCAATAGCATCGTGCGCACGCGATTATCGTTGCAATACTTGCCGACGCTCGACGCATCATTCACTCCTGTGCTTTAATGACCCTCGTCACCCAGTATACCCCTCCTCGCCTGCCCCGACCTCTCGGTCGGTTGCCTTCCATCGTCAGTCCGAGCCGGCCCGCCCTGGCTCCCCGCGCTTTCGCAGGGGCGGGGGTGGTCACTACTATGCGCCTGCGCGCCCGAGCCCCCGGGCGACACCGACAGCCTCGCCTCGCGCTTCTCCCCCGCCCGAGCCTTGCCGATCCTGGCACCGTGCCGCTGCGCGTTTCCCAGCCCGACTCTCTTCTCCACCACCTCGTCGCAGTCAACGCTCCCCTACCCCTACCACCAGTAGAGGCAGACGTGCAGCGTCCCCCTATTCACCACGTCAAGCTCCGTATAGTGACTCTCGTCACGACAATCAACAATAGCTAGACTGCCCTCTCCCCTCCATATCCTCCCCTTCTCCCCCTATCGTTGTAAATACTGACTTTGTCCTACTCCCTACTGCATTAATTAATGTGAGGTCTTCCAGCGGACATTTCATTGAAGCGCGAGCACTTTGCGACACCGGTGCTCAAGGCTGCCTCCTTACAACTGATTTAGCTATTACGCGACTAAATATGCACCTTGCACCTCCAGTGTCTCCCGGGCTTGTTCGTGGCATAGGTAATATACCCTGTGTACCCGTGCGCGGTTGTGTTTCCTTGACCTTTAAACCAGTTAATACTTCTTCCCCAATAGTTAACACAAATGCCATGGTAATTGATACTATCGCCGGCACGCATCCTGATGTGGAGTTACCTTTATCCATTCAGTCGTGCACTAAGTCTTTGCCTCTTGCCGATGTTTCATTTTACCAACCTAACTCGGTCGACGTCTTACTAGGTGCTGACGTACTGGGCTCCCTTTTGCGCTCCAACATAGTACAATTAGAGCCTAGCGGCTTAACTGCTATATCCACTGTCTTTGGGTACATAATTTCCGGTCCTGTTTTGAATTTAACTTCCTCCGAACCTTTAATGACTGGCGTTTCCTTATCTCAGGTAGTTGAAAGGTTCTGGAAAATAGAAGAGCCCCCTGAGTTACCTCATATAAATCCACAGGACCTTGAGTGCGAAAATATTTTTAAAATGCACACTATAAGAAATCCTGACGGTACCTTTGTTACACGATTGCCCTTCTTAAGTAATAGACCCCCTCTCGGCGAATCTCGTGCTATAGCAGAAAGAAGATTTTTTAACTTAGAAAAGCGACTACAAGCTGATTCTTTACTCCGATCTAAGTATATAGAATTCATGCGTGAATATATACTCCTAAACCATATGTCCTTATCCCCTTTTGACTTTCAAACGAGTGAACATTACTTCATCCCTCATCACGGCGTCTTTAAATTGGCAAACAAAGATAAAATAAGAGTCGTTTTTGACGGCAGCAGCCCTACCACTAATGGCGTGTCCCTCAATCAGTGTCTGCATACAGGCCCCAAATTACAGCGAGATATTTCCCATATTCTCCTAAATTTCCGCAGACATCGTCGTATTTGTTGCTGACATCCGCATGATGTTTCGCATGTCCTGGGTAAATCCTGAAGATAGGCGATATCAGCTGATCTTATGGCGCGAGTCTCCATCTGACCCTCTTTGCGTTTATAACCTAAACACTAACACTTACGGTTTGCGATCCAGCCCCTATATTGCAATCCGGGTTCTCCTTGAGTTAGCTGAGCTGGAACGCGATAGATTTCCCCGAGCCGCTGCTGTCATTGATACCGATATATATGTCGATGACTGTTTGACTGGAGCTGCCAATCTTGAAGAGGCACGTTGCCTCAAGTCCGAACTCGAATCTTTGATGCGGGCAGGTGGGTATGAGTTGAGAAAGTGGCTCTCGAATCGACCCGAGCTTTTAGACAATGTACCCCAGGGGCACATTCAACCCCTTCATACCATCCAGGACGGCGAGAACCCGCAGACAGTAGCAGTCCTCGGAGTGCAATTTAATCCTGTGACTGATGCCTTTACTTATTCTTCCCATATAGATTTTGATGATCACCCTACAAAAAGGAAAGTTCTTTCGTTGATAGCCCGAACCTTTGACCCATGCGGTTGGATAGCCCCTGTTGTCTTTAAGGCCAAGGTGTTTATCCAACGCCTCTGGCTTTCTGGTCTTAATTGGGATGAACCTCTTATTCATGAACTGAAATTGGAGTGGCTGACATTTGCTGAAGACTTGGTCAACATCGACAAAATATCGATCTCCCGGCGTATTGCCCCTGACGAACCATCGTCATACACGCTTCATGGGTTCAGCGACGCATCGGAGGCTGGGTTTTCTGCTGTCGTGTACCTACGAGCCGTAGACCAACAAAATAATTGCTCCGTCCACTTGTTAATGTCCAAAACAAAGGTTGCCCCCGTTCGGACTCGTTTAACAATTCCGAAGATGGAATTGCAAGGAGCTTCGCTCCTGTCAAAATTAGTTCAACACGTTACCTCCTGCCTTCAGAAAGTAATAGTGTTGGACGCTATCTACACCTGGACGGATAGCAAAATTGTTCTTGCCTGGCTTAACACTTCACCGTACGAGCTGCCAACCTTTGAAGCGAACCGAGTCTCTCAAATTAATAATTCTAAGTTTCCCTCTACTTGGCGACATGTACCCGGAAACATAAACCCTGCTGACTGTGCTTCTCGCGGTATGTCACCGCAAGCGCTCCTACAACATGAGCTCTGGTGGTCCCCCTCATGGTTACTAAAATGGTTACATGGCTAGAGGGGGGCTCTAGCTGGCCACAGCATGAACCCCTTCAGCCCACTGAACTTCCTGGACTACGTTGTCTCTTAGTCACCAGTGTAACTCCACCTCCCTCCCCTGATTTCCTGCTGGATAAGTTTAGTTCGTTCCAGAAGTTGATAGGTGTGACTGGTTACATTCTCCGGTTTATACGTAACACTCGCCAACCTCATCTACGCGATTTTCTGCAATACCTATCAGTGAATGAACGCAAAGCCGCACTCTACTTCCTCATTGAGCGAGTACAAAACCAGTCATTTTCTAAGGAAATTAAACTTCTTAAACGAGGCTCTACAGTTGATTCCCCTATTTGTAGATTGAACCCCTTCCTAGACAACAGCGGCCTTATACGAGTCGGTGGTCGCATAAAACATGCTGAGTTACCTTTCGATGCTCGCCACCCACTCCTCCTCCCTAAAAGGGGCAGCTTTGTAAATTTGCTAGTCTCACACTATCATAAGGTGAACTCCCACGCCTCACCAGGTGCTTTAGGCGGAATAATTTCCCGTGAGTACTGGATTCTTTCAGCTCGCCGGTTAATTAATAACGTGGTGTTTAAATGCTTACCTTGTTACCGTTTGAAAGCCCTTACTAGACAACCATTTATGGGTGACCTTCCTAAAGATCGGGTAACCGCTGCGCGCCCATTTCAAGGCGTAGGCACGGATTTTGCTGGGCCATTTTACACTAAAGTACAAGCGGTTCGAAATAGAAAGTTAGTGAAAACTTACCTGTGTGTCCTAGTGTGCCTCGCGACTAAGGCCGTCCATCTCGAGGTAGTGTCCGACCTCTCAACAGAAGCCTTCATGGCGGCTCTTACCCGGTTCGCTTCTCGCCGCGGCCTCCCTTCCCTTATTCGTTCGGACTGTGGTAGAAATTATGTAGGAGCAGATAATCATCTCCGAGACGTGTACAGTTTCCTTAACCAAAATACCTTAATGCTAGGATCAGAAATGGCCAAACGCGGAATAACCTGGATTTTTGATCCCCCTACCACACCACACTGGGGTGGCCTTTTTGAAGCAGCAGTTAAGTCTGCCAAGGCCCATTTAAAACGCGTCGTTGGAGATACTCCACTCACATACGAAGAGTTTACGACGGTTTTTGCAAAAATTGAGGCGGTCCTTAATTCGCGGCCTTTATGTCCCTTATCCCCGGACCCTAATGACCTCGAGGTGCTCACGCCCGGTCATTTTATTATTGGACAACCTTTAACTGCGGTTCCCGAGTATCCGTTGCATGACGCCAAAATCAGTCGGCTTACTCGGTTTCAGCTTGTGCAACAGATTACGCAACACTTTTGGTCGCGATGGCATGTACAATACCTCTCAACCCTGCAAACAAGGCCGAAATGGACTACCCGTGTAGAACCCCCTTCAGTGGGTTATTTGGTTCTCCTCAAAGAGGACAACGTTCCTCCGTTGGAATGGCGTCGCGGTCGTATACTAACTCTACAACCCGGCAAAGACGGCGTCGTGCGTGTGGTGACCGTGAAAACCCCCACAGGTGTCCTGACCAGACCAACAAACCGGATTATTCCTTTACCCATTGAGGACTAACGCTTTCGTAAACATACTCATGTTTAGGGCGGGGGTATGTTCATAACCATTTTAATATAACTACCCAGCGCTTCTCCGAACCCCGCGCCCTTCCCCTCTCTCTTTAGAAACATCAATCTTACGTGACATACCGACTTGATGCGTGTTATTGATAGCCTGTGTGTGCAGTGTGTGCTCAGTGAATTCCACCTATCCCGCGGGAACAGCAAAGGATACAGCTCCCAGCTCCAAGGTATGTACACGCTGACCTGACAAATTTAACGTTTTTCCCAAATTTTGTGTGCCCTACTCCGTTTTTGAACAAGGTCACTTAATCTAAAAAAGACTGAAGATCTCTGAGGCCTCTCCATCACAGTACTACAGTCTGTCTTAGAATTAACTGCACCATATCTGGCTGCATTATTTAACAAGTGTGTCGACATTGGAGTGTTTCCCGATCTGATGAAACATAGTAAGATTATACCCTTGTTTAAGTCAGGGGCAAGAACAGACCCCACAAATTTTAGACCAATTTCTATACTGCCAGCACTGAGTAAAGTTTTTGAAAGAATAATTCTCAACCAAATATCCTCACATTTTAGTAAGAATAAGTTGTTTCATAGTAGTCAATTTGGGTTTACCAAGGGACGGTCAACTACAGATGCCGGTTCGACCCTAATTAAATACGTCTTTGATGCCTGGGAAAAATCATTAGATGTAATTGGAGTTTTCTGTGATTTATCCAAGGCGTTCGACTGTGTAGATCACGTTACGTTAGTGCGGAAGCTAAGCTACTACGGTATCAAAAACGGTGCCCTTATGTCGGGTTCCTATATTCAATCCGAGGATAGATAAGGCTTACCTCGGGTTAAAATTTGACATGTGCCCATACAAAATGTGTCAAATTTTAATCCGAAGTAAGCCTATCTGTCCGCGGATTGAATATAGGAACCGGACGTTAATCTTATTATTTCTTACCTTTGTAGTGGTGTAAGTATATGATAAGGTATATGTGTGTGTATTCTAGTATATAAGGCATTCTTATTCCTAATAAAGAGAGTTCATGTACTACATTCGTTGTTGTCACTTGTCTCCAACACACATCCCTACATGGCGACCCTGCCAGTAGCAGCAATGCGCGCGTGCGGGTGTCTAGTTTCGAACAATTGGACTAAGTATTAAATAAAATGTGCGGGAATAATTGTGCTGACAATATAGGGATGTGTGTTGGAGACAAGTGACAACAACGAATGTAGTACATGAACTCTCTTTATTAGGAATAAGAATGCCTTATATACTAGAATACACACACATATACCTTATCATATACTTACACCACTACACCTCCCATTCACAAGAAAAAAAAAATACATTTCTTGTAATTTTTTTTTTTTTTATACAGATTTATATAATTTGGTGCGGTTCTTGTGAACTATATCTATTTTTCCATCTCTTATTATTTCAACATTGGGAGTTAAATCTCTTAAAACTACGTAAGGTCCCTTATATAGTGGGTCCATCTTAAGTCTATTTTCATTTTTAATTAATATTTGATCATTTTTCTTATACACTACGGGATTAATATTTTTATCGTATTTAGATTTACGCACTATTTTACTTTTAATTAAATTCTCTTTTGCTTCCTTCTGAGACAATTGTAATCTATATCGCAACTCACAAGGATAATCGTTATGATTATAAAGGGGTTTAACTTTAGTTGATAAATTGCTTGGCAAATTGCATTTTTTACCAAATACTAGTTCGTATGGGGTAAATTTGGTTTCGGAATGGACAGACGTATTATAAGAAAATGCCCAATAAGGGAGCCAGTCGCTCCAAGTTTCGGGATGACAGTCAGTCTGGATTCGTAAAAACGTACCTAAATGTTTGTGGGAGTTTTCCAGAGCGCCAATACTTTCGTGATGATAAGCTGTAGACTGTATTTTGTTAATTTTGAGTAATTTACATACCTCTGTCATGACGTTAGAGATGAATTCCGTGCCTCGATCAGTTGCTATCTCTAAGGGTATTCCATACCTAAGGATACAATTATTTACTAATGCCTTACTTACTTCTGTTGTCGTTTTAGACATCAGTGGATACGCCTCTACGTATTTAGATAACTCGCATTGAAGAGTTAAAATGTATGAGTAATTATAACTATCCTTATCTAAGGGCCCTACTAAATCTAAGTATATCTTATTGAATGCCGAGTCGGCAGTGGTCGTTACGACCATTGGTTCCTTGGTATGACGCGTGTATTTTTGTTTTTTACATATGTCACAGCGTTCTACAAATTGTTTAACGTCGTGCTCTAGAGCTGACCAAAAATAATATTTTTTAATATTGTTAATCATTTTTCTTGTACCTGCGTGGCCACTCGTAGGTAACAAGTGAAAATCGTTGAGTATAACTCGCTGGTCATCTTTGTCAGTTATTTTTATAACATCTTTTAATATACATAATGACGGACCGGTCCAGTCTTTTGCTCTACTTATTTCTTGTGCTAATTTGTCGACAAACACGTAATTATTTTTATTTTTTACAATGTATATTAGATTTATTTGACATGTCTTACAAAAAACTTCGAGTTCTCTCACAAATTCGGCTCGCGATATTTGGTTTTGAGTGTTCGAGTTTATATAAATTGCCTTTTTACTTGGCAAGTAGCACAATATTTTACTTTTATAATTAATTTCTGGTTTTAAACCTTGTTTTCTTAACTCTTCATTTGTACCAAACAATAATTCTACCGAATTCGACGGTTTTTTACTTAATTCTATGACTTTTGGTTGATCAGGCCAAATGTTATTAGAACCAAGGTCAATCGACGAATCAGGTGAATTTTGTTTCATCTTTTTTTTATATTGTGATCTAGTCATTACATTAATGACATTGGCATGCATCTCTTTCAACTCTTCTGACGTTATTCTAATACGAGACAATGCGTCTGCAGCCGCGTTGTCTTTCCCTTTCACGTATTCGATGGTGAAGTCGTACTCTTCCAACGCTAATCTAAATTTTAAAAGTCTGCTGGATGGGTCTCTTAAATTATATAAATAAATTAAAGGGCGGTGATCAGTTTTCACCGTGAATTTTCTGCCAAATAAATACGGCCGGAAGTACTTAATTGCCCAAACTATCGCCAACAATTCTTTTTGAACCGTGGGTTAGTTAACCTCTGCTTTATTGAGACCCCTACTACTGTACGCTACTGGTCTACCATCGCTATTCGCTAATATTGCGCCAATAGAAAATCCACTTGCATCCGTTTGTAAAATAAAATGGTTTCGATCTGATAAGTCAGGATATGCTAAGACAGGCGATGTAGTAAGTGCATTTTTTAGATTTTCAAATGATTTCTGACATTTTTCGTTCCAAACGAACTCTACATTTTTTCTACATAATTGGTTTAAGGGATGTGATTTTTCGGCAAAATTACCTATAAATTTTCTGTAATAGTTAGCAAATGCTACGAACCTTTTTACGTCCTCTACATTTTTAGGTATCGGGTATTCATGTAAAACCTTTATTTTATCAGGATCCGGCAGTATTCCGTTTTCTGACACTACGTGTCCTAGATAAAGAATTTGTTTTTTGAGAAAATCGCATTTTTCTGGATTTAATTTTAGATTGACTTTCCGTAGCCTTGAAAACACATCCATTAAATTTTTATTATGGTCTGCTAGGTTTCTACCGAATACAATTAAATCGTCCAAATAAACAAAACATTTTTCATAATTTAAGCCTGACATTGCTACCGTTATCATTCGAGAAAAGGATCCAGGGCTTATTTTTAATCCTTGCGGCATCCTGGTTAGTTGGTACTGCCCTGAACAAAAAGCTGTATACGGCCTACTTTCTTTCTCTAATGCTACCTGATAATAACCGGAAAATAGGTCGAGATGAGAGAAGTAAACGGATCCAGACAGCGAATCCAAAATTTCTGTAATATTCGGTAACGGGAATTTATCATCCTGTATGTGGTTATTAAGTTGCCGATAATCTATAACCAGTCTCCATTTTTTATCTTCTCCTACCTTACCTTTTTTTGGCACCAGTAATACTGGGCTGGACCACTCGCTTTGAGTCGGTTCGATAATACCATCATGTAATAATTTATTAATTTGTCTATTTAATTCTTGTTTTTGGGAATGTGGTATCCTATAGGGTTTTTTAAATACTGGGGACGTATTTGGCTTTATATATATTTTTTGCTTGTATATATTTGTGGTTGTTAATTTATCATGAGACAAATGGAAAACGTCTGAAAATTTAGCACACATACTTTCTATTGAGGTTTTTTCTTCCGTATTTAAATGGTTTAATTGTAATAATGAAAATAATTTCTTAACCCTTTCCGCGTTTCCTTGCATAACGTTGAACATACACATGTCATAGTTTTGTAAACTTTCTATTTGTGGGCTTATATTTTTCAAGTTTATTTGGTCCTCCGTTGTATTTAGAATCTTGATAGGTATCACCCCGTTGACGGGTTTGACCATAGTATTAGCTATAAAAACTCCATTGTGAAGCTCTTCCGTGCAAACCACACATTCATCAGTCATATCTGTCTTAATGTAATGAATAGATTCCGACCTGGGTGGTATGGTCAGTGACAAATCCATTTCGTTCATATTAAATAATGATAAATAAATTTCCTTTCCATTATCTCTAAGTAGTCGCAAAGTATTCGCGCTGTAATCTAAAACTGCTCCGTACTTCCTTAAAAAGTCGTTGCCTATGATCCCATTAGCCAAACATGGCAACGAATTGAAAATATAAATCTTGTGATGAAATGATTCATCATGAGTAACTAGCTGTAAACAGATATATCCTATTGCTTCGATGCTTGAATGGTCGATGAGCGCTCCTAGCTGTTGTCAGGCCGGAATATTTCTTCGAATTTGCCACCCTGAAAGCTGTTGTTATAGAGAGGAGGGAAAAATGTAGTTCAGAGTATCCAGCTTTTAAAGCCTTGGAGAGGATCCACTTTATTTCCCCCCAATCTCCCCCAATTATTTCTGCGAGCTTAAAAAACAGGGCTCTGCAATGCAACTCTGTGGGGAAATACCCATCTAACATCTCAACCTCCTGTAGAAATTTCTCATCAGATGGATGAGCTATCTCCTTTAACCCTTTAGATAAAATAAGTCTGAGTCTTTTTGTTTCACTGTCCTCAGTTTGGATGGGAGGAACCTTTGGATCTTGAACCTTGCTTATCTTCCTTTTTCCTTTTCCCTTGTCTGTAATGGGGGTTGAGGTTTTCAAGGAGCTGATGGGCGGATGCTCAGAGGGTAGCTTTGAGACTGGGGCTGATGATGTTTGGGTTCCTGACGTTGTCGGCATGGGTTTCCCTGAGCAAGTTGATACACACATCCCTGGAGGAGGGGGATCGATCAGAGAGTCGTTGGCGCTAGGGTGAACTAAAAAACTGATGCCCTCAAGGTTGTCTTGCTCCCTTCTCATATCCCTCATGTCTGCAAGCTTGTTGAGCTCGAGATTGATCTTGAGAGGTGTGGTTAGGTTGTCGATAATTTTATCCTGGGAGGACATTTTGCGACGAATCCAGATAACTACAATCAGCAAGGTCAATATGGGAGGACCCCAAAGAAATGCAATCAAATTCAGCGTAGGTGAGATATCCAGCATAATATTTAAAGGATGCCATACAGGCAGCCCAAGAAGAAGATGACTTCACTACCGCTTCGGCTTCAGGGGAGATTTTGGGTATGTCATCTCAATCTTTTTATAGACCATCGCATAGGCCATACTATGCACAAAGGCAATTTCAAAGGTTTCGTGGGCGATATCAAGCACGAGGGCGCGGTACGCGCTACTACTACAATCCTCGTGGCGGAGCCGCGGCGTACCGTGGCAACAATTGGGGCAACTTCAGAGGCACACGAGGGCGCTTTTCAGGTAATATTACCCACAGACCCAGCCATCAGTGGAATCGCCCTAATATCAGAATGATGACTCAGACCGAAAATGAGACTCAAAATACAAACGACGAAAGTAATTTTTTTCGTGACTAACATGTCCATACTAACATCAGATAGCTCTTTGGTAACTAGGTTTAAAGTCGAAAATCGCGACTATTCCTTTCTTATAGATAGTGGAGCATCGATTAGTGGAATTAAATTACAATGTATCACTTCGTTAAATATTCCATTCCATAAACAAAAGAGTACCGTAAATGGTATTGGGGGCAGCATCGAAGCAATAGGATACATCTGTTTACAGCTAGTTACTCATGATGAATCATTTCATCACAAGATTTATATTTTCAATTCGTTGCCATGTTTGACTAATGGGATCATAGGCAACGACTTTTTAAGGAAGTACGGAGCAGTTTTAGATTACAGCGCGAATACTTTGCGACTACTTAGAGATAATGGAAAGGAAATTTATTTATCATTATTTAATATGAACGAAATGGATTTGTCACTGACCATACCACCCAGGTCGGAATCTATTCATTACATTAAGACAGATATGACTGATGAATGTGTGGTTTGCACGGAAGAGCTTCACAATGGAGTTTTTATAGCTAATACTATGGTCAAACCCGTCAACGGGGTGATACCTATCAAGATTCTAAATACAACGGAGGACCAAATAAACTTGAAAAATATAAGCCCACAAATAGAAAGTTTACAAAACTATGACATGTGTATGTTCAACGTTATGCAAGGAAACGCGGAAAGGGTTAAGAAATTATTTTCATTATTACAATTAAACCATTTAAATACGGAAGAAAAAACCTCAATAGAAAGTATGTGTGCTAAATTTTCAGACGTTTTCCATTTGTCTCATGATAAATTAACAACCACAAATATATACAAGCAAAAAATATATATAAAGCCAAATACGTCCCCAGTATTTAAAAAACCCTATAGGATACCACATTCCCAAAAACAAGAATTAAATAGACAAATTAATAAATTATTACATGATGGTATTATCGAACCGACTCAAAGCGAGTGGTCCAGCCCAGTATTACTGGTGCCAAAAAAAGGTAAGGTAGGAGAAGATAAAAAATGGAGACTGGTTATAGATTATCGGCAACTTAATAACCACATACAGGATGATAAATTCCCGTTACCGAATATTACAGAAATTTTGGATTCGCTGTCTGGATCCGTTTACTTCTCTCATCTCGACCTATTTTCCGGTTATTATCAGGTAGCATTAGAGAAAGAAAGTAGGCCGTATACAGCTTTTTGTTCAGGGCAGTACCAACTAACCAGGATGCCGCAAGGATTAAAAATAAGCCCTGGATCCTTTTCTCGAATGATAACGGTAGCAATGTCAGGCTTAAATTATGAAAAATGTTTTGTTTATTTGGACGATTTAATTGTATTCGGTAGAAACCTAGCAGACCATAATAAAAATTTAATGGATGTGTTTTCAAGGCTACGGAAAGTCAATCTAAAATTAAATCCAGAAAAATGCGATTTTCTCAAAAAACAAATTTTTTATCTAGGACACGTAGTGTCAGAAAACGGAATACTGCCGGATCCTGATAAAATAAAGGTTTTACATGAATACCCGATACCTAAAAATGTAGAGGACGTAAAAAGGTTCGTAGCATTTGCTAACTATTACAGAAAATTTATAGGTAATTTTGCCGAAAAATCACATCCCTTAAACCAATTATGTAGAAAAAATGTAGAGTTCGTTTGGAACGAAAAATGTCAGAAATCATTTGAAAATCTAAAAAATGCACTTACTACATCGCCTGTCTTAGCATATCCTGACTTATCAGATCGAAACCATTTTATTTTACAAACGGATGCAAGTGGATTTTCTATTGGCGCAATATTAGCGAATAGCGATGGTAGACCAGTAGCGTACAGTAGTAGAGGTCTCAATAAAGCAGAGGTTAACTACCCCACGGTTCAAAAAGAATTGTTGGCGATAGTTTGGGCAATTAAGTACTTCCGGCCGTATTTATTTGGCAGAAAATTCACGGTGAAAACTGATCACCGCCCTTTAATTTATTTATATAATTTAAGAGACCCATCCAGCAGACTTTTAAAATTTAGATTAGCGTTGGAAGAGTACGACTTCACCATCGAATACGTGAAAGGGAAAGACAACGCGGCTGCAGACGCATTGTCTCGTATTAGAATAACGTCAGAAGAGTTGAAAGAGATGCATGCCAATGTCATTAATGTAATGACTAGATCACAATATAAAAAAAAGATGAAACAAAATTCACCTGATTCGTCGATTGACCTTGGTTCTAATAACATTTGGCCTGATCAACCAAAAGTCATAGAATTAAGTAAAAAACCGTCGAATTCGGTAGAATTATTGTTTAGTACAAATGAAGAGTTAAGAAAACAAGGTTTAAAACCAGAAATTAATTATAAAAGTAAAATATTGTGCTACTTGCCAAGTAAAAAGGCAATTTATATAAACTCGAACACTCAAAACCAAATATCGCGAGCCGAATTTGTGAGAGAACTCGAAGTTTTTTGTAAGACATGTCAAATAAATCTAATATACATTGTAAAAAATTAAAATAATTACGTGTTTGTCGACAAATTAGCACAAGAAATAAGTAGAGCAAAAGACTGGACCGGTCCGTCATTATGTATATTAAAAGATGTTATAAAAATAACTGACAAAGATGACCAGCGAGTTATACTCAACGATTTTCACTTGTTACCTACGAGTGGCCACGCAGGTACAAGAAAAATGATTAACAATATTAAAAAATATTATTTTTGGTCAGCTCTAGAGCACGACGTTAAACAATTTGTAGAACGCTGTGACATATGTAAAAAACAAAAATACACGCGTCATACCAAGGAACCAATGGTCGTAACGACCACTGCCGACTCGGCATTCAATAAGATATACTTAGATTTAGTAGGGCCCTTAGATAAGGATAGTTATAATTACTCATACATTTTAACTCTTCAATGCGAGTTATCTAAATACGTAGAGGCGTATCCACTGATGTCTAAAACGACAACAGAAGTAAGTAAGGCATTAGTAAATAATTGTATCCTTAGGTATGGAATACCCTTAGAGATAGCAACTGATCGAGGCACGGAATTCATCTCTAACGTCATGACAGAGGTATGTAAATTACTCAAAATTAACAAAATACAGTCTACAGCTTATCATCACGAAAGTATTGGCGCTCTGGAAAACTCCCACAAACATTTAGGTACGTTTTTACGAATCCAGACTGACTGTCATCCCGAAACTTGGAGCGACTGGCTCCCTTATTGGGCATTTTCTTATAATACGTCTGTCCATTCCGAAACCAAATTTACCCCATACGAACTAGTATTTGGTAAAAAATGCAATTTGCCAAGCAATTTATCAACTAAAGTTGAACCCCTTTATAATCATAACGATTATCCTTGTGAGTTGCGATATAGATTACAATTGTCTCAGAAGGAAGCAAAAGAGAATTTAATTAAAAGTAAAATAGTGCGTAAATCTAAATACGATAAAAATATTAATCCCGTAGTGTATAAGAAAAATGATCAAATATTAATTAAAAATGAAAATAGACTTAAGATGGACCCACTATATAAGGGACCTTACGTAGTTTTAAGAGATTTAACTCCCAATGTTGAAATAATAAGAGATGGAAAAATAGATATAGTTCACAAGAACCGCACCAAATTATATAAATCTGTATAAAAAAAAAAAAATTACAAGAAATGTATTTTTTTTTTCTTGTGAATGGGAGGTGTAGTGGTGTAAGTATATGATAAGGTATATGTGTGTGTATTCTAGTATATAAGGCATTCTTATTCCTAATAAAGAGAGTTCATGTACTACATTCGTTGTTGTCACTTGTCTCCAACACACATCCCTACACCTTGCTCACCGAACTCAGCGGGTGGACATAAACAGAACGCAATCCCCGGGATCAGCTGTTGCTATGGGAGTGCCTCAAGGCTCAATTCTGGGCCCATTCTTGTTTTTGATTTATATCAACGATCTCCCTTATGTTGTGCGCGACAAACATGAAATAGTTCTATTTGCCGACGACACTTCACTTTTATTTAAAGTAGATAGAAAACAGGCAAATTTTAATGACATAAATGACACGTTGTCAACAACTGTTGACTGGTTTACAGCCAACAACTTACTTTTAAATGCCAAGAAAACCAAGTGTATGAAATTTTCTTTATCAAATGTGATAGGAGTGAATGGGAATAGTATAAGACTAAAGGATGAGACAATAGGATTCGAAGATAAAACAGTATTTTTAGGTATTACCTTGGACTCAAAACTGCAATGGAATTCGCATATATCCACCCTTGCGGGTAAACTTAGTTCTGCAGCATATGCAGTAAAGCGTATCCGCCAACTTACAGACGTTGAGACAGCGAGACTGGTGTATTATAGTTATTTTCATAGTGTTATGAGTTATGGGATTTTGTTGTGGGGAAAAGCGGCTGACATCCAGGCCATATTTATATTACAAAAGCGGGCTATACGTTTTATTTATCAGCTGGGTTCACGGGTCTCACTCAGAGATAAATTTAAAGAAATTAATATTCTTACTGTCGCGTCGCAGTACATCTTTGAAAATATCATGTATGTTCGCAAACACATACATGAATTTAGGCATAACCGTGACGTTCACAAGCTCAACACGCGAAATAAGGATAAACTCGTAGTCCCAGGTCACCGTCTTCGTAAAAATTTCAATTTAAGTTTACCTAATGTATCCTTTTTTTGTTAGTATTTTTTATTGGTTCTTGTGCACAAGACACTTAAGAAATGAGAACACATTGTGATGTTTCTCGCCGGACAGTTCCCTTTTTTATTGATATATTTTGTCCGGCAGCATGAGCATGTCATGCTCACTCTAAGGTCTTTGCTTACGGCGGCGTCGTTGATCGGGTCGCCACCTTCCCGAACACATGGTTGAGGGAGGCGATGGCTGAGATACGCGTCATACTCGTGAACGGGTGCTGTCTGTGGGGTCCGGTCTGTTCACGCTTGCAAGGACCTGTTATTCAGTTAATTATTTTAATTATCGTTCCTGACGTAGTAACCTCGTCATGTTGTTCTCCTAGACATTAGGTATTTTATTTGTATTTTATTGACCTTACATTTGTAATGATTTTATTTGTGTTAGTTTTTAAAAATAATTATTTATTACTTTATTACCTTGTAATGTAATTTAGATACTTTTAAGTATTATTGTATTTAATCATTGAAAAAAATTACCTTCTGCTGGAGTTTCTTGCGGCGCTTCTTCTCCGAAGCGCTAGTAGATTCACTCCATGTTACCGACGTGTAAAAGAGCCCTCATGTGGCCAATTTACTGAATAAATATTTTGAATTTTGAATTTTGCTACAAGAACGAAAACAAAACCAAAAACAAATGTAAAACGGGAAAAGTTCTATATTACAAAAACGATCATTTTGTTTAAATATTTTTTTAATGTCATTATTTCATATTACCAATAAGTTTTAGTACTTGCAATTAAGGAGGATCAAATTGTCTTTAAGGTTCATTTTATTTTACTTAGCACGACTTTCGATCGCGCATGTCGCTCGCCCAGTCGGCATCACAATATCCTGTGATTTCCTCATTGCCATCTTTGGTATACTTAAATCAACTTCAGGTCTTTGGTCCCTTGCAGATATCTAAATAATATTTTCACCGCAGTCCAATGTGCAGCTGTCGGATTCTTGTTAAATCTGCTTAGTGCGTTAACTGCAAAGGATATATCAGGTCGGGCACCTTATCAGCTCTAAATCCTGACAGCCAGTTATTATTTTTACAAAAACGTCTCATGCTTTATTCAGCCCCTAATCTTATTCCTGCGTTCACGGCGATAGCGGGGTCAAAGCAGGAAATGGGTATGAAAGCGGGGATGTTTGAAACAATAAAACGCAAAACTCAGCAAGGCTTTTACGGCAATCTTGTCGATAACGCATTCAACCACGAAACCCAAGTCAATGTCTTTTGCGTTTATAAAATTACTCTTTTTTTTATCTATCGATGTTATTTTACTAACCGAGTATAATACGTCCGTCTTATCTATGCTCACCATTTTTTTTGCTGGTGCATCTGATTCTGCATCATAGTTTTAAAAATATTGTAAGAACTTTTTATTCACATTTTATGGGCCATAGAAATTTGAAGTATTTTTGTACAATCTATTCATTGAGTAGTATCACGGAATGCTTCTAGCAAATCTGCAGCGGTTGCGTGCCCCAGAAAAGCCGAGTCCTAGTAGGTACTTACCTCTACACTTGATTTTTATCAGAGTCCCATAATAACGAACAAGGACGTCCATCTGTCCTTTCGCAACTTTGTTAAGAGACTCATGAAAGTACGTCACAGTTTGAATAAATTTGAGTTGGCGAAAAAAGTATGGTGCAAGACCGAATCCAATAGTGTATGGTATTTTTGTCCTTCGCAACAGTTTTATTTTTTGTTCAAAATCTAAGGCTTGTCCCCCGCTTCTCTGAGAGCTGTGACTTAAGATGTTGCTCAAACACGCGATGTACCTGGGAGAAGACAGGTGAACGCAAAAACTCAGTAAGGTCAAAATTGTGTTTAAAATGAAAAAGAGAATAAATAAGAATAAGAGAATAATTTGATATGTATTTTTTATTTTCATTATTTTGTCGTTACTAGAGTTAGGACTTTTTGCTATAAATCGTGGTTTTAGAATCCATAGAGACGCTATGTCCTAATTATTGGGTCCTTACCTATGAAATTGGCCTTTTTTTTACGTGTTTTATTTCGTACGGAATTTATTTATTTCAATTTTAACTTCCAAAATATTTTTAAATTTCATTAATACACTATGCAACAAAGGTTTTAGATACAAATAATATGGTTCAATTTCTTACTTAATGTTTAAAATTAAAGTGTGAACTTACATACATACATACATAAACTCACGCCTTCATTCCCAGAGTGGGGTAGGCAAAGCTACAGAATTACCAAGCACTCTTAAATAAGTTGTTGATAATTATGTTACCACGTTTTGCACAATCAGGCCAAGATGTTTACCAGTGTATTAGTGACAGGTTGCAAGCCCATCGCCTAAGAGTACTAGAAGCCTTTATTATTCCCTTTTAGCCTTTAAGTGTGAACTTAACTCTTTTTAAGTGCTGCAAGTTCAAGTGTTTCAATTAAGCAGAGTTTTATGAAGCGAACTATTTTTAAGTAACTAAGATATGTATAATATAGAAGTGTCCAATATTCCTGACAAAATTTTGCTTGGTTTGCATTTGACGTTACTAAATAATCCGCAAAATTAAATGTATGAAAACCACCGTTTTCATAAAATTCCCCATATAAAACGCCAATTTTATAGGTAAGGACCTAATATTATAATACATGACACTTTGATTTTGACCTTCTGTATTTTAATATATCTATATAGAGTAGATTTGGGATAACCGAACTAAAAATGTTTAGTTCATTTTGAAATATGATCATACTGAAGGTCATAATCAAAGTGACATATATTATAATATTAAGGAAATAGCGACTCCATGGATTCTAGAACCACGATATGCCACCCAAAGTCCTAACCCAAGTCGTTACTGTATGGAAATATACAATATCTTACATAAGTACAATATAATTTACATTTTACAAATAACTATAGTAAAGGGAACATAAGAAGTCAAGTTTGACGTCTGTCATCGCAGTACAATTCATGGGTTTGATAGACTTCTTACCTTCCCCTTACTATAGTCTGAATTAAATAGAAATAATACAATTAAAAATGGACGGACATCGAGATTCTTGAATAAAGCTAACTGTGGTCAGATTCGAGGAGTAATAAACCCAAACATTACGATTCAAACCAGTGTGAGTAATGTAAGTCTGCACCGCCCATGTAGATGCAGTCTAAATTATTAATCAGCACAAACAATTAACAACAAAACATTAGCCCCCTTACTTATAAACGTGGAATAAGCTTGGAATAGTTTATGCCATGCTTTGTCACTTTCTGTCAGATGCAAATGTCACAATTACAGATAAAGACAAAGCATGGCATAAACTATTCCAAGCTTATTCCATGTTTATAAGTAAGGGGGTATATCTTTACGTTATGTTCACTGTAATGAAAACTGTCAAATTAATACTGCACCGAGCGTCTAGTGACGCCCTCATTACTATTATTGTATTAAATAAAAATCTAAAGTATTGTCGTAGTTTTTTGTCGTACAGAATAGACAGTGGAAACTGTGACCCATAGACATTCGCATTCACAAGACTGCAAATGCACTGCCAACCCCGAGGACTAAGATGGAATGCCTCTATGCTAGTCATTCCACCGGCTGTCTTATCCCTAAACCGGAACACAACAATGCGAACACTGCTGCTTGGCAAATATGACAAAGCTTAATAATCCACTTCGTGCTGTCAACTTAACTTACTCATTCATAGTTCAACTGTTATCAAGTTACGTCGTATACCCTACATTGTGTGTTCATATTTAAAACAAAAAACCATCCTTCGATTTCAAGTCTATTATAAACCAGGGATACACTAGGGGATATAATGTCCCACGACAAGTCAAGTGAAGCCGGCCGATTTCGCAAGATATCGGCGACATCGCGCGACTTATGTCCGTAGCGACATCAGGCGAATACGTGCGACTTTGCGAAACTTCGCCTCATATATCTAGTGATATCGAGCGACTTCACGTGTCGCGCGGTGTTGCCAGACATGCCGAGCGAAGTCGTCGTCGACGTCGCTAGCGGCACATGTCGCAGGACATTTGTCTCATATTCTATCTCTGGCGTTAGTAATCATGGTGCAGTTTTAGTTTGGTTAATCCAGCAATGGGGCTGGACAACAGGGAATTTCAATTTTAATTCTCGTCTCGCCTCGCCTTGCCGCCATTGGAACAGGGGCCCTAGCCAAGATGCATTAGGCTAACTAGCGTTTCGTTTTTAAAGCAATCGCGTAACTGGTTGTTGACGTGATGCGAAGAGTCACGTGATCTACCAGTGACGCGATTGGTTTAAAAACAAAACGAATAGAAATGTTAGTTAGCGTAATGCACGCACTTTGGCTAGGGCCTCAGCATCCTTAAACCATACTGTTTTCTATCCAGAGCGTAGCGTCTTCCTGTGCTGCTGTACAGTCGATTTCGTAATACGTGTACACTTTAGTACCTTGTCACTTTAACCGCTGACAATTCACATATGGCAATCTAAACATGACATTAAATAGACAAGGTACTAAAATGTACACATATTTATGAACTCGACTGTTACAGTATACAGGTAGTAATCATTCCTATTACAGATTCCCAATTCTACGGATTCGCTATTTAACAGATTCCCAATTCTACGGATTCCCAATTCTACAGATTCGCAATTCTACAGATTCCCAATTCTACAGATTCGCAATTCTACATATTCCCAATTCTACAGATTCGCAATTCTACACCGACCGTAGTATGGACCGTAAGCTGTAATGGAATCTGACTTTTTATTAGTAAAACTTAATTGTTTTCGCTGCTATCGTATTGGTTATATGATAGATCTTATTTACATGTCAAAATAATACGTAGAAACCATGTAGAATTACCAAGATGTGTTCTTTTATATTTACGGACTTATGACTAACAAAACGTTTGGTGTACACTTAACATTTGTGACTTGAGCGTTATTTACTAACTAAATACATATGAATATGTTACAACAGTTAATACAGTTAGTTTACCCTTAAATGCATGATGTAGGATGCATCCTGCGTAATAAACAACGCAAACCATATTACCTAAGTATGATCAATGACTATTCTTCTCGGCAAAACCATATAGCTTACACCTTTGCATTTACTGAGATTATACTCAGTTGACATTGGCGACATCAACAATCGACATTGGGGAAGAAGAAATAAACGCCAATACGATAACTAGAGTTAGGACTTTTGGTGGCATATCGTGGTTCTAGAATCCATGGAGTCGCTATTTCCTTATTATTACAATACATGGCACTCTGATTTTGACCTTCAGTATGATCATATTTCAAAATGAAGATTAAATTCATTTTTAGTTCGGTTATTCCATACCTACTGATATTTGCTTGTTTGTAACTAAAAAATCATTTAAATTTGTTAAGCGTTTTAGTGAACAAATAAATTGTTGAAATATAAATATACTGAAGGTCAAAATCAAAGTGGAATGAAACTAATATAATAAATATAGTGACTCCAGGGATTCTTGAGCCACGATTTGCCACCAAAAGTACTAACTCTAACGATAACATGTCAAAAGCAAGATTTACAAAGTAGAACAGGGCACCTTGTTTCGGAAGCACATTCGATCATGGCGTTCAATGAGGGTTTCCGCGCATCAGTTTTTTCTCTAGATGGCGCCTGTGAAGTGAGGTCTTTTTGGACAGTTGATGTTAAAATATATGCCTAGAAGAAGACCAAACTAGCGACAATTTACTTTTTCACTTGATATATACACATTTCAAATATTTAGGTACAAAATTATTTCAATTTATATTTTTTACGTATTATCAACTGTCAAAAAGACCTTACTTCCCAGAGGCGCCATCTAGTGAAAAAACTGATGCCCGGAAACCCTCATTGTTTTAAATACGCTAGAGTAATAAAAAGATTAGTATACCATATGCTAGAGCTTAGTCTCTGGTTTAGGCGCGGGTTTCCGCCGGCGGCGGCGTTCGTAGTCGTCTAGCGCTAGGTGCGTCGCATGGGTCATGTGAGACGCATGGGACGCATGGGACGCGTGCGTGGAGTGCGGCGTGTGCGGCGTGTGTCGTAATTCCGAGTAGGTCTGCAGCTGTGACGCCACGGAGCAGTTGGAGCGACGGTCGCTGTCGTCGCCGCTGTCCACGTCCCCTGTAATTGCATGTTTTACAAAACATACAGACATAGCCGTAAAATGTATGGCACTCTGCTTTTAGCGTTGTGGGTTGATTTAAAAGTGTAAAGCGACCCTGTCTAAATGCGTCAAATCTTCGTCCTCTAAGGGTCAAAGTTAGTCAAGAACAACCCCATTAGCAGACCTAGAAAGATACGGGGCAAAATTAAATGACAGCTAAGGATTGCCTATATCGATAAACTCAATTATCGATGCTTTTCCCATACACTAGTGATCGCTCCAAGTTTTGTTTGAAAAATAAAACTATTGAAAGTATGCAAATGAAACTAAATAACAACATAATTCTGGTTATTCTTTATTTTAAAAGAATTTTTAAACCTTCAATCATCATCATCATTTTTTTTTACTCCTAACATATTCTGATCGTTTATTTTAACATTAGAACCTAAAAGGGACAGGCACTCTGAAATACACAATAACGAAAAAAATATGATGATGAGTAGAGGTTAAAAAATCCTTTTAAAATTAAGAATAACCAGAATTATATTGCTATTTTGTTCCATTTGCATACTGTCAATACATTTTTATTTTCACAAGCAAAACTTGTAGCGATCACTAGTACACGGGAAAAGCATCGATAGTTAAGTTTATCGGTATAGGCAATCCCTAGCTGTCATTTAATTTCGCGCCGTATATTACTAGGTCTGCCCATTAGAAATAATTTAAAAAAAACTGACCGTCGCTGCTGTTGTTGCTGGGCGGCGCGTCGCGGCGGCGGCGCCAGTAGCGGAACTCGCGCGGCAGCGTGTACGACCGCGGCAGCGAGATCTGCAAACACGTCCCACGTCAGAGGGGGGGGAGGTCACACGACTGTTATTGACAAATGGTCATTTGACAAACAACGTTTCACCAAATGATAATTTCGCAAACGAGACATTTGACAAAAGTATCATCTTACAAAAACTCACTTAGCAATTGATAATTTAGCAATTAGTTTACCTATTTCTGGGCAGAAAAAAATACAACCTCGAAGGCCAACCTAACCTATCCGAGTCGGTTATGCCCTGATTCGTCTTCCTCGTAAAATGTAAATTTAACTGTTGATCATTTGGAAAAGTAAGTCATTTGTAAAATGACTAGTAGTAAAATGGTCAATTGACTTAACATTTTTTTGCAAAACGTTGTTTGTCAAGTGTAATTTTGCCAAATGACTTTTGGTCAAACGGCAGGACACCGACTGTACAGATGTAGTGCATAATGGTTTTGCTTCGTATTTTCTCGGAAACATTCGTATTTGTCATGCTACTTCAGTCAACCTCAGTACTTTTTGTACTGTGACCGACTGAAATAGCAATACACGTTCGTACGTTTCCGTGAAAATACGAAGGAAAACCATTATGCACTACATCTGTAATACTTGCAACGCTCCACAGAGCGAACCGAGCGAGCGACCCGCCATTAAAATCACCACCACCATAGATTATAGACCTTGTTTTTTGCTTTTGAGTTGTTTTTTTTATTCCAGTTGGGTTTTTGTTTTTTTTTTTAACCTGTTGTATGCCGGAAATGCTCGCATACTTGTACCCGTCGTCTGCTGGACTATGACGTCATCGGTGTCACGTGACTACTCCTAGCTCGAAAGTGATTTGACGTTTCGAGCAACTGAATGCTATCTATGGAAGATTTTAGTTTTAGTAGAATTTTTCAGTTTTTTTTACAGACAAATTAGAACCCTATCTTTAAGCTACTACAATCCAATTTCAAATAACCCGATTAAGCCCCTTAGTAACGGATACGGAACAAGGCATAGGACCAGGGTCGGTACGGATCCGGAAGTAGGCATACGAAAGGTTAATTGATTTTCGCTCTTTTTAGTTTTTATTAAAAAAGAGTGATTTAATAATTAGTACTAAGCGTTGAAAGGGCTCGATTTTTTATATCACGAAGTAACTAAAACTACTAACTTTAACTACTGTTTAAAGTGAAAATATATGGTCAAACATTAATTTTTTATAATAATTTGTTTAAACAATGAAAAAATAAAGTGCACAAAAATTTTTTGGGTAAACATTGCAATTTATAGTTTAAAAAACAATATCCCATATCAATCATATTAATTCATTCACTATAACTCTAATCCGAGGTGAAAACCCCCAGGCGCTCCACTAAAGCTACAAGTGACAAATTACAAGCGGAACTCTTTTTCTAGCATAACTTTATTACTTAACATTTACGGGTTTTTTTGACTTCTCTGTCAAAATGGTGGCATCTTTGTGGTATAATGTATATATATTTGGAATGCCCTATTTACTAGCTTTTCTCCGCGCGCTCGGCGGGAGTTCGATCGTCGCAGCGGTGTGGAGGGGCGGCTTCCAGTGCGACCGCCGGCGGCGGTGGCTGGCGTCAACAACAACATACATACATACATACTTACTTACATACATACTCACGTACATACGTTCGAAAACTATAACTCTCTGAACGCAGTCGGGTAAACAGTATAAAATAAAAGGCTAAAATATTGTCAGGCGCCGACTTTAGTTGGCCTTATTACCTACCACTTTAAAAGAAGTTATTTTTGCGTTTTTGAAGGCGGGTTATTGTTTTTAAAACATTATTTTTTTTGATATGGCTATGCTTAAGTTACAGAAGGGTGTGGGAGCGACCTGGCTGTCGATGTCGCTGGGCGCGCGCGGCGCGGCGCCGGGCGCGGAGTCCTCGCTGCTGGCCGCGCCCTCCTCCTTCTTGCGGCTCCTGCAACAGCCGGCCAGCGGTCAGCGAGGATGGAGAAAGCTGCTTACAAACTTTACAACTGAAGAAATATGTGCCTAATGTTGAGCTTTGCTGAAGAAAACAGTTTTACTTGTGGCCGGACCTTGTGCAGGGTCCGTCCGGGTTGGTACCCCCCCCTAACCTACCGCCAAGCAGCAGCGTTCGCTTGTTGTGTTCCGGTTTGGGGATAAGACAGCCGGTGAAATGACTAGCATAGAGGCATTCCATCTTAGTCCTCAGGCTTGGCAACGCATTTGCAGTCTTGTGAATGTGAATGTCTTTGGGTCGTAGTTTACACTTACCATCAGGTGGCCTGTGTGCTCGTTTGCCTTCACATGCAATAAAAAAAAAAAGAATCTTCCGCTACGTGTATGAGTACGGAGTGCCTCCTCTAGAAATATAGATTTTATTGACTACCAAAGAAGCGACTAATCGAGACATCTATACTCCCAAATTCATAAACATCTTGTAATTTTTGAGTGGGTGACATACGAACATGATGAAACTGTATAATTATTGAACATTCTTTATATGATTTTGACGAGTCGTCAGGAGAATGTATGATTTTTAACTTATATTGTTTGTACTTGACATTTTAATACACTCAAGGACAAAAAAACGGGTCAGAGTGCGTTTTTCATACTAAAGAGGCTATTTCGAAGCCTTGGTTCCTCGTTAGGGGATGCTTTTAGTGAAATCTGATGATGGATACACCGAGCATCGATACAGGACTTCCAGAGTGCCTAGGATATCCAATTGATTGAATCTGCGGCTAACGCCGGAATTGATCATATTCAGAAAATCATCTAAAATGGCAATAAAATGTAAGGAAATCCAAATGCTGACCCAATCTCTCTCGCTGTGGTATTAACTGATTGTGCGATAAGTTAGGTATCTTAAGAACATTTGACCTCCTCTATTGAACCTCGAAGTATCTATCATTAAACCTCACTCAAAACAACCCGTGGCAAGGAACCAAGGCTTCGAAATAGCCTCGTTTGTATGAAAAACTCAGTCTAACCCTTTATTTTGTCCCTGAGTGTATGTTGATATTACTATTAAATCTTGGATTATGTATGTAATTTTTTAAACGTGTAAATGGATTTTTGTAATAAATTACTCATGATTTAGGCTTCCTTTTTTTGCTATATTCACCCAACCCTACAACGCTATAATATAAATAAATAAATAAATATCAGGAGACTGTGTCACACAAATTGACCTAGCCTCAAACTAAGCTCTAGGCTTGTACTATGGGGACTAGGCAACGATAAACTTACTTATATAGAGAAATATATACTTAAATACATAGAAAACAGCCAGACTCAGGAACAAATAGTAATCGCTAGTCACCCGTAGGGCTGCGGCCAGTGGCAGCAGACGGGGCGCGCGCAGGCCTGCAGGTAGCGCGGCGCCAGCAGCACCTCGGGCCCCGCGCAGCCCGCGCCCGCCTCGTAGTTGCTGGCCGACTCCGCTATGTAGTTCCGGGGGCTGTTCACATTTCTAGGACTCCCCGAGTCGTAGTTGCGAGTGTCACTCAGCAAGTACGGCGGGCGTATCGGCCTCGCCGTCTCGGTCCTCAGGTTCCCCGGGTTCTCGTAGAAGGTTCTCGAGTCGTCGTACCTGTGGATCTTGAGCTCGGTCTTCTGGAAGGGGGGGTAGTTTTTTATTTCCGTGTACGTCGGGTAGACGTTGCAGGTGTGAGGGATCGGGTAGTTCTGGTAGGAGTGCGTCATCTCTATGCTGGGCCAGGCGGGCTCCGCGTGCGTCTTGGCCCTCGGTATCGGCTGTCGCTGGAGGCTGCTGTATATCTCCTCGGCTGCCACGGGGGTGGTTTTGGCCAGTTTGCCCTGTTTGATCTCCTCCTCTATGACTCTCAGCTCGGCGAGTTGCTTCTGCTTCTTCTCCTGGAGCTTCTGCTGGATGTTGACGCGGGAACCGACGCTTGAGCCTTCGTTTTCTGACGAACCGCCCTGAAAATAATATTATCATTGGATAACCTTTTTTACATGAGTACAGAAATCCAACAATAGTACATTACTGCAGAAGCCGTGAAGTCAGGGATTTAAGGACGAGTTTGGAGTAGACAACAGAGTCATAAACAAGACTGGATAGAACGATCCTTCAATCCCTGTTCCGGCCGAGAATTATATAGTGCTTTTCTCAAGCAATGTAAGGAAATATTAAAAGTACATTACTGCAATCTTACGACGGTTATCTCAACACTGCAATTTTACGACTGCAATATTACGATGGGAATCTTAAGACTGCAATCTCAAGTCCGCAATATCACGACGGCAATCTCAAAACTGAAATCTTACGACAGCAATCTCAAGACTGAAATCTTACGATGGCAATCTCAAGACTGTAATTTTACGACAGCAATCTCAAGACTGCAATATTACGACGGCAATCTCAAGGCTGCAATCTTACGATGGCAATCTCAAGACTGTGCAATCTTACAAATGAACAAGAAACTTCGTGTCACGTTTTTGTCAAAAAAATCTCTTTATAAGACCGTATGAGAGACAACTTGTAACAAACCCTAAGCATCTTTTAAGAACTAACTCACTGTATGCATATTTAAATGATCCATCGTAACAAAAATCCACTGGATTTTTCCGAAACTTACAGTGTGGAGATAAAAAGATTAAAAATAAAAAAGAGAACAGGGCCGAGATTCCAAACGGTAAAAACCATATCGTCTTTGACCTGACAGTAATGGTGGCTGAGTTAACGCCCAGAATCTCGGCCCAGTTGGAGAGTAGAGTAGTGATGTAGTTACGTGGTGGTTGTGCGCGGCGGGCAGCGGGCGGCGCCAGAAGGCGGCCGCGGGGGCGGGCGCGGGCGCGGGCGCGGCGGGCGGCGGCACGAACGTCGTCGGCTTCTTCTTCTTGCGACCGTTCGCCGCACTGTACAGACACACCATGTAAAGCCGCATCCACATGATCGGTGTTTGCTTCAAACATTGCGCAACGCAACTATATGTTAGAGTGAGCACGATGTATTTCCATCTCACTCTAACGTATATTTGCGTCCTGCAGTGTTTGCGATGCGACAAACACCGAGCCGAGACCGAGTATTTATCGATAAATTAATATCATTTGCAACTTCTATGTCAGTTCATAACTAAGCTTTTAGCTTGTACTATGGGTAATATACCACGATAAACTTACTTATATAGATAAATACATACTTAAATACATTGAAAACATCCAAAACTTAAGAACAAATAGGCCCGCTTATCACATAGATATCTGCCCTTACATATATTGAACCGCCAGCTTTGTAGGCAGGGTCACTACCAAATAGACTAACGTCTCGTCAAATACTACTGGGTTATTCCCACCTGTTACCACTAATTTGTTACCGCTGGTAACAGCTGGGTTTTTTCCCCACCGGTACCACTTGTAACTACTGGGAATACAAATTACCAGCTGGTACCACCAAATGTTTAAAGTGTAGTTATAGTAGAAACTATTTAACATCACGATTCCCACTTGAGAACTTATCCGCGATGAATGACATTGTTATCTTTTGTTAAACCCAACCTCAAACTACCTGTACAACATGAAATGCATCAATAACAAAAAAATGATTATGTATTACAACTTTACCGTCTTGAGAATAAGGTTAAAATTGCAATAGGACATATTTCACATAGATCCTTTTGGAAATGACATATAATAAGGACCACCGGGTTAAGCGTGACCATGTTTCTTAATTTCAAAATGTCATACGTTGAGTGCATGCTATGACAATTTGAACCTTATTCTTCAAGGAATAATATTGTTATTCATACGACATCTTTGGTTATTTATGGTATTTATTTTGCACAGGTAATTAGCGGTTGGGTTTACAAAGGATAACAATGCCATTGTTCGGGAAGTTAAGCTCTCAAGTGGGAATCGTGATTTTAAATAGTTTCTACTATATCACCAGATATTTTAGTGGTAACAAATGGGAAAATATTTCCACTTGTTACCACCGAGAACTTTAGTGGTAACAGGTGGGGAAAAAAATCCCAGCTGTTACCAGTGGTAACAAATTGGTGGTAACAGGTGGGAATAACCCATACTACTTTGACATAGTTCCATTTAAAGACCTCGAAATAAAATTGCTTGACATTATTACCTATGGCCTATCGTATCCGTAGTGATATAAGAATTAAGAACCACGAATGCCACTAAAACATAATGAATAATGGACTTACCCGATATTAACAGGGTTCGTGAATCGACAGTTAAACACGCCCGGTATCGCCGCGTTGTCGGAGGAACTCGATTGTTTACCTGAAAGAAAAAAACCACCAAAAGATTGCCGGATGTTTCCAGATAATTCTGCATAGCAATTTTTTTCGATGACAGTTTTCGCCATTTGTGATTTAACTCGGATTTTTTGCCGAGTTAAGATCTTACCCAGTCGCATATTTTCCTTTTTCTATTACTCTTATTCCCATATTTTATAAAATATGTAGGCAACGAAAAAGCTGATATGTAATAAATGCGCGTGGTTAATAGTACATTGTGCATCAAGGGCGGTAAGAAGAGGATTGCTAACGAGAGACTATTAGAAGCCCGACGCCGAAGGCGGAGGGCTTTTAATGACTCGAGTTTGCAATCTCCTTACTGCCCATGATACACACAATGATTTTCATCACATTAGCGAGGAAATAAATAACAAATAGAAAAAAAAACCTTTAATAAACAAAATACGCTTCGGAAACAACAATCAAACAAAATTAAACGAACTCGATTCGCTAAGCTAAAAGAGTTTGACAACTTTTTTTTAGTCTTCCACAGATAATACTTAGAATTGCTTTTTTTTAAACTTGACAAATACAGGACATTCTGCCAGATTGTACAAATTTTCAAAATTAAATTTAATAAAATAATTGCGAATGTCTCTGAAATAATGGTAAAATAGAAATATAATGCAGACAAATGTGCCGTATAAGTTTAATAAAACAGTAAAATTGGTTTGTAGCCAAGTTTTGAATATAGGAAATAAACCTTGGCTGATTTTACACCTCCTTGGTCTGAAATGATGTACAAGTGGATTCTATATTTTAAAACTAAACTCATAATAACTCCCTAGGGAGTTATGAAAATCTATAACTCCCGCGGGAGCTAAGTCGGCTATAACTGCCCTAAACGCCTGCGTGTTATAAAACCCTTTCCGAGCAAGTGTGATGAAAAATTATGAATGGGGGAAAATGCGACAGAGTAAAATCACGAATAGAAAAAACGCGAGTAGAAGAAATACCACGCAGAATTATTGAGTTCGGAGAACAGAGGGGTTATTATGACGTAGCTATGCAGTTCATTTTACGGCGAGCGTAAAGGACAGAGCTATAGCAGTTATACATATAGCTCTGTCCTTTTCTCTCAGCGTAAATTGAACTGCATATGGCTATGCGCATAGCCATGTCATAATAACCCCGCAGGTCAATAAACCCGTTCGTCCTAACTTTAGATCTTCAAGCACGTACGTGCGTAGAGGGCTAGCGCCCACATCTCAGATCCGTAGGTCATCACTGGCAACACACACTGGTCAACAACTCTTAGACACAATTATATAACATTGTTATCGGGTTTAATTAAGTATTTCAAACTTTAGCCCATACCAATTAAGCCAAACTAAGTTTATCAAGGATAAGGAATACATTTCGTCGGTGAAACTGCAAAACCGCGTAAGTGACATTTTAAATAAGGAGCAAAATGCACCTTTTTAATAAGACCGTAAGGTTTATTTTGCTCTATCATAAATTTGTTACTTACGCGGTTTTGCAGTATCACCGACGATTTGTTTAGTTGGTTATGTACCGTTTTTGTTCTGCGACGAAGCGTTCGTGCTGTTTGTCCCTTGCTGGTTCTCCCCGAGCATGTAGCCGAGCCGCCGCACATGGAAGTACCTGTGGGGAACGTACAGGTGAGTCTTGAATGGTTCTATACATTATGATGAAAGTTAGTTTAGAACAACCGGCGCAATGTAAGCTTTCAAATAACACAAATATGTTTGGAATTGGGTTACCCGTTGTGGTACTATATGACAGACGCTCGGGCAGAGAAGGGTTAGAAAACACGTAACTAATACATTTTTGGAATATTAGAGGAATTTCTTAATTCGGAATTCAAAGCAAGTAAAAAAAAATATTAATCGCCAACATACTTCGGTCACATTAAGCATATTTATCTTGAGATATCCAACTAATTAGTATATTCCAGAAAGGGAGAATGCACGAAGAGATCCCTTAAAGGGATAAGTTCACCTTTGTAGATTATTTTTCTGTAAATATTGTATTTGAATTTCTGTGTTTTGTACAATAAAGAGTTTACATACATATACAGTGGTGGACATATAATTAGAAACACTTGCGACGTATTTCACATTATACAAGGCACATTGCCGTAAAACTTTTGTTTTTGGAAATAAAACAACAAAATGCATAGAATACGTTCAACAACTTATAATTAATTAAAAAACAAATAAATATCCGAGTTTACAACTACCATTTAGATATTTAGTTACGTACAAACAACTAAACGACATTTGCAGTACCATCCGTCGTGGACAAGTAATTAGAAACACTAAAGAAATGAGATAAAAATCAAAGTTTTAACGTGTCAACGTCAACAATTTCAAATTATTTATGTAAAATAATGTTTGGTTTACTAAATTTCTCAACAATTAATATTTAGTTGCATAGCCTTTGTTATTAATGACGGCTCTGCAACGACGTGGCATTGATTCAAGTAATTTCATACATTTATCGAGTGGGATCGAGTTCCATGCTTCAACAAAGGCTTCGTAAAGTTCATTTTGACTGGAATTACGTTTAACGGAGACTTTTTTTTTAACGACGTACCACAAATTTTCAATTGGATTTAAATCGGGACTATTTGCAGGCCAGTCTAACATGGTAACACCGTTGCTCACTAAGAAAGGATTTAACACTGCGGGCCGTGTGTTTTGGGTCGTTATCGTGCTGAAAGATCCAGGTCACAGGCAATAGTCGTCGGTGTAGGGAATCATTGTCTCTTCTAAGATGTTTTTGTATTGAAATTGATCCATAAATAAATAAATAAATACCTTCAATCTTACGGACGGGTCCAACTCCGCAACCAGAAAAACATCCCCATACTTTAATATTACCACCGCCGTGTTTGACTATGCTCCTCGTGTATTTATAATCAAAAGCATGGTTCATTGGACGTCTAACGTAGCGTTTGCCGTCTGAATTCACCATTATTTATTTTTGTTTCATCCGAGACTAACACTTTTTTCCATTCTCGTACGGTCCAGTTAAGATATTTCTTTGCAAATAATAATCGCTTCTCTCGGTGTTGCTTGGTAAGAAGCGGTACCTTTCGAGAAACCCTCCCGAACAATTTAGCTTCCACTAATCTGCGGCGTACCAGTTTCGAGGAAATGTTCCTTGGGTCATCAGGTGAAAAAACTTCATTTCTAATCTCGTTGGAGCCTTTGAACGGCTCTTGTTTAGCTACACGTATTATTTGCGAATCTTCCCGGGGAGATGTTTTCCTTGGACGAGCCTTTCTAACAACACTTTTAGTAGTTCCGTTAGTTTTATAATGAGCAATAGCGTTGAAAACTTTCTTCACAGAACATTCTAGATGTTTAGCAATTCTTCTATAAGTCCACTTTCGATCTAAATGTAATTTAACGATTAATTGCCTGGTTGACTCGTCAGAACTCTTATTTTTACCCATTTTTAACAATACTTATTATTCACGTAATTTTCCAAATTGACGTTTAATTGCCGCCGAAACAACAGAAAAAACGTAAAAAGAGGATTTTTTTTTAGTTTCAAAAATGGAACGAACCATGGATCCTGTTTCTAATTAGTTGTCCAAGCGGCCAGTAATAGAAATTCAACTATCATGATTTTTAAAATCTTTTAATAATTAAAGATAGAACAGATTTACTTTTTTAAATATTTTATGAGTTTTTTAACTCATTGGCTATATTCTGGCATAGTCAATAGTGATTTAATCAATATAATTTTTACTCATAACGATAGTTCATTCTGTGTTTACCTAAGTTTTATGTACTGTTTCTAATTATATGTCCACCACTGTATACATATTTTTACAAAACTAGTCTAACAAAGAGCAATATTTTCAAATCCCGACTGTTGCTAATAAACTTTAAATCGTTATAAATCCTAGATGATCATTCAAAATGAAAATTGAAGAAAGAAACCTAAGCCTATTCAATGAGACCACACTTGTAATAATAGGCTATTTGACAAGGTGAAAAAAAACGTAATAATTATGTATATTCATATAAATTATGAGTTTTAAAATCGATTTAAGGTATTCTTACTTAAAAAAAATGGATCTTTTATCCAAAAAACCACGATAAAACTTGATAATTTTTTATCTGTAGCCATTTTATCGAAAACGGCGCCGAATCCATGATGACGTCAAGGGTCGGTAAATATCACAGATTATAGGATGTCTGTATATCCTGTAATCTGTGATGTCTGTAAATATTGCATCTGTCGTTCATGTCGTTGTCGTTCTGTTCTTACGTTCATTGGTTCTTGCGGTTACCACAGACAGTTGACGTTTGTTTGTTTTTCTGGCTTTGCTATGATTAGCCAATGTCAGTTTGTTTATGTATTGACCACTGACGTCACTGATTCCTGTGCGGCGCCATCTTGCCCAAGAAAGCGTTTTGGCGGCATATTTTAAAAGTGAATTTTTATTTCCTTTTTTTTAGACGAAATACATAAAAGAATTTAAAATTACCACTTTTGGAGTACTCAATAAACACCAACAAATAATCTGAGATGGTTTTCAAAAACGTCTATTCGTCGACGAACGAATTTTTATTACTGTCATATATTAAGTGACTCTCAAGACTAAGACAAGAATCATCAAAATCGGTCCACGTGTTTAGGTTGGAACGAACAAACACATGTAGGCCGGTAAACACATTACTCTCCCTTGCGTCGCGCAGTTGGGTAAAAAATGATGTTTTTTTGTTCTGGTAACCTTATTTTCAACACAATACAAAGTTCTTAATTTGTTTTGCCAACCGACATTAAATCATCAAGTTACTAAAACTAGATAGAGTCAGTTGTGAGTACCTGTAGTACAGCAGCATGAACAGCAGGCCGGCGGCGTAGGCGGCGAGCGCGGCGGCGGGCAGCGCGGGCGCGGGCGCGGGCGCGGGCCGCCCCCACCACCACGCGCCCAGCAGCAGCGCGTTCTCCACGAACATCACGCAGTAGAACGTCACCTACGGGAACACGGATGGTTTACCCATTGACAACAATTCATTATGTGCTAACGTAGTTAAATAAAATACCGTTTCTAGATTTTACACTGCTGATTACAGTAAAAATATCTTTGGATTTTTTTAAGCAGTAGTTTTTTTTTATATTTAGGAAAAACAGTAAAAAAAGTTGGATTGTGAATGTTAGGAATACACTTATAGTGCCCTTAGTCCATTTATTTAAAAACAAATATATGCAACTGTCATGTTAATTTTTATCTGTCTGACGAATGAAACTCGGAGCAGATGCAAATCAGTAAACGCAAAATAGTTTATTTATTTTAATGGCGTCTACAAATTATGTAATTAATTAAATTACGCAAAATAACAAATTTGTGAACGAACGGCAGCGAATGATTGACAAGTGAGTGACATGACATGACAGTCAGTTCTGTACACAGCCTACTAAGGGATACTAACGTATGTTCTGTATCTGTTTAAAGTTACTTTTTTATTTTATGTCATGCTAAGATCACGACATCAGTATTCCTAACTTTGGATATACGGTCTTTTTAATGACTATTTCGGTATACTGCCGTTTGGGCAAAATATTTTTCGCCAAATTTCATTTCCCAAAAAACTTATCGCAGTAGTTTCATTTCCCAAACGGATGTTTAGCACATTTACATTTCACATTTTATTTATTTACTCAAATTATCATTTGGCATCATTTTACTCTGTCAATTTTTATTAAGACAAACTTTTATTAAGCAAATGATTTCCTTTGGCAAATATTATAATCCAAAAAATTGTTTGTTCAAATTGTTACTGCGCACAAAAGTGTATCTCATTAATCATTGACAAGTTAAAAAAATGAAATTAGGTTAGGTTAGAACTGTGACCTCCACAGAAACGAACTGCTACCAAAAAAGTAGGTTAGGTTAGGTTAGAACTGCGACCCCCACAGAAACGAACTGCTACCAGAAAAGTACCGAAAGTAAGTTAAGTTAGCTTTGAATTGATAGGGTAAATTATTTGTCCAAGGTATATATATAACATAATATCAACAACAAGCTACTTAATGCGTAAAGAGAATGCCATATAGGTACAAACGAATGAATGGTGAATATCGGCTATAATAAATCGTATGCAAAACAATATTTTGGAAAAAGTATGTCATGCGAAACAATACATTTGACTACATGAAATTTGTTAAAATGAAACATGACCAAGTAATTATTTATTAAACAATAATATGCCAAACAAAAATATTTTAACTGATAATTTGCTAAAAGTTATTTTGTCTTATGATTTTTTGGGAAATGAAAATTTAAGTAAAATAGTTTGGGAAGTGATACTTTGGGAAAAGTTTTTTGACCAAACATTAGTGAACCGACTATTTCTTTACTAAATTATTAACGACGAATTTAAGTTAAATAAAGAAAAACTGAGAAATACGGGTAGTCTAATTTTTAACCAGCTATTCTGCCCTCCTAATCAAAACTGCAATAACTAGATTTCAATAACCAAAGAAGATTCAACTCCGTTCTGTTTGTAACTAAGTTGCAATTTCTTCACGTGTTTTTTCTGAGTTATCGCCATTAAGCTTAGGAGGGCAGTATTATAAACGCGAAAAATCAACAACGCTTTTTTTTTGAAATGTTGTCAATTATTTTATTTAGCAAATTCTTAACTCCCCAAACTACGTATCCCATGTTTTTATTTGGGCAAATTTTCATTTCCCAAACCTAACGTTTCGCACTGATATCATTTCCCAACGAATGATTTGATAAATTATTGTTAGGCAAATTATTACCTGGGATTCTTTTAAGATGTCAATTATGTTTTGGTTTGAGAATATGAGAATACGCAGCCTCCAGATAGCCTTATGTTAAAAAGCCATAGGTGTAATATAGTAGATACTCTAAGCTGTGACTGTATTACAATTTCAAAGGTTACCTCTACTAAATACTTGGGCATAATCCTGGACCAACGACTCTCATGGCATGATCATATTGAGTACCTAAACGGGAGAATAAGAAAAGTTATATGGATTTTCAAAATTTTGAAGCATATTGCCTCTATTAAGCTTTTAAAACAACTATACACCGCAATAGCCCAGTCAATCATGACGTACTGTATCCCAGTATGGGGCGGTGCCAATAAAACCAAATTCATCGAAGTGGAAAGAGCGCAAAGGTGTCTGCTTAAAGTCATGTTTTCAAAACCCTATAGATTCCCTACAAGTGAACTGTATAATGAGTGTGACCTCCTGCCTATGAGAAAATTGTACATCTTATGTTCTCTTGTAAAATTACATAAGACCTTAAGTTATAAGCCATCAACTAAAAGTAGAAGAAGAAAAGTAAATGTTGCCCTGTTGCCCCCTACTAAATCTAAATTTGCCAAGAGACAATTTGCTACTCAATCTGCCTGTTTATACAATATTGTAAATAGAGAAATTAGTATCTACCCCATGCAACCCTATAAATGTAAAAAAACCATTCTAGAATGGTTGAAAATGAAAAGTTTCGACGAGATTGAAGCGCTACTATCAAACATTAACTAGATCCACTAATTTTACACACACACACACACACACACACACACACACACACACACACACACACACACACACACACACACACACACACACACACACACACACACACACACACACACTCACACACTCACACACTCATACACGTGCTCGCACTCACATACTCACACACTCCTAATTTAGTTTAATTTAGTTTAATTTTAATTTTAATTTAATGTATCTAATTTATAAGTTATGTGCTTCTTGAAACTTAAATTAATTAATACCTACTCTATAATTAAATACCACTCACCTAATCTTAAACTTAACTTAATTGGTTAAAACTCTTATTGTTACTGGAAGAGCGGGGCCTTCTGCCACAAGTATATTCCTATGCTTACTAGAAGGACCCAACCTTTGTATTGTTTTTTATATTTTGTGATAACCAATAAATCATTTTTTTCATTTTTCATTTTTTCATTTTTCATTTTTTTTCAAATGTATTGATTGGCATCAAAATTAACCATAACCTGTCTATAGCTGAGAGCAATTTCGTTTTTAATGTCATAAAAAATTTTACCCTAACCTACCTATCTCTGGGAACAGTTTCGTTTTTAATCCAATTTATGTTTGTTTCAGACAACACAATTGACAACATTTCAAAAAAAAAGCATTATTGTTTTTTCGCGTTTATAATAGCTGGTTAAAAATTAGACTACCCGTATTTCTTGTTTTTTTTTATTTAACTTAAATTCGTCATTAATAATTTATTAAAGAAATAGTCATTAAAAAGACCGTATATACAAATTTAGGAATACTGATGTCGTGATCTTGGTGTACTGCCTTTTTGCCGAATTATGTTTCGTCAAATTTCATTTAGCAATCAACTTTTCGCCGAAGTTTTATTTAGCAAATCAATCCTTGGCATAATTTTACATCGTAATTTTTTATTTCGCTACATTTTTATATTGCAAAATTTTATTACGTCAAATTTTATGTGGTAAATAATTGTGTAGCAAATGATTTGCTAAGGCAAATAACATATTGTCAAATTTTATGTGGTAAATAATTGTGTTGTCTGAAACAAATATAAATTGGATTAAAAACGAAACTGCTCCCAGAAATAGGTAGGTTAGGGTATTTTTTTTATGACCCTAAAAACGAAACTGCTCCCAGAGATAGGTAGGTTAGGGTTATTTTTTTTATGACCCCAAGAACGAAACTGCTCTCAGATATAGATAGATTATGGTTAATTTTTATGTCAATCAATACATTTGACGAAAACATAATTGACATCTTAAAAGAATCCCAGGTAATAATTTGTTTAACAATAATTTATCAAATCATTCGTTGGGAAATGATATCAGTGCGAAACGTTGAATTGGGAAATGAAAATTTGACCAAATGAAAATATGGGATACGTAGTTTGGGGAGTTAAGAATTTGCTAAATAATTTTCGGCGAAACAAGGGTAAACCCGTGATCTTAGCATGATATAAAATAAAAAAAGTAACTTTAAACAGAAACAGAACTGACTGTCATGTCATGTCACTCATTCGCTTGTCACTGTGCTCACACACTTGTCAATCATTCGCTGCCGTTCGTTCACAATTTTTTTTTTTTTCGAAATTTAATTAATTACATAATTTGTAGACGCCATTAAAATTAGTGATGCAACGAATACTACTTTTACGAATACGAATACGAATACGAATATCAAACCTACTATTCGGCGAATACGAATACGAATATCTCGCCATGGTAATCAAAGACTTATTTATTTGAATAATGTTTACTCTTCTAATAATTAAAATTTACAACAGGCAAATTTTTATTTAAAAAACATAAAATTTGTAGATTTTCTGGTTTTAGGCGATTTCTTTTTTCAGTCTGGATGTTCCCAGCCGTTGAAAAAAGTCTTTCCGAGGCGACTGTACATGGCTTCAGTGAAAAATATTTTTGGGCGAGCTTTTTCAGACTTGGAAAATGGACATCTTCTCGCCAAAAGGCCAAAAATATTAGTTTTTAAATATTCGTATTAGTATTCGCCGAATACGAATATTCGGTAAATGTCTTCTATTCGGCGAATACGAATATTCGTATTCGTATTCGTTGCATCACTAATTAAAATAAATAAACTATTTTGCGTAGAATCGAAAGCGTGTCGTTAGAATCAAGTAATCCGTCAGACAGATAAAAAATTAACATGACAGTTGTATATTTTTTTCAATTCCTTTGGTAATAAATGGACTAAGGGCACTATAAGTGTATTCCTAACATTCACAATCCAACTTTATTTACTGTTTGTCCTAAATATAAAAAAAACTACTGCATAAAAAAATCCAAAGATATTTTTACTGTTATCAGCAGTGTAAAATCTAGAAACGGTATTTTATTTTACTACCTTAGCACATAATGAATTGTTGTCAATTATTTACAAAATTATTGAATTATGACAATATGTTATTTGCCTTAGCAAATCATTCGCTACACAATTATTTACCACGTAAAATTTGACGTAATAAAATATTGCAAGATAAAAATGTAGCGAAATAAAAAAAATACGAAGAAAAATTATGCCACGGATTGTTTTGCCAAATAAAACTTCGGCGAAAAGTTGGTTGCCAAATGAAATTTGGCGAAACATAATTCGGCAAAAAGGCAGTACACCAACACGGATACACCTACCTACACCCTATCGCACTGGACCAAACATTCAATAAATCATTTAAAAGCAAACAACTATACTTCATTTGTTTAGGTGCTTAACAAAATGTAAACAAACCACACCACGCGACTTAAACAACCAATCAAAACGGTTTTAGGGCT